>WEIU01005914.1:147291-202831 GCA_013389925.1 Aegithalos caudatus | reverse complement strand
AATTGTGCATACCCCATGGTGGCAGGCTCTGTGTGTAGCTTGAAGTTGATGCACGAGTCTTACTCATCCTGACAAAAGATGCAGGGAGAAACAGAGAATGAAAGTCTAAATGTGGCATCTCCAGGGTCTCTGAGACCTTGAATCAGCAAGGAATTTGGAAAAAGTTTTACAGATTTTTGTTGCTGATGTTCTTTTTCTTCTCCTCCCTTGTTTAGGCCTTTACAACTTTCCTGTGTTTATATGGTATGGTTTGGTATGCAGAGTACTACGGCCACCGAGAAAAGGTACTTATATAAAAGAAGCCTGGTTTTTTGTTTTGTTTTGGGTTTTTTTTATTCCAGAGTTAAGACTCCAAAGCTCCTAGGTATTGGAATTCTTTACCAGAGTTGGCATAAATGGGAATAAGGGGGGATGGTCTAGAGTGTGGCTGAAGTCAATAGAAAGAACTCTGAATTCAGCAGGCCTTGGCCAGATCCCAAATTACACTGTGGTTTCTAAAGAATGCTGTCCTCTTAGTTACTCAAAATGAGGCCGTAATTTTAGCAAAGCTTTCAAGGATGAATGGTTAGCTAATGTACCCATTGTACAGGTGGAATGCTAGGGGAATATTAAGAATACTTGGTTACACAACAAATCACGTGGCAAGTGGTGAGTTCTTACTGTACCGTCTATGTGGTGCCTTCTAACTAGGAAGGGAAAAGTCTGAAGCAATGTCTGAATGTTTTTTGAGGACTTCTGCCACAGTTTATAAGTCCAGTTGCAAAAGGGAAGAGTACTGACAACAAGAGCCACCAACATCCCAATGACATATGTCCTTGTTTTCACAGACTTTATCAGAAAGTGAAGACAGTCCCTACAGTCCAGATGCTTCCTGGCTTCATTCTAAATTCAGCAGAGGTATTGGTACTTCTGTAGCTGTATTCTTGAAATGGTACCATTAAGGCTCAGTGCTAGAAAATGAGGCTTGAGAAACTTACCTAGTTTCAGCTGGTCTTGTTTTAACATGCCTGTAGGACCAATGCAGATAAATCATTTGCAGAGCTATTTTTCTTTACTCCCTTTAAAATTCTGATTATTGGAAATGCATTTATTTTTAATGTGTCAACTGATATTTTTTTCTGCTGTTACTCCAGGCCATTACTGTAGGTGTAGGGCATTATGCATTTCATAACTGTTGTGGACAGATTTTCTCTCTGAACATTGCATGTCTGATTTGCTGTACTTTTATTTCTCCTTGTTAAGAAATAGTTAGCAATGTGCCCTTGGACCTTGTGTTTACTAACACTTGCCTTGTCAGGTCAGTGCTGATGATCATAAGCAGCTTTCTCTGCAGAAAGCAAAGGCAGCTTCTTTCTGACTTCTTTTCCCTACACTAGAGGTCAGTTGAATCTTCCTCCTCCATTGACTTTTTGGTGTGGTCTTGCTTATTGAACAAGTATCAAAAATTCACACCTGGAAGTTTCCTGTCAGACCTTATGTTCCAGGTGTTTCTAAAATTAAAGATATTTCTTATGTATCGTATGCTTGAAAAGCACCTACAGCAGATCTTCTTTATATTTCATATTTGATTTTTTGGATGTTTATTCTCAGTTTAGTAAATCTGTGGACTTTTATATTTTGGAGAAAAATTATTTGCGCTCAGAATGTTTTTCCCATTTATGCGTGCTGGAGAAATCTGATCAAAAAAATCCTTTCTCCATAACTTCCTGTTACTTCATTAATTGCAGGCTTCAGGTTCTTTCACATTTTGTTCTTGATTTCTTGTTTTGATGCCCACTGTATCCCATTTTTTCTCAGAATAAAACATATTCTGTCATTTGAAAGACTGAACTCAAGAAGTATACTCTTAAAAGATCCTTGAAAGATTTTTCTTTTGTGATTCTTAACTTCTGATAGTAATTCCTGCCACTAAGAAGAATGGGGAGGTTTAATTATTGATACGATTTAAAATGGAAGATGCTTCACCACTGTACTCTGCTATAGCAAACACCTGACTTTTTTGGAGAGGAGGGAAAGAATTTTACAGGGATCTTAAGAATTGCTTTAAAAAAAAAGGCCACTAGATGGAGTACAAGTATCAACCAGTTTGTATTAGGCTGAAATAATCCATGCTGTAAACACTGTAGCTCTAAAAAGCTTTTCTGCCTTTCAGATAGGAGCTTGGCAATGTCAACTGTATGTTGACAATACACAGATATATGTATTAAGTAAATATTTATTTCTCAACAGGTGCTGACAATAGTCCACCAAAACCTTCAGTCAATAGTGAAAGCCATTCATCCAGAAGGAGGAATCGACACTCCAAATCAAAAGTATCAAATGGAATTGGCAAGAAATAAGAATGGTATCTAAAGACATCCTACAGCGTGACCAGAAGTGACAAAGAAGATCAGACCTGGCTCTGAATTACCAAATGGAAGATCCATTTCTAAACTAAAGTTTAAAAAAGGAGGTGTTGAAGAGAAGGATGATGGAGATGGAGCCACCAGTGTAGTGCAGACTGTTGTCTGATGACACTTGCCATTCACTGATGTAAATCTAGTTCCTTCAGCGTGTGGCACCAATAGTTCATGAAGGGTATACTGGGAAAAAATATCATTTTATCATAGCAGGTACTCCCTGTTTTGTGTTCAGGTGTTGCAAGTTCATTTTTAATATCTTAGTTGAGGACTTAAACCCAAAGGTTAGTAAGCTGATAGTCAGCTGGCATACTTGATTGGATTTTTTTATTTGGTTTATTGTGTTATTTTTTAGAAGAGTATGCAACCCTTTTGACTACTCTGCCCTTCTTTCTCAGACTCACACCAGAATTTCCCATGTGACTGTTAGTATTTAAAAAATTCATATTGCTTGCTTTTGTTTAAAGGCTCTTTAGGCCTTATGTGTCAGGTTTTTACCAGGAAGGAAATGGATCCACATTTCTTGTAAGGGATGTGAAATTGATTTTCAAACACAGAGGGTTTTTTGTTCTACATTGTCCTCCTTCTTGAGTCATACATTTTCAGTTTTTTTAAGTTTTTAAAATACATATGTAAAAATCTGCTTCATAGTAGAGGGCCGTGCCATGCCTCCTGTCTTCAGTGACAGAGGTCATGTTATTTTATTGTATTTCCTCCTCTATTGTTGCATGTTTTGCATTTTCAAGTGTAAATTTGTCTTTTTTTCATCTGTGCCACACCGTGTACAATGTTTCTTTCTACTTCCTTCTATTTGCTTCCATCCTAGCTGGACCCAGAAATCCTATTGTTTTCTTTCAGACTGAGATCAGAAACTGCTTTGAAGGCTCAGATGCCCTACTGAGCTTGGTGATAAGGCAGTTTTTTGCTGAAGTTAAGTTGCTTACTGTCTTCATAAACATAATTATTTGTGAAGATTTGCTGTAGTCTTTGGTGTCTGAGAGGCAGCATGATGTCACTGTGATAGACCCCATTGCTGTGGTGTTTCCTGTCATGCATCAGATACTCAACAGCAGTCGCTCTTTCTTGCTGGGTGTTTTTTTTGAGAGGAGTGATTTACTTTTTGTCTGGTTGTTCTTTTGGGTTTTTTAATATATTAATTGTGACATCTAGCAAAGTGGATAATTCTCCAGCAGTGAATGTAATAATTAAGTCAAGAGGTAAGGAATCATGAGCAATCAGTTTCTGTATTAAGTTAACAAAATGTTTTAGTGCCAATTAAATGTTGGTATTCAAGGTATTCAGAGGGGTAGGTAGCTTAAGCAGGGATAAGTAATATCCATTAGTTACTTAGTCTTTATGAGAAAATGGGATTTCCTTTTTCTTTGACTAATGTTACTGTGATTTGCCACAGGCTAGGTACTAAAGAAAAAATGCAGAGACTTTTTACAAGTGTATGATACTGTAAATAGAAGAAAGTATCCTGTGTAATCCATCAATTCCTATGTGCCACAGATTATCAATGTTTTCAATGCACTTAAGTGTTGCTGCTGAGCTCCTCAGAGGCCTTTAATTTCCTTCCCTGCTTTTCAATGGAGTTCACTCCAAACATGGAGTTTACAACTTGGAAAGTAATGTAGTAGAAGCTGCTATATCATCATTGCTGCAGTGACATTTAATGTAACGTGAAAAAATATTTTAGGAAGACTTGCAGCTCTCCTACAACTACTTGGTTTTCATTCATACTATAGCAATTCCATATATTGCCTTTGTATTTTTAATGTACTTCATATTGATGAATGTATTTGTAGATTTCTTTGGATACTGAGACTTGTTACTTCTTTTATTTCCTTGGTTAAAAGCTCAGTCTGTGTAAGACTGAAGAATGGCATTGTAAATTTTCTGTTGATTCAATACCAAAGTAAGAGGTTTGAAAACTAGTGGTTTAGGTATTTTAAGTACTGTGGTTTTCCAATGTGAGAGCCTATTTTGTACTTGCAAGGGGTATACACACCAACTCTGTATACAGACCTTATATGTGTAAACATCTGCCTGCCTGTGTGGGCAAGAACACATTTTGTAAATGCAGACCTGGTGCTCACATTGCTGAACTGCACCTTAAAAATATTGGAAAGAGAAATATTGAGGTGTCATCTTGTTGGAAACTGATTTCTGTATACTATTACAACTGCTTGGCCTTGAAGAAACGTTGTTTGACAACACATTTAAATTATTTCCAATTAAGTCTTTTTACTTTAAACTTTTGTGTTTGGTTGGGGTTTTTTTTGGTTGTTGTGTGGTGTTTGGTTTGGGGGGATTGGGAGGGTGTTGGGTTTTTTTGTTTGGTTTGGTTTTTCTGTTTGTTTGTTGTGGGGGGTTGGTTGGGGGTTTTTTTTCAGGTATTTTGGGGGTTTTTTGTTGCTTGGGTTTGTTGGGGTTTTTTCTTACTTTACTTTAAAAGAGAGATGGCTAGGGAGAAGGAAAACTTAAGTGAACTATTCAAGTGCTGCTTGGTAAATGACACACTGTCTCCTCTGTCAGCAGTTCTGGCTGGAATTCACATGTGTTCTCACAAGTCCTCCACTGACTGACAACTGTCTTTTCAGCCCATCACTTTGGATGTGAGCTTCACACTTGAAGGCACTGGAAAGGTGCTTTAGATCAGTGCTGTAAAATTAGTGATCTCATTTTTAACAATTACCATGCTGTTGCTGAATTCTGTATGTGTGTAACACCTATAATGACAAATCACTGAGCTGTTTAGCAACAAGCATCCCTGTGTGAGTTCTGCTGCTTGAACAGTGTTTTGTAGCAGTCATGGATGCACTGTCCTGTTTTTAACTACTTGTTCTGTCACAGCCTCTCATTCCTACTTTCCTGCTTCTGATGTTCTTTCCTTTCTCTGTCCTCCAGTGATCTCCCATGCTGCCATGGAGAGATTGGAATTGGCCCTCCAGAGGCTGTCCATCAATGTCAGTCATTGAAGGGAGGCTAATTTGAGGCAGCATGGTGTAAGCAGAGGGTAGTGGAAAGAACTTGAAGTGGTAGATTAAATAAAAATTGAGGGGGTTAAAGTAGAGGTATACAATGAACCAGAGCTCGTGTTGAGCACTGAATTCCACTTGTAAAGTTGCTGCATAGATCATACACCATATCTAATTAAATATTTTCAGTGTGGTTTTTACCAATTCTTTTGTTACTCTTCTGTGAAGATCATCACTTGTTCCAGCTGTTAAAACTTTAATTTTTTTTACTTTATTATCACAAGATGTTACCACATATTTAATAATTTTGAATAGAATTGCTCTGTATTGATTGCAAAGTATTGTATTTTGCAATAATTGAGTAAATCAGCCCATGTCACCAGTATGTGTGTTTGTCTTACCTGTAAGGCATAGGGAATGATGACATACTGCCTTTAGAATCTATTATGTTTTATTCTAAGTAAATGAATTTTGACAAATGCAGTTGTTCCTGAGCAGCCTACAGTGCACTCTCAGGTTTTGCTGTAATTTATTATTTTGGAACAGCAGATCTGATAACAAGAACAGTTGCATTATCTCTTCTGAAGTTCTTCTAGTATACAGGATAAGTTCTTGTCTTTCTTGTTGTTCTTTAGGGGTTTTATTTTATTATTGGATGTGGAGAGCTGAGTTGCAGGATGGTCTCATGACTGATCCTCAAAGAAATGAGGCCTCCTGTACCAGGACTGTAGGACAGGCTGTCAGCAAGTAAACAGCCAGTATAAAGGTGCCATTGAGAGTCTAAAACACTTTGCTTTGGCTTCCACTGCCAACAGTTCCCACAACAGCACTTTCCAGTTCTGGTATTCCTAAAACCTATTGTGAGCTGTTGATTGCTCTTCAGAGCCAGATGTGTAGTTTGTAAAGCAGCATAGCTTTCCTTTTCTTCCTCAGCTCCTTCTCCATACAGACAATGAATACTGGGACTTTCTGATTTGCTGGGAAGGGCTTTCCTTCAACATGACTTACCATTTTGAATTCTGATTTACAGAGAGACAATACATTCTGAGGTTGCAGTAAATTTAGGGATGGCCTAACTTAAGCATTTAAGCTTGTTCATAGTCTGTGAAAAACACCTAAAAGTCAAGTGTTCAGTTTCTAAACTTCTTCTGAAGGGTAGGAAAATACCTGATCAAAAAATTTATAGGAGCCACCTCTCTCAGAACACTGCTTACTACATTAGAGAAGGGGCAGGGAGGGTACTTATCTTTTCATTCTTCATTAAAGCATTAAAAATACTGGGAAAAATTTGGAAAAGTGGAAGAAACTTTGTTTAAGAATCTTCAAAAAAAAAATGTTCCTTTATAACCATGGAGATCTACTACATTTGATCAGTCTTTGTTTTATGTCTTGGTAGTAGCTGTTGAGGGTGCTTAATCAGCAGTGTCAGATGGGCCTAGTGGCTTCATTTGTGCTCAGTCATGCTGTGGCACAACTTGCACACTATTCAGATCATATGATTCAGCCCAGACTAGAAGCTGGAGCCAAAAGCTTTGTGATTGAAAGAGGTGTTGGTGTCCCTACTGTGGTGCCTGAGTGCTCACATTCAGCTACATCCTGTTAATGTGTGCAGGCACCTAAGCACTGCTCTCCTGAGCCACCTGTTCCCTCTGGCATATGCTGGAGCACTCTAAGGAGCACACAGGTTTAACCAGAGGTTTCTGAGCTGACTTGACTTCTTGTATGGTCAAAATACATCCTGCAGTACTCTGGCTGCTTTTGTCTGCAGGTGTGATCTGCCTTCTTATCCACACCACAGTTTGTTTCTCTGGAGCCATGGCAGTCCCTGGTCCTAATTCAGCAAATTCAAGTAGTTCCCTAAAGGTGCATTTTCCCAGTTGGATGGAAATGTGTTTTGGACAAACACCCTGCCCACGTTACTCACTTTTGCCTTAGCATGGCTTGTCAGGAATTGGGCACTTATATATTGCTCAAAGAAAGTAGGCCTAGAAAACTATAAGCTCTTCATACAGTGGGCTGAAAAGTACAAGGACAACCAGAGTCCTGGCTCGTGCCCAGCAGGTGCCTGGTCTGTTATCTTTATGCCTGCTCACTCATCTGTCAGTGCTGTGGCTGCAGGGGCACCTCAGATGCCTTTTCCTGTGCTGCTTTCATTTGTATGAGCCCCCCTTGAAGCCAGCTGATAGGCTCTGCTACTTCCAGCTTTTTTTGGACTGATACACTTTACACACATGTCAGCACAGCTGTGGCCAGAGGGCTTGCCATTGGCAGTGTGAAGATAATAAGTAGGCTTTCAGGCTTGCTCAGCTTTTATATGGTTCCAGTGAAACCAGTAACCTGCCTGTACATGAGAGCTGTGTGCATAAACCATGAGGGTGGCTCTAGGAACCTGATTTGGGTCTGGAGAAAGTACTTTGGTTTGGGTTTTTTTTTTGTTTCTGGATGATTCTCCATCTGCTGTTGCTTTTTGCAATTGTGCTATCCATATGGAGGACATCACAAAGAGTAGATCCTGCACAAGTGTTCTGTTGTTTGTTTGTGACCTTTCTGTTCACTTCGGACAGCTGCTCAGCAAAATTTATCAAAAATCTTTGTACTCTGAGTCCAAGTCATGGTTATCTCAAGAGATTTTGGAAATTTGGGGTGTCAATTTCTATTTCCATCACCTTCATACATCTTTAATTTGGACTGTATCTTCTTTCTCAGTGAAAGGCAAGAATTTGTCTCTCATGCTTAGATTTTGGTTTTCTCACAAAGGAGCAGTCTTGCCCTAAACAGTCTAAATTATATTATGGTAAGACAAAGTGAGTTTTTACTTCAGTGCAGGGGAAAAAAAAAAGGCAACTGTGGGAAAGAATGCAAATTATAAACATTGAATTCCTATAATCAGCAACAATATGAGTGCCAGACTATACTAAGGATACACATGGGTTCAATTTTCATCATTTTTGAGGATCTCAGTTTTCAGAAGATCGTGAAATAACTGGATGGCTTATTTAATGTTTTTAGAGTAGGGGAATTTACAGCAGCAGCATTCCTGTGGCTGTGATCCAAAGTATGTTCTACAACTGCTGTGCCCTCCAGTTCAGTATTTTCGTGGTTCTTGCTCAAAAAACAATGCAGAAAATAGTTGTGTGCATTTGTATATGTACATATAAATCTACCAGATGAACTTCCTCATCAATATGCTCAGAGCCTGGTTCAGTACAGTCTCTGTGACAAAGACTACAGCACACCTGAACACTTGGAAGCATCCAAGTCTGTACCCCTGGAAGGGTTGTTCACATGTTGTGTTCACACAAATACCTCCTACCCCAGGAGGTGTAGGCATTAATCTGAGTTGCAGCCCCTAGGTGATGCTGTAACACAAACACACAAAGAAAGTGACCTGGATTTTCAAATGTTGCTTCTAATTTTGGGCTACTGGCTTTAGCCAACCAGGCTCAGTTTTAAAGATTTCATAACTCCCGTTGACTTTAATTACAAGTGCCATGCACACAGTGCTGTAAAATGCCCCTGTTGTCAAACTTGCTAGAGAATAACCAAAGCAAAATAAAATCAAATTAGTAGCTTTGAGAAGACTTTTATTTAAAGCATTAAATGATAGCTCTAGTCTTTGGAGAGCAAGAGCAATAGACCTCTATTCTGGTTTCCATCCTACACAGACTACCAATTTCTTGTCTGAGTACCTTCCAGATTGGAAGGGAGCACTACTTTCTGCTGAGGATCTTTGAGATGAAGCTCTGGGCAGGGTTCTTAGGCTTTCTTCCTATTCCCACTGGCCTTTGTGTAGGGTACTGGGAGGGATTGGATGACTGCTGTTTGAAAAGGTAGTTTGGTTTTTGTTCCCAGGAGCTCAGCTGAACCAGGGCATGATCTCCAGTGCTGCCCATTCCCCTGAGTTTGTGGCTGTAGCCATAAAATTGTGAGTTTATCTCCTTGCTCAGATGAGCCTGTCCCTCATCCCTGCCAGTCTCTTTGGGACAGGGAAGCCACTGGGTGCAGACTGTTACTGCTTCACGTGTTTATGTGGCTCAGAGTTTTGGATGACTCAGAGTGTTTATCAGCAAACATTCAGAACTTCATCTGCAAAGAATTCCCATTTCTCCTTGAGGAGTCATTTTTTGCTAAAGATTTGGAAAATCCTTCTGGTCACAAACCTCAACAAGGCACCCAGCTTGCACCAATTACTATAACTTCTATCTATTAACACTAAGATGGCTATTGGGGAAAAAAGTAATTTAACTTTTATGTGGTCAGCTGGAAGAAGAAATTGCAGCCATCATTCCTTACAGGAGGAAACAGTGTCCTTGCTCTTCTCAGTCTGGTTCTGCATAGGGTAGCCACTAATATAGCTAAGTCTGTATTGTTTTTTGTTGTAGCCTGACTTCAGTGCTTAATGGAGAGGAAAAAGAATACAGTGAAAAATATTGCTAAGAGTCATATTTTTCCATTAATCAAATAAATAACCTGGAAGAAAACCAAGACCTTTTATTACATTAGCTGAGACATTTAGGATTGCGTTTTTTTCTTATTTATGTGCTGCAAGGGTTGTAGGTGATGCAAAATGATGCTTATAACTTTTTAAATACTATTATTTCTGCCCTTTTGCTGACTTTGCCATATTTGGCTCCCAAATCCACGTCTATGCATTCCATTTGCCCACATTTAAAATGCATCTGGAATAGCAGGACAGAGGTTGGGGCAGGGAAACCAGATAGAGCTGAATTGCAATTTCCTGGTGACATGTTCTCTAAACATCCCAAAATATCTCTTAGGGTGAAATGTTCCACTTGGTGACTTCAGGTTTCGGCAGCACACGCTGTTCATTCAGTCCCAGTGCTTCTCAGAGGGATGGTAACATGATTACCAGTAATGATCTTTCATGCTGTAGAGTTTTTTTTTTTCTTGTACCACTTCCATGTTGAAATTTCTTTGGAACAATGCACAGGTCATTGCAAACTTGATGGGGGGAGTGGCCAATATGTTCACATTAAAGAATAGAAATGGGGACAAAGGGTAAGTCACTTGTCTACATTTCCTCAGGAAGCTGAAGACAAAGAGAAGAGTAAAATCCCAGACCTTTGAGTTCCATGTTGTTACCTGAAAATTACCATGGGACTTCCTAAAAAAAGGCTTGTGGTAGTAAATCTATGAATTTTATCCACATCTCTTAGTCCTTAAAAATGAAGATATAATGTAAGATGGAACAGGAGCAAGGTGATACACCCTCCATTCTTATATTCCAATCTTCATTCTGTTTCACTGACTTACTTCAATTTACCTACTTTTTCCAGTGAGCTTTCATGACCAATACCTTAGCTGTTGATGTAAAATTAGGGTTTGCTAAAGATGGATCAACACACATAGAGCAAAGCAGAAGATCTTGCATACAAACTGGGAGAACTCACTGAGAACAGCCCTGTGGAGGAGGACTTGGGGGTTCTGGTGGATGAAAAACTGGACATGATCCAGCAATGTGGGCTGGCAGCCCAGAAAGTGAAATGTGTCTGGGGCTGCATCCAAAGCAGCAGGGCCAAGCGGGGGGATTCTGCCCCCCTGCTCCGCTCTGGTGAGACCCCACCTGCAGTGCTGTCTGCATTGCACAGTTCTTGGATGGACAGCTCCAGAGAAACCTGTCTGGTGTGGGTTTTTTGCCCAGGCATGCAATGCCTTCCTATATGAAGAAACTACTTTGTAAGAGTGGATAATTTCATAAAGGCCTGCCACTGACACCAGGACCTTAAGGCCCTCTTGGTTTTGGTTTTTCATTTATTGTAGTTGCTGAGTGAGCTGATATTTGCATCAGCTGTTTTGTTATAGCAAGAATTGAAAAGATGATGACCCAAGTTTTTGTACCAGGTTAAAAAGTTTCAATTTCTGCTTTTTAAATACTGTTCTTGAACCTCTCAGACCCTAGTATTTGTTTTCATCAGCCATGCTCTTCTGCCTTGACTCATCAGATATCTTTCATTAAGGACTAATTATTTTTTGAACTTGGTAAGAGTTATTATAAAGCAAAAAGAAACATGAACTAAAATAAAGCCTTTGTTTCTGAGCTGGGCTTCTGGCTCATCTCTATCCTTCCACCTAATATGGTCCCACAAGGCTTCAGCATTGAGTGGGTGACAGATGTGTCCTGGTGCCAGTCTGGATCAGCTTCTGATCTGCTCTCCTAACAATGCCTTCGCTCTTCTCCCTCAGCAGCCATGTCACTTTCCATCATGCAGCAGTCAGCCTTTCCCAGCAGCAGGATGGGATGCTTGGATTCATCTCCACTTAATACAATTCACAGAAGAGCCTCAATTAGGTGCAGAGTCCCCATAGGCTTCCTTGCCAGTACAGAATATTCTATAGGCACCTTCAGAGGGCAAGGGAGGTTGTAGAAAGTTTAATCATTCTCTGGAGTTGCAGGTGACCTCCAAAGGAGCCTTCACTGCTGACAGCAGGCATGTAGCTAACACCATCCTTCACATTGCATCACCTCCTGCAAGCACCCACACTACAAGGGATGAGTCCAGCCACGTGCTCCTGCTGCTCCATTGATTTGAGGCATGCATCTCTTTTCCCCTTTGGTCCTCAAAGCATGATGCTGTTTTCTAGATGCAGGAATAGTGTACTTCACAATGGATAAATTTCACCTGATGAGATGGGAACTACATGTCACCCCTCTTCCCAATGCTGTGCTTTTAGGATGCTGCTGATACTCTGAGATTATTACAGCATGAAAAAGGAAACTAAGGGTTCCATGCTGGAATGATATTCACCTGCTTTCTTACAGGACCTGCTAAATTTGAGACTCTATTCCTACTAGTGTGATAAGCACTATTCAGCATGGCAAAAGATAAGAAACAAATTATTCTGCTTTCAACTCTTCCAAGCTGTAACTCATCTTCTCCAGCTTCCTTCAGCTGTTAGAAGAGGGTTAAACAACCTCACTAGGAAGCAGAGAACTTTATCATAGCTAAAGAGGATTAACACATGCATAATCCCCTTACAAAGCCACTTGCCTTCCAACTCCAGTGTGTAAAAATAAAAAGGATTGGATCAATGTTATTTTTCTTATATCTAATTCAAGAACAATAGAGCACATTAAGTAATTAAAATGTTCACCTGTAAGGTGCTTAAAAGCAAGGCTGCTGGCAGATATATAATTAGCTCCAGTTAGCTGCTTGCTTGTTTACTTCCGTTAATTTATCCAGATTGGGGTCTTTGGGTTTGGAGCTTTATTTAGAAAGCATTTTATTATTGCATGAAGTAGTGCCATGGATAGGCAGGGACCAAATATAGAAAAACAGAAATTAGATAATTTACTGAGCCAACACACATGCTAATATAGGATATTTCTGTTTCTCCTTGTTATGCCATCTTCAGTTGCTGGCAGTTTATCTTTTGTCAGAACTACAGTTCTTAATAGGCTGGGTAAAATCCCCCCAAATGTTACTAATTTTCTTGTGTTGTCTTTCTTCTGTAGAGGACCCAGTCTGTTCTGCCTGTCTCTGCACATGACATGCAAAACAGCAGGTTTTCAACTTTCTTTAAAGGAATGATGACTTAGAAAGATGCAGAGCTGTGCATTCCCAGACCATGACAGCATTCTGAAAACAAGGAACATATCAGGAGTACTATCTGCATCATTTTCGTGGAAGCATGTGGAGGGGTGAAGAGCAGGATTTTTGCCTGGTTTCCCATGCCACCTCTGCCAGATTCCTGACTGCCCAAAAGCCAGGGGCTGTGGGTTGAGAGACCATGGCAGGACAGACAGACAGAGACCTGAATGGATGGAATGGGAGAGGAGAGAATGGCAGGCTGCCATTGCCATGAGCTACAGGCATTGCTGCCCGTGGGTCAGGACAAGTCATTTTGCATGGTTTTTATAAAATGTCTTGAAAAAATCTGGCAGCACTGGGAAAACAAACCTTGGGAATGATTTGCAGTTGTTTGTTGTTTGTCTGTGTGAAGGGGTGACTCTGCAGAAGAGCCCACAAACAGTGTTTGTGATCTGAATAAGACAAGGGAGACTGGAAGACACCAGGGAGGAGGGGGAAATATTATTATACTGATGTTGTGTGAGCACTGTAGAGGAAGTGAGTCTTTCAAGTGTGAAACCTCCAGCGCTGGAAAAGATAAGCAGTGCCTGCAGAAATCAGTTTGTGGGATCTGTTTGTCTTGCTAAGCTGCCTTTGAAGACTGGGGGGCTCTTTAGCTTTCAATACCCCCAGGGAAGTTTTCCCTCCTTTCTAGTGTTACCATTCATCTGAGCTACACTCCCAGATCTGTAGGTGTCTGTACTCCTGTGGCAGGCTATGATAAAACCCAGTGGCTTTTTGAACAATATAAATGATTGTAGTTCACCTCCCTGTAGGTCTGGAGTTCAACAGCCACAGGAGACTGAACCTGTCAGCAAACGAGCCCTTTGTGGCTTCTGCTTTCTTAGTGAAGTGTTGGTTTCATGGCTCCTGACAAGTGCATCTCAATATAAAAATGTGTGCATGTTGACTCTTCCCTCTCCCTTCTTCCTGTGGAAAACTTTTCTTTGCTTTCCTGCATTTACTCTCTTGCTTAGGGATCAAGGACTAAACATGTGCCTGCCAGCTCCCCTGCTGAGTCCAGGGCTCCACCTTCCCTCCAGGGACTGCATGTACTTTAAGAAGTTGCTTGATGTTGAAGTGGCCTTGGACAGGAAAATATCCGATGTTGAAGTGGCCTTGGACAGAAAAATCTGGAGAAGCTCCTCCATCACAGAATCATAGAATATTCTGAGTTGGAAGTGACCCATAAGGATCATCTTGTCCAACTCTTAGGTGAATCACAGCCTGTTTCAGTCTTTCCATCTGTCAGCAAGCAAGATCCAGATGTGGACAGCTGCTGATCTAGGACAAGGCCACCAAGGCTGGAGGGGGTAGTTTAACAATGGTGGATCCAGCCATCCAAGTGAATTTGAAGTCCAAGTTACTCAGGTTACCTATTTACACCTAGACTTGACTAGCTTTGACTCAAAGGATGAACTAGAAGATGTACTGTCTTGAAGAGGTTTCTTTTAAACCTGTTTCTCACTGAGGGGCAGGGGGGTGGAAGTTGCTTAATGAAAGGTTGTTTTCTGGCACCTGTGACACTTGACTGATATCACAGCTCAATGTCTCCAACAACATCAGACCTACCAGCTCAACAGGGATGACTGCATCAGCTCCCCCAGCCAACAGCCACACAGACACTTTTCCCTGTAGAGCATGGGCCCAGCCAGAGCCATGCCTGGAAATTTTGGGACCTCCTGTCCTGCACTGCTCTGGAGCTTGCACACCCCCAGCACTGCAGGATGTCACAGCCCAGCTGCTGCTCCGGCTCTCAGCTGGCAGCCAGGTACATGTACAAAGCCTTGAAACTCAACTCAGGCAACATGCATGGGGTGGAAAGAGGACAAATCCCAGATATATGGTTTTCCCCTTCTTTTCTATTCTTTAGTCTTTCCCCTGGCAGCCTGTGTTTGACTGATAGTGAGTCCACATCAGCTAATCACAGTGTGTGTGCCCTGAGTATCTCCAGCTGCTCCTTGACAAATGATGAAGGAAGTAGCAGAGCTTGACCCTCATCAAAGAGATCTCTGGTCTCCCCTGGGCTTCCCCATGAGGACAAGGGGCAGCAAGTGGCACACTCAGCCACTGTCACATGCAGACATCTGCTCTACAGCCTGGCACACGCAGCTCCACATTGGCAATGGGGAGTCCAGGGTGCCCCAAACCAGGCTTGAGTGGGAGGCTGCAGGAGAGAAACAAGGTCATGTTGACCAAGCAACAGAGCCAGCTACCTGAGGGAGGGCAGAGGTGCTGTGAGTGCTAGAGCACGCCAAGAATCCAGCCAACTCCATCAGAAACACCTATGGGAACGGCTGGGTCAGAGCAGGAACTTGAAGCCACATCTCCAGATGAGAAACTATAGACCCTGAGAGACTGACTCGGAAATGGGACAAAAGGTAGCAATTGTGTTTGCTTGCCTCACCCTCTGACTTCACCCTTCCTGTTTCAGATGGGTCACCCTGACCTCATTTTCAGACAACTTATTCAGATTTCATGGAGCCACAATGAAGTCTGGATAAGTAAGAGCACTGAGGGCTTTCTTGGTAGGTTTGCAAGTGTTTTTGGGCTTGGACTCAGTGGGGTGGAAAAAATCTTCAACTGTATATCTTCCCCCTGGTCCTGGAGTATGGTGTTTCATTTACAACTCTTCCAGGCTGCTGGCAGGTTACAGTGGTGTGACCAGAAGGGCCAGTATAAGAGTGCATGGGGCTGTGGCTGGAGAAATCTCACATGGGGTTTTCCAGTTAAGCTAAATCTCTTCCTCCCCAGCAGGGTTAAAGTTAATTCAGCTGTGCAAACTCATTTATGTTCAGCCGCACGTGGCTATAAATGGTACTTTTTGTTCCTGACAAATATGAATATAGTGTTCACTCTGAAAATTCACCGTTTCTCATGAAAAATCTTTCCCCCTTGCCATTTGTCTCCAAGATGTTGAATTTTACTTGGCAGATGGACAGTGCAGGAGGGTGGCCATGCTGTGTGGGAAAGAGTGAGTGCCTGGGATACGGGGCATCCTTTTTTCTTCTGAACTCTCATGCAAGTTTTACTCATTTAATATGGTGAAATGCAAATGGCAAAAATAGTGTTCTTCCAAACTGTTGAGGACAAGGGGAAGGAAGACATCCTCCAGTGAGAGGATGGACAGAATAGTGGGTGATACAGTTCCTGACAGAAAACTTGTTTCATCTTATTTTCCAGCTTGGAGATTGGATTTAAATAAGGGACTTGTCAGGACTCAGAGCTGTTATTCAAAGGCGTAGTGTATTTTTTCAGCTGCCCTTTCTGTACTGCTGGGTTTGTACTCTTGATATGAAGCCCAGGCACACAGACTTTCTTAACTAACTGGGAGAGAGCACACACATTCACTTGACTGGTGGTTGTTAACAAAGAACATCCATCATGACCAGTGTGTCATAGGACTCATTATATAATGTTGATAGCCATTAGGAGACCCATATCAAGCACATCTCTCAGTTACTCACGCAGTCTTGCCACTGCATAACAGCTAGTTGGAACGGGTCTGTCTCAGTCTGGAAGTTACTGAATGAAGAGATTTTTTTAAGGATTTGAAAATTTAACTTTTAGAAGTTTCCCACTCTCAAAATCAGCAGGCTCTGGCATTGCGCTTTTTTTTTTTTTTTTTTTTTTTTCTGGAATTATCATCTCAATCCTTTAAAAACTATAACATTATCTACATAATGCCAGTCAGACAAACCCATCTAAAAAATTTCTGCTTGAGCTTGGGAAATAATGGAAAAACTCTCCATATGAGTATTTCATGTTGCTATGTCAGAAAATACATATATATTGGTGCGTGCATATATATGTGAACAATTGCATGTAATTTCCCTTGCTCTGTGAGCTGGGAAAATAACGAAGAAAGATTATTAGATAATACTATGCCATTGGTCACAGAGCTGTTGTTATCAGCATAGAAGGGCTCTTTACAAACCCGTCACATTAACCACAGGCACAGAACTGAGGAGCACAAGAGAAATGGAAAAGCTGTTCAAGAAGCTGGCAGTTGACAATGGGGTCTTGAAAAATTATTTCCTTGGATTCAACTAAATTTCTTCTTCCTCCTTTCCAGACAGGGCTCTGCTAGGAGACAGTTTGGTTCACTGTGGTTGAACCAGCTGTTGAAATCCCAGCTAGCTCCTGAGTAAGCAAAAAACTCGTCAGAAGCTGCCTTCAGCAAGCTTTGCTTTCCCAAGCACTGCCATCTTCTCACTCAGGCAGTGTGCTGCCCATCACCAAATCAACAGGGATCTTATTCCTGCTTGGCTCTTGGGCAGATGCCTCTGCCTCCTGGCCCCCTGCTATGCCCTGACTGCCAGCCCTCTGCCATTCCCTGCCCTCCAGTCCAGTCCCCTCAAGCCATCTAGAGGAGTGAGAAGTTCCTTGGCTCTGGTGGCTTAGACACTGGACTTCTGCCAGCACAACACTGTTGATCTCGGGCCAGGGGTCCTTGCAGCCCTGACAAACAGGACATCTTTGACCGAGAGACCAAGGGGCCAGGAGGAGGCAGAGCCACCTGCTCCAGGGTTCTGTTCGATGATGGGCTGTTTATGGCCTGGGCAAGGAGGTGCTCAGGGAAGCAGAGCTTACTGAAGGCAGTTTCTGATTAGTTTATAGCTCATTCAGGAGCTGGCTGGGATTCCAACGGTAGGTTACAAATCCTATTCAATGGATTCAATTCTGTCACTGCTTCACCTTAGTGTTGAGTGCATCTGTGCACCTTGGAAGACCAGAGCCAGCCCTGGATTCAAAGGCTGAGGCAGAATTCAAGCTCTGAAAGTACAGGCTGTCATTCCCATCATTATATTTTGGCAATCCCATTCCCATGTCCTCACCTTTAACCAAATGGAGGATACTCCAAGGCGGCAGTACAGCACTGCATGCCCCCTCTCCATGCCATTGCAAGACCAGTCTGGATTAAAAAAGGGCTGGTGTTTCCCTGCCCACCCTCGCTCACTGTGGGACACTGGGTGTCCCCACCATGGCTGAATGGGGCACTGCAAGGCCACCCCACCTCTTCCAGCTGCACAAAGCCAAGCTCAAGCTTGCCCTGTCATATGGTTCTGCTGCTAATTGTGTGGAAACTGCAGAGATGCCAAGGCTGGACACATGGATCTAGCAGTTTAAACATAACCCTATAGACAGGGCTTGCACCGAAGTCCTGGCCCTGATGTAGCACCAGACACAGGGACAGCTGTGGCTGTGTACCTGGAGTCCTGCTGCAGAGGTGGCCCCAGCTGGATCTCTCCAGTGGTCCTTCTCACTCACATGTGCTGCAAACACTTCTCCAATGATTAGATAAGAGGAATTGCCCATTGACTTTCATTTCAGTTGTGCGTGACTGGATCAAAGGATGTATGCTCTCTTTGCTTCAATTACGCATTTTGGGCTAATGTAGTCCAGATGGCTATTTCATCTCAGCCTTTATATTTATTCATGGCCTTTCTATTTAACTTTCCTAAAACAAATACTCACTTGTAGGCGTATATTAATTCAGGGAAAAGAACTGCCTCAATCAATATGTTGAGGTTAAGTTTCTATACCACAATAGGTCCTATGTACATAATTTCTATTTTTATTACCCCACTTCTAGCCTCAGATATATGAGCAATTTCTTTAACGTGTTTACTTTGGCTTTTTTACAAATTTACACAAATTACATCTTCTCTGATTATTAGATTTACAATATGCAGATATTCTTTCATTGACCTTTTAGCTAAACCCTTCTGCAAACTTCGGCTGAATATTAATAAATTTACAAAAATACCAAGGAGCCCAAATGTTTGCCAACATGATATTGCACCATCTCTGACCGCAGCATGCCTGTCCAGAAGAGGATAAAATTTATTGTTGAATTTATGTGCAATCTTGCAACCAATGTGTGAACACAAAGAGTGGAAAAGCTCAAGAGACCAATGACACAGAAAGATTTCAGTTTGCATTTACATTGTCTTTTAAACTGGATCTGCAGGTTGGGTGTTGTGAGTTGGCTCAGAGGCTGATGGTGGAGAGCCAAAGGCAGTGCCTGGCAGGAGGTGTCCAAGGAGGGGCAATGCCCAGCTCTGGGCTCAGCAGGAGGGAGGGGACATGGGAAGCCACAGTTTAATCTGTCTGGTATTTGATTTGGGCTTTTGGTCCTTGTCTGGATAACAGGATTGCAATTCCTCTTGGTACACTTACAATAAGAACATCTGAAGCTCAGCTGCAGCCAGGCAAGATTTTAACTTTGGGTAATCTGATTTTAGCTTTGGTGATTAGCTGCTCCATTGTCAATGGCCAAATCTAATTGTCATTGTAGTTTCTCTTCTGGAGCCAACAAGTGTTTATGTCTTACAAGCTGGGTTTTACTTCACACCTTCTCTTCCTAAGCAACCTCTCCCAAAGCATTTGCAAACGGAGGAGGTGAATTTGGACCCAAGCATGATGAAAATGGTAGCAATCACCATAATTGTCAATTTTTCTGTTGTGTAAAATGGACATAATGGGCCACCTTTTAACATTCAGGGTATTAATATTGGCCTGAAAATATTAAATATATTTTTACATGTAGCATTTGTAATAGAAACATACTTTTCATGACATAGGTTAGATGAAGTTTTCCAGAACCAGATCCTCTTCAGCATTTTACATTCATGTTTTTATGTGTGACTGCTCTAAAAATCAGTGTGAAACTGGGACAAGACAGCTCTCCAAGTTTCATTAAAGATTATTTTTTTGTTTTAAAAAAGTTACCTCCAAAGTTTGTTTGATTTAAAACAAAAAAAGGATGGTAAAATAATTTATTACAGCTCTTCCCTGCCAATCCTGTTAAATCAAAAAGTTAGAAATGTAGAGTTACCCGAAGTACAAATCCCAAGCCTCAGAGAAGAGGAGACAGCAATGATTGTATGAAGACAAGTTTTGTGTAATCCCACTTTCCTTTTGGCTGGATTTCTATGCCATATGAAGCTAAGGTTTAGATCCATAACCCAGCTGCTCTTGGAGAAAATATTCCAATCTTTTCTAAGGTTAAAAGCAGAAGAAAAGTGCTGTGATGAAAAGACAGATGAAGACAGCCAGACAGTGTATGGAGGTATAGCATTTCTACCACCACATGTATATAAAACAGCATCCACAAAGAGATGCTCAGCAGCCTTCAGACTCTCCGCCCATGGAACTCCCTGGGGGAACCCTCAAAAACCAGTTAAAAGTCCCTCTCAGTCCATGCCCAAAACCCCCACCTGAGAATCTAAGTGCTTTCCAATAAATTACCTCAGACTAATTGGAAAAGCAGGAACAGTATGCAATTGCCCTCAATGCAGCAATATTTTGAGTTTCCCTGCACAAATTAAAGTCCACCCATGTGTCAATATTCCTCTACCTTCTAGGCCACTGGTATGCTTGCTTATCCCAGCTCTGAGCAGCTCCAGCTGCTGTGGGTAAGCACACCCTGTCTGTGGTTGCTGGGATGGATGGAGGCAGGACCTGCTCATTTGGGTGCCCACCACACCAGCCTGTGGAAGGCTCCAGGTACCTAACTTGCTCCTGCCCCTCTGCTAGCCAGCCTGAATGAGCTGTCTTGTTTGTATCCAACAGCATGGGTAAGACTGGAGCTGGCCTCAGGTGCTTGACCCTGGGCAATATTTTTCCCTTCAGCTGGGGCCTGCTCTGCTTACTTCCATCAATTCCCCATCAGGAGTAGTTTCCACTGGCAAGGAATCATAAGTCTTGGTGGCAGCATGTGCACAGATGGTGTGGAAATAATAGGGAAAAGAAGAGAGGATATGGGATATGCACGGCTTAAGAGACAGTCTTTCCAAGGAAGGATGGGGAGATTGTTTCACTCCAAAGGCCATACTGGCAAAGATCTCAGTGAAAAGCCTGGGCTAGAAATTCAAACTTCAGCTTGATTTCAGAGTCACTGTGCATACCCTGGGCAGTGCAAATATTTCAGTTACTGTGGATTCAGGAAGAATTGTTAATTAGTCTGTTTTCTGTGTAAGCAATGAATACAATTATTACGATAAAATCTGGTCACAGATTTGCTAGTTTGACTTTCTTTGTCTTAAATGACATGTTTGTGAACATGTTTTCTAGATCCCTTCCCAGAGTTCCCCATGCTAAACTACCCAGTACTTTGGAGTGTAGGCTCGCCCAGGGCCAGCAAGATGGGAAGTCAGCACAGCAGTGCCTGCATTAACAGCCGAAATCTGCAAGAATTTGGATTGTAAATATTTGATGTTTCCTCTGCATGCCCTCCCCCCCCTTTAATGATCACATGGCATTTTCATAACTGTTTATGGTGTTGAAAAGAGGAGCCAGGTTTCTTGCTGTTTACTGTTATGCATAATTTCTCAGATTAACTTTCCTTAATTGCTGTAGTTTTCTTTACTCTGTTTTAACTCATCCCCACAGGCTGTCTTTAGCCAGATTACTGACAACTGATTTAATCAGTGTTATAGGGATGAACTCTGAGAAGGTCTGATGGGACAGCTTGAGCTGCCTGGAGCTGGAAACCAGCTGTAACATACCCCAAGTAACCATCCTTTTCTATTTATTTTTGTGGTCTTGAGTGATGATGCTCTTCTTCATAAATGGATTTGGTTTGGACAACAGGATGCTACACTGTTTTGAGAGTTTGTTATTGTTTTAAATAAACACCACTGAAGTACCAGGTGGGAATTTAACTAATGGTTGGAAATCAAGAGGCCATTAGACCTACACCCAGCTTGGACAGGCTGAGTCAAAACTTCTTTTGGGTACCTCTTTATACAGAAAGACAGTGTGAGTGCTGTGCTATGGAGCTGTAAACAAAGCAGGTCACTAGGAACCTTGGGCATGGTGCTGGGGTATGGGCTCTTCATGGGTCAGCTTGCACCTTAGGGCAGGTTGATGACTTCTGCAAGGTGCTGGCTGGGTGGAGTGATGTTCGCGGGTGGCTCTGAGTCAGTGGTGTTACCAGCTCCTCTGTCATGAGATCACTATTCAGGAAGCATTAATTTTAGTAACAGAACGTGACTTTGTGTTGAGGGGAAGTGCACAGAGAGCTTTGAGTAAAAAGCACACGACTACAAAGGAGTGTGATTACTTCCGAATTGTGAAATAAATGAAAGTGGCTTGTGTATTGTCTTTCTGTGGTGCTGCTTATAGACAGCAGTTGTACAGCAGTTCTTGAGTTTCCTTTCTGGAAATATGCTGCAGACCACAGGAAATTGCAAGTTTAAATAAATGGGTTTATTAACTACATAGGAAAGCTACCAAGTCCGGACCCCTTGTGATCATATTTCCCATTACATTCTGTTTAGTAACTGAAACTCAGGCAAAAATCCCAAAACGCCAAATAGTTGAAGCCACATGGACTGTCCATGGCTGCAGCAGAACTGCATGAGGATTTGAAGAGGGACTGAAGCATGGAGTGATGAAGCCTTCGGTATCTTGCCCAATCTTCACAGCATGGGCTCTAACTACACAGAAGTTTGGATTGTGGCTCTCCAGTTTCCTTGCCATGTTCTCAGTTCCCTTGCCTTGAATGTAGACTAACTTAGAATTAAAGAGATAATTGCTTCTGGCAAGTTGGAATGTGGTACTTGCCATGTGCCAGAAATTGCTGCAGTCGATCATGCCTGCTCCTGAGATCCCGCCAAAACTACCTGACTCACCTTGGAATCACAGCAGGTAATGGCAGGATTGTATAAACTTAATACTGCCATGAAGGGAAAAATTAATTCTGTGGAGGCAGGCGCAAGAAGCTGCTGACCACAAGACATAATGGAAAAATAACATGCTGAAAAAAAAGTTGGTTTAAGGCCATTGGATTCATTGGTCTCCTCTTTGGAAACGTAAAAGAAATGCAAAAAACTACCTTAGAAATAGAACTCGACAATACCCATAATGAGGAATAAGGAGGAGCCTTTCTCTGCCATAGTGTGGGCAATGATTGACTGAAATGCCACCATCAAAGGTTAATATCTGAAAACAGTACTGGCCAGCATTTCCGTGACTGTACAACACTCCATGATTCAGCTGTTCGATACTGCCTATCATCCTCTGAGAACGCAGCTGGTACCATACAAACAGAAAAACACAGAGCCTATTGCTCCCTAGGAACTTGGGTCTCCCAGGTTGCTAAGAAGTGGTCCAATAACTCATTGAAGTCCTTTGCTAAAAGGATCATGTTCCACCTTAAAACTCATCAGCTTATTATGCTGATACTGCCTGACTAGGAAGCTGACCCATGACCTCCATGTCCTTGGATGGTCAGGTAAGAATTTATAGAGAGCAGCAGCCGAGGTCTCACTTTGTTAAGCTGAAGCAGCCAACCCCATGCATTCTAGTCTATTAAGAGGAGACTGGGACAGCCAGAAAGCCAGAGGAGTGGAAATACTCTTCAGGAAGATTTTGAGGTGTTACTCCCTTCATTACCGAGGCCAAGGAGCTGTCTAGCTGTGCTGCTTCTATCCTGACCAGCTATGCTGGTGACATTCCGGCTCTGTGCCATTCCATGAGCACATGGCCACGGAGGGCAGAGCCAAGCCCTGTGTCACTGAGCAGGAGGATGTATCGACTCTGCCAGGGAGGAAATGAGTTCAGGCCTTAAGGAGAAGAGCAGCAGGTACTCTAACTTTGTGGAAGGAGCTCTGATGAGCAGTTACAATGTCCAGGTACCTCTGTCCAATGAAGAAGCAAGGGTAGTGAGGGCTGTCCTGCGGAAGGCTGCTGGCATTGCCTGAGCCACTGCACCGCCCAGAGGAGCAGCTCTGGGCATGAACCCGGGGCCCTTGGCTGGTGGACACCCAACACCCTGCAAGCCCCTCCTGAGCCAGCCTCTCCAGCAACTTTTTAAAGAGCTGGATCTCAACAGAAATTTCAAAGGGGGTTTGAACTACTTGCAATTTTGTATTACAGCTACGTTATGCTTGAAGGCCCGAGTGTCCATGAGGGTTGTTCGAGTGCTATTTTTGCTTCTGCAAACAAAGGAACCCTTGATACCAAATGAGTGACTACATCCCCCAACTATGCTGTCCTGTCTAAATATGGAGATATTAGTAAGCATTTGTTTTCATTATCTGAAAAAGGAGGAATTGCTATTTCATTTTTTTCCTGGAATTTTAATAGAGAGAAGAAAAAACTTCTGGATGAGGACAGTTTTTTATTTTCCCAAGAAAAATTACTTTTGTATGTGCAACACTGGCCTTGCTTCTGTAACAAAAATATTCTTTCAGGATATTTTGATGATGTCCCCTGGGGGACAGCATCATCAGCTGTTTTCCAGATGTTTTAGCCTTTCTTAATCATACTCTTTCACTGGCCACGAGATCTGATTCAAAGCTGAAGAACGTCATTCCATCCGGCACAGCCCTTCTGAGTCCGCAGGAAGTATTTGGGTTTTGCAGCTTATAGACATGAATTTAATTAAAAGACAAACTGAAACAAATCTATTTACAGTGTAGTTATGCATACAACACACCATTGGCAGTCCAGACCTACCAGCATCGCCACTGGGCGATGCATGTTTAGTTTATATCTTGTGTGTTTTATGCATTAGGTTGTACTTTATAACCCTGCCCTGCCAAATGCAGGGTGCCTTGCTATCCTCAATACTTACTATCATCAAAAAATGCCATATCTTGCTGCCCACCTCTCTGTCTAGGTAATGTATGAGTCTGTTGATCAGCAGATCCCAGCAAAAATTACTAAAGTCTGTTCATGACCTTCCCCCATTGTAAAAAAGTTGTGGTTTGTTTCCTTTTTGTAAGAAAGCCTGCAGTTGCCCAAGGGCTCTGGTTATGAGTATTGTCAGAAGTCATTGGTCAAGAAGCAAGGTGGCCTCATAGCTTTACTCATTCTTTGCATCCTCCAAGAGTCAGTGCACAGTGGTTTTTCCACTATGCAGGAGTCTGCCTTTACCCTAAACACCAAATTTGGCTTTTAGACTGAAGATCTCCATCAAAAAGACTGTTTTCCCCATTGCTCCACTCTCTGTGTGGTCATTTATTCCTTCATGTAGTAGAGGTAAACTGCTCCTTAATCAAAACCATAGCCTCCACATCCATTTCCTATTGAACAACAATAATAATAATGACTTGTATATTTCTGCTCTTAAAAGTAAATTGGCTGTGCGTGTCTCAGGGAATTTATGCAGGGCCTAGTTTGGGGGGGGTCCAAGCTGTGAATGAGGCCCTTGGGTTCTCCCTGGAAGCTTAACATGGAGATGACAGTCCTCTGTGTGACTGGAATCGTGTCTGCTACACACATGGCCATCCTGAATTTTTTTTTGCTCTGTTAACAGATGTCTCCAACTAGGAAAACAAAATGTAAGAGAATTTTTGAAAAATTATGTTCTGACTATTTTTTGAAAAGAGACTTGTGTTTTTTGTTTTTTTTTTTGAAAAGTAGGTTTTTGAAGCTTGGGGACTTTTTGAAAAGAAGTTTTTTTTCCATAATTTCTGTAAAAAATTAAATACTTTCTTTTCCTCGTTCTTACACTGTTTCTTCAGGAATCTTTGGTTTAAGTCATATTGAATTCAATGGATTTCTCTTGTTTTCATTCATAAAAGACCAAGTTCTACAAACACCAGAACACACCAGAGCTTTGTTGGAAGTGGACATATCTGCTTTGTATGCACTCTTGGTCTTGTTAGCTTCCTAGAAATATATCAGCCAGTATTTTTTTCTTTCAGAAGGGAGGGGAAAAAAGGAAAAACCCTATTTATGTGGATGATGAAAATAAATATTTTCTTTAATGGATGCCAAATGTTAGGCTAAAAACCATGAGAGTTTGATCACACCTCCTAAAAATGCAGATGAAGGAAAAACTCTCTAATAAGGTTTTTCATGTTTTACTCTGGATTTTCCCAGTTATCAGACTCCTGGGATTTGCATTTTTGGGAAGAATGACGTGGTGTGGCCTCTTGGCTTCACAGAGGCTGAGAGTGAGGTGTTGTTTTGCCAGACTGAAGATAAGACTTACCACCTCCTTCTCACTTCCCTGGCCCCTGCACTGGTTGGAGCACACCAAAGCAGAAGTCACACTGAGGTTACAATGCTACCAGCATCCCAGGATGAGCCCAAGGCTCGTTACTTCTCTGTTCTGAGCACACACTGTCACAGTTTCATCATATCCAGCCATCTCATTGTTTCTCCAAACACATTTGCCAGCCAACTGGGATAGCAGGTCGTATTTTTGTGTCCATGCCTCAGCATTTTGCTTCTGCATTGGGATTGTGACCCCATCCATCCTTGACTTGCCCATGACAGGCTCAGACAGGAGGAAAGAGTCCAAACATCAAAATTCTCAAAAATGTAAGGTAGAATAATTTTTCTGCCATTTATTTTTTTCCGCTGTCTACCACTGTTGTGGGAGAGGTCCACAAAGGTGAATAGCAGAGTAGGTAGATTATGCAAGCCAATGGGCAGTTCCTCTTAGCACTGACCTGTCTCCAGGGGATACAGAGTCCCACAGAGTTGGAAAGGGAAGTTTTCCTGATGTGGGATTGCTTGAAATCTTTTAGGCACTTTCTCACATACTTCCACAAGTCTCGGTTAGAGGGAGGAAGAACCACAAAACTTAGGACAAAAACATATACATTGGAAAGTAAGAATTGGTGAGGTCTTTTCTTTATTTTTTGCTTGTAAAGGAAGTGGATGCAGGTAAGAAAGAAATGTGGATTCTAATTTCTTGGTATTTGATTATTCAAGGGAAAAAGAGATACAGCAAAAATCCACCTGCAGTTTACCAGAGAACAATACCATTATCCCATAGGAAGTAGAGACTGTTTATTCCAGTGCTCTCTCTTCCTGATTTGTAACTCCCATATAAACTTCATGCAGACTTCATAGAGCAGGACTGTGGCAGGTTCAAGGAGTAAGGTCTTTCCTGTACACTTACATTAAAACAAACCTTGTATTTGCCAGAGGCAGCCTCCAGTTTGTTTTCATAAAGAGGAAGTGCAGTGAACTTCTTCATGGAGATTTCACTTATGATCTTCCTCATTTTATTTCCCCTCCATATCAAAATAGACCTTTTAGGCTGAAAGTTGATGATTCTACTTTGTACATGCAAAGCATAATAGAATTGTGTGAGATGGAAAGTAGAAGCTAGTCCAGAATGGCACACAGAAGAAAACAGTTTCAGCTGCAAATGCTGAACCAGTCAGGATTTGAAAACCATTTCTCTACTTCAAGCTGAAAAAAAAATGTAGAAAAAAAATATAATGTCTGGGTGGCATGAGCAAAAGTCCTGGAATCAGATGTTTTTTAAACAAGGAAATTAAGTATATGAAGTTTGTCTTAGGAGCTGTTGGAGGGCAGAGAGGAAGGAATCATTTGCTAATTGTGCCATACATTTGAGAGGTTCTCATTTATTCCAGTCACATACATATGCACTCTTTTACTACGGAGAGTTATTTAGCCTGCAGAGAACCACATTTCAGTGTGCATGCATTGTAAAACCACTATAGGAAGAGTGTTTAGTAAGCAGCTAATGACTTCCTTAAAAGGATAATACAGTTAACAGTTGAGAGGATGTACAGCTAAATATGGCCCTTGTAAAACTTAGCAGATTCCATTAAAAAACAGACATGCAGGAAGTGTCTAGTTCCTATTAGAACTGATTGTACACAGTTGCATGGGAAGAAATAAATTTAGTGTACAGAATTTTACATCACATCCTTTGAAAGCATTGAAATTCTCTGGGGTCCACAAATCTGTGCATCTGGTCCACATACGCACACATACACACACAAACAATTAACTGGTGTGCAATTACTTTAAAGGAAAATGTGCATCTAAAACTCAGGCTGTACATCCCAAAGTGAAGGGCAACATCCTACTGACTGCAGCAGGCCTGGGTTTGGTTACATCTGAACCTGTAAGTTAGGGTCTCCCCTTACAGATACTACACTCACCCAGAGGGACTCCAGGTCCATGTAAAGGAGGGGGAAATCCATCCCTGTAACTTGTGTGTTAGAAAAACAATTCCATTTTCCTACTTGATATAATATTCTATTTTGAAAATTAAAAAGAGCTAATGCTAAAATTTCTTTCACTGGATTAATCATTTATTATGGACAGCACCTATGCATTCAGTCTTACTTAATTTAGATGATTTTATGAGACTGTGTTTATTTTCAAGGTATTTTCAAGGAAAATATTCGAAGCCAGAATCATTTAGCATTGAAAGGTCGCTGTTCACAGGAACCTGAAAAACCTTTCTCAACTGTATTTGAAATGATTTTTTAATTCATTTGCAGGGACATCAGAGAATCAATTTGCCTCTAGCCACAGTCCTGACGCCAGCAGGTAAAGCCAAGGATTTTTGCCAGAGAGTACCAAGATAAATCCTGATGAAATCCAAGGCAAAATTGCCTACCAGAAACCTAATGAACTGAACTCAGAGGATGTTCATGGACCCAAACAAAAGCTTTTTCTTCCCCCAGAAAGACTCAATTTCCATTGACACAGTGAAGCTTCAAGCTTGTAGTGTGAGGATGCCCCAACTGAGTTCAGGACCTTAGGAAGGAGTGAAGTTTCAGGCATTTGAATTGAACAGCAAGGGCTCTCACTGGTTACTTGTGCTGCTCTGCAGACCACAGTGGGAACAAGACTCATGTGGAGCTTCCTTGATCCATGCTGCCCTGTGGTCTGGCAGCTGAGGAGTGATCAAGGAAAGAAATGTTGAAAACAAATAGTTATAGAATTGTTTATGTTGGAAAATACCTCTAAGGTCATAAAGTCCAACCATTAACCTGGCACTGCCAAGTGCACCATTAAACTAAAAGTCACATCTACATGTCTTTTAAATACCTCTAGGAGTGGTGACTCCACCACTTCCCTGAGCACCCTGTTCCAATGCCTGACAATGCTTTAAGTGAAGAAGCTTTTCCTAATATCCAATCTAAACATCTCCTGGCAGAATTTGGAGCCATTTCCTCTTGTTATATAGATTATTACTTGGAAGAGGAGTCTGTCCTTCTCACTACAAACTCCTTTCAAGCCGTTGTAGAGTTGAAAAGGTCATCCCTGAGCCTCTCCTTTTCCAGGCTAAACAAGCTCAGCTCTCTCAGCTGCTCCTCACAGGACTTGTTCTCCAGACCCTTCTGCAGCTTCATTACCCTTCTCTGGACACCAGTCTTTTGTGTAGTGAGGTGCTCAAAGCTGAACACTGAACTGAATTCCAGTTGTGGCCTTCACAGGGGGACAATCATTACCCTGGTCCTTCTGGCCACACTGTTGGTGATACAGGCCAGGGTTCCATTGGCCTTTTTAACCACCTGGGCACACAGTGGCTCACATCCAGCCACTGTCAGCCAGCACCTCCAGGTGCTTTCCAAAGGGCCACTTCCCAGCCACTGTCCCCAGCCTGTAGCACTGCCTGGGGTAGTTGTGACACAAGTGCAGGACTCATCACTTCATCTTGTGGAACCTCACACAAATGGCCTTGGCCCAGCCTTGGCCTTCTTACCCTCCAGCAGATCAACACTCCTAAAGCCAAACACCCTTGAAACATCTCACTCTGTAGCATCCCAAAATAACTCCCTTCCTCTGGTGCCCAGGCCATCATAAACAGAGAAGTTAACTCAGATTGACAGAAGAAAGCCGCAGCTATGGTATCATAGAAGGAGTCCTTCTTTGGCAGGTTAATAACAATGTATCACTGGTAGCAAATATTTTTTTCATATTCCAAAGAGGATATGAAACCAGTGTGGCAAACACATCTGAGCTCTCAGTACCAGTAAGCGAGAGGGAAGTGAAGAGTATCACTATTGCAAAGAAGGTTTAAAAATGAAGTAGGCTTTTCACTGTGAGGCCAGGGTTTTACGTTGTGTTTTTATTACTGTGGATGGTTTTGTGGGAAATATGATGGCTATCCTGCTGTGATGGATGAATTACATTCAATTTAGAAGCCTGAATTTCCAGTCTGCAGGTTTTGAAGAAAATAAATAAACACTTTCACACAGGAAATGAGCAGAAGTCTCTCTGTGGCACACAGCATTTGCACATCATTGATTTGTGATCTGACATTTAATGGACTACCTTGTGTTAAGAATATGCCACTGACATAAACTTCACAAACAGCACCAACAACCAGCTTCCTAAAAGCCCAGGCAAAATGAGTACAGTCCCCAGCATCTTGTCATCCCTTTTCCAAATCTGCTGAAGTCCTTGGGCTAACAGCTACTCTACCTGTGGCTTTTGCATAGTTTATCCAGAACTGGAGTGGTACACTTATGTTTTTGCACACATGAAAATATTAGCAGGTTATAAATGTGCTGCCTAGAACGTCTTTTAGCAACAGAATTACCACAGATATGCTTCTTCTGAGTCAAAACCACTTAACAAGGGCTAACATCAGCTGCTGCACAAGACAGTGACTGGCTCTGGTGGGCCTCTTGTAGGGCTGTTACCAACTTCTTCCTTGCCCTTCCCAGCCTAACCAAAAGGTCACTAATATTATTAGTAGTACAACAGAAATCCTAGCACATATTAAAAAAAAACCACTTATAATTTGCCGTATTTGCCCAAGATGTCAGTGAAGGCTCAAGTTTCTTGCCTCTTCCTTCCCAGAATTGATTTTCTGGCCCAAGGGCAGGCAGCAGCTGCCCAGTCTCATGACCAGTGAGGTTTACCTGGTGTCATCGTGGAGGGAGCTCATTAGCTCAGTTCTGTAACATCACATCATATCATGTTCTCAGGCACAAGATCACCAGCAGCCACGGCTGTCTCTGGGGCCTTCTCAGGCAGAGTGGCTGTCTCAGGAGCATTTCTTCCCCTTCTGCAGTCTGGAGAACTTGAAACTTTGCACACCCAAGGTGACATCCTCAAACAGCCTTAGCAGGCACCCTTAACCACTTTCTCCACTTTCCATGCAGAAAAGGTTAGTCTCCTTTCCAGGTGATGGTCTGTTCACCCTGTTTCATCATTCTTTCTTGCTCCAAAGCAGCAGCCCTGTGGCCAGGGACATGGCAGACACCCTCCAGGCTTATAGCATGCTCTTCACAATACCCTTAATGGGTGGAGAATCTGAGGTGTCCCTTTGGTTTCCTATGGCTCTGGGTAGGGTAGTGTGGCTTTTCCCAGCTTATACCATTTGGTGCTGCTTCTGTGTGCAAACCCCAGATTTTCTGCCTGATGCCTCTTTACTGACAGAGCCATAAGAGAGCCTGCTCCAGCTGCAGGACCAGGCCAGCCTGTCCTCTGTCAAATTAATTCTGCATTGAGTGATTTCCTTTGCATGTCACACATCAAATGGGAGGCTTCCAGCTCCCTATTACAAATGTCTTCAAGATACAAGTCCTCTCAGTAAAGATGAGCAGAAAAAGATGGGAGAGGAAGGGTTTATCTTTATAGCAAGGAGTGAAGAAAGAAATTACAACTGTCAGATCTGAAGTGACTTTTTCTCATAGTCATTTTTTTTTGACACTAACATAGTGGCATGTTGAGACTCATGAAGTTACACTACCACACTTTCCATTAACACCACAAAGAGCCATCAGTCACTGTCTTCTCTGTATCAGTGTTTGATCTGGGAGGGTCAATCTTTCAGGAGATGCCTATGTTACCTGCTGGCAGCAGGAGCTGAGGGAGGCAGTCCTATGATCACACCATGTCTTAAGATCACGCCCTTGGGCCGACTGCCCACATGATTCTTAAACAAGGTGTAGGATGACCCAAGTGATACAATCCTGTGGAAATCTCAGGTGTATCTTACAGGTAAGATGTTCTTCAGCAGTCTCAGCAGAAAGCATGGGTGTCCATTCTTCTCCCAGACTAATCCACCAAGACTGTCCCAAATCCCTCCCACAATTTGCCTGGACACTGAGGCCAACAGCTCCTTAGCATGTCACCATTTACCAGACCTCTTTTACCTATGGAGATGGACTATACCATCTCAGTCAGTGATTTGGTAAAGCTGTGAGGCCACAAAGCACCTTCTAGAGGACTGTTTTCCTAAGAAGGGCTCCATCAACAAAAGGAAGAGCCAGGTCTCAGCCAGATTCAGGACACCTATGCTGGTCTGGAAGGCACTAGGCAGGCAGGCCTGGAGGTCACACAGAAGACTAATAATCTTGCCTATTACTTCTCTCCATCTGTAGCCAGGCACAGTGGATGAAGGTGTTGATTAAACCAGTTATTGCAAAGCTGACATAAAGAAATCAGCCCACCTGAGAGCTCATTACCTGTAAAGGAGGATGAGGAGAGGAGGAGAGGCTGATGATCTGCAGCCCAGGCTCCAGGGAGAGTCTAACATTGAACCAGAGCCTTGCTCAGTTCCCTGATGAGCTCTGGGAGGAGAAGGAGAGAAACAGTGTCTGAGGTCTCTCCCAAAGTGCCCAAGGCACAGACCAACATGCCACCATGAGTCTCCATTGGCAGTTTAGTTGAGAAGTAGGTTGGAAATCTAGTGCAGCAACAGACCTTGGCTGATGACAGATATGCTGATTGTGCATTTAAGTGTGATCTTCCGTCTTCTTACTTTTATACTCACTCTCTCTTGCTTGCAATCCCTGAATAAAGCCAACCTTTGTTAGAGTGGGAGTATAAACACTTATTTTTATGCATATAAATTCAAGGCCAAATCATGCAGCTGTAAAACTGGAGACAAGAGACAAACAGGACATACCATGACAAGCAAGGAAATGAGACTCCTGCTCAACTCCTCAGAGGCCACTGGCTCCTGAGAGGACTAACTGAGAAGAAGCCACCCCACCAGCCACCCTCAGACATGCCCCAGCACAGCAGCAGCACAAGTGATGCCTTAGGTTTTTAGCTTTTATATTTTTCAGATCCTGTACTACATTAGAGTATAACTCTGAACTCCATATAGAGTGTTAGTAAGCTCTCTTCACATTTTGGTCAGACAAAACAATCCTTCCAGGCCTGGGAGCCAAGGTCACCCTCACAGCCTCAGGCCCTGAAAAATATAAACAAAAGTGAATTGGGGGGGAGCAAACGAGAGGAATATGATTCCATTACCTGAAGCTGCAATTGGACAATTAACCCTTGATACACAAATAGACCAAACATATCTGTCTGAAAAACTCGTGATCCTCCTCCACCTTGGGTGTAGTCTCTGCGAGGCTTTTGCACTGCCCAAGGCGTACCTATCGAAGGCCTTTAACAAATACTTACTTTATTCTCTAACTCTGTCTAGCCTCTGTTCTAGGTAGCCATTCCAAGGCATCATCAGCCCTCACCCGGGGTGACTGGGGATCGTCTCTTTGCAGCAGCCACCTGACCTCAGTGTCCTCAGCCCTGTGTGCCTGACTTCTTGCACCTGAGCGTGGCAGCAGGAGCAGTGCTTCACCCTCAAACTTCAGAGGACAATCACACACGGGGATTTGAGGGGCTTTTTCAGGGAACCACAAACAGATCCATCCAAGTGGAAAACAGCTGCAGCAACACAAATCAGGGGCAGATCAGCCACTCAGGTGCTGCAGCAGCACCTCCAGAGCCTGTCACCCACACTGAGTTCCCAGGGAGCACATCAGGGGCAGCCCTGGCTAATTGCTGGTGACATCCATGCTTAGCAGGGGTCAAGACCTGGCCCTGTCTTTCTCAAAACAGGCTTAATAATTATTAACTTCAGGCTGGATGAGGAAAAACCAAATGTTAACTAATAACCTTGATTTCCTAGTACACACAAACCATGGGGTTTTTTAAAACATTGGCTCTGCTTGACTTTCTATTTTCCTGGGAAACATCTGATCTGATGCTTTACCCCCTTCCTGCAGTTTTATACCAAGGGAAGGACAGAAAATCTGGCATGATGAATCAACGACACAAAGTGAAGTCACAGATGTGCTCAAGTCAGTGGCTATGTGGCCGCACTGACAGAACCAGGACTTCCTTTCTTCCTCTTACCTTATGAATTAATTTGCCTTCATGTCAGCTCACTTGTAACTAAACTGGTTTCTTTTCATCCTATTTTTTTTAATGATGCACTCTGCAGCGCTTCATGTAGCCTGAGGTGCTCGAATGGCACATAAATGGATATTGCCCTGCAAGCTGCACTCTGCCATACAATTGCTATAGTCTCTTAAGTCTTAAAAGCCTGGGCATTATGTGAATTACAGGCTTTTCTTCTCCATGTGGGGCTCACAGCTTACAGTCCTAAATTACATTTTGTCAGCCTGTTGTCAAAGCAAGATACAAGACCATTAAAAATAAGCTGCAGTTATGTAAGTGTTCATGAGTGTCTAAATATTAATGTCAGGACTTTGCATAATGGCAAGGCTCTAAATAATCCTTTTTAGCCTTTGTAGTTTAATCTTTGTTCATATTTTATCCATTAGTTACCTCTAAATAGCATGGTTCTTTTGATAAGTAAGAAGCTGTGAATAACATTTACTGAAATTTCAACATTCTTGACTTTCACTGCCGCAATCGGAAATGACTGCTCCTGCTTGGTCTTTGGTATTTTAATTGCAAATGAACTACACAACCTGCAGCAGTTTAAACAAAAAAATGACCCAAACACAAACCAAAATAAAATTTAAAAAAAGCATACATTCCAGTGCCCATCTTCTGCTTCTACCATCTGCAGAGGTATTTAAAATCTCAGCCTGCTCACAATTATGAGCACTTAATTAGCACAACTTTTCTACACTATGTTATTCACCAGCTTCCAAAGCTTACCAATAAAATGCTGCCTCCATGACTAGGTGATGAGATAAAATGATAAAAGGCAGGAATTGAAAGTTTCATATTGTGCCTAACTAGCTGCCAGTGTCCCCCTCTGATTTGTTGTGTCAGTGAATTGCTGGCCTTGACTGCAGACCCTGGTGGTGGGCCCCATGGATGCTGTAGCATCCAGCTGTGGAAAAGGGGGGTTTAATTTATTTTATGTGACCATGATATGGTACAATCTTACCCTACCAGGGCTTTCATCTAGGGGTAAAAAAAAAAAAAGAAAAAGGTCAATACCTGGATGCAAAGGGTGTAATATGCTGTGAGCATGGTTTTGGTCAGAGAAAAATAAATTCTTTAAATACCCTAGCCTTCCCTTTCTGAAGCAATGAGAATCTCATTGTTTCAGTATTTTGTAAACAGCCAACTATATCAGCTGGTTATAAAATTTTGAAATGTTTCCAAAATGCTCAGTAATTATTTTGTTAATTTATATTTCACTTACCTAAATAAAAATATCCAAGAAAGGGTTTGAAAAACTTCAAGAGGTCTTCTAGCAGGAGAACTGTTACCATTTAACTTACTCCATTACCTGTTTAGGGCCATAAATTTTCTCCTGTCCCCCCACTGTCAAAGGAATGCCACACAGCTGAGAAAAAAGTTAAGGAATTCTTCACCATTAGTTTTGTGGACAAGGATTTTTTTTAAGGTTGAGACAGTCTCATGTCTGAAGACCCTATTGTGCAATCTTTGCCACTGTGGTTGGGTTCTAAGAAAGATCTGACATGAGTACAGGCTGTTGAGAAAGCATGAAACACTGGTGCTGACTGATTCATGGTATCACACTGTTGCAGAAATAACTACTGATAGCAGAGAGCATCCCAAACTCTGGCCTACAAAGCAGATTCTACAGTGTGAATCACTTGGGAGTGATTCTCTCTCCTTATTTTCAGATGCTGAATTACTTAAAATGATGCTAAAAATATTACTATTGCCTAATATTACCCTTATAACTAGTCTTTTGCAATATCATCATGCAAGCTCTATGGGGAAATTCTCCCACCCATGTGACAAATATATTTGATAACTCTTCAGCATCTCAATATTCCACTGAAGGCATTCACTTTCCCTATTTTTATCCCATTCTTCCTACTTTGGTCAAACGCAAGTGAGCATTAGATCATCAACAAGGTGAAAAGGAACCCAAACCTGCACTTTTTGTTAGCTCTGGAATCTGCTGATGTAGGGAGGACTAGTGGGAGGGATACACTTCCAAGCTTTGCTTTTCCACAGCCTCGAAATCCTGGGGCACTGGAGCTGCTCAGCCCTCAGCATGAAGAGTTGTGGAGCAGTGGGAGGGGCACAGCACAGGGCAGTGCTACCCAAACCCAAAATGTCTGGGATGACATTTTCCTGGCTATCACCCTTTTTTGGAAATACCCATGTGGAATAGCTGGTTTTATCTTATATCAGAGCTTCTGTTAACAGTAATGACTCACAAATTTTCACTCATATTACCCAGGCTCTTAGAGCACTCCAGCGTCCTGAACAAAAGCAGAAATAATTAGGTACCACTGCAGTGGCTAAATATTATTTGATTCTGAACATCAACTTTAAGGAAATTGACAATAAAAATTTAGCTCTCTAACCCTTTTTGACAAGGATTTTGGACTGCTCACAGAGTACTAAATCAAGGCAGCATTTAGAGATTCTGCACAATAATGGGTAACATTAAACATTTCCTCAAACTTTGCAGAGGGATTGCAAAATTGTATATTTTTACGGTAAATGCCTAGAAACTGTTTGTACATATTTGTATGTATTTGCACAAGGTTAATATTTTTTTCTGGTTTTGCATCTACACGTGTCCCTGTACAAATATGGGTGTGTATGCAGACACAGGAGGTCAGTTGGTAAAAGAAATCTACATTTTTAGTATATTTTTTTAATACCGGGGGTACAGTGGAATTTTCTTACTGACATTTAGACAGTATTTGGATCACTGTTCATGCCTACAAAAATTCCATGGAAGTTGATGATGAGCTGTAGGAGAAATGTATCTTTGCAGGAGAATGGCATTGTTTTCTGTCTGCTGTTCTCACCTATTCTCTTTAAAATACTTCAGCCATCTAATTCAGGATCAGAAATGACAGTGTCACTTAAATTGCCAAGCACATAAAACAAGTCCTGAAGAGTGATTGGCTGAAACAAACAAACAAACAACAACCAAAAAAACCCAAACAAAAAAAAACATAAACACCCAAACCAAACCAAAACCAAAACCAAAATCAACCAAACAAAATTGTTTGGTTGTGTTTGTGCACAACCCATACTCTACAAATCATGTGTTCAACCAATTCAGTGTCTGCTTACAAATAACTAGTGCCTCTGAAGAAATGGGTGGGGGCTCACCAGCTGACCTGCTAACCACCCTCCAGGACAAAGGATTCACATACCCCCACAACATATACTTTACTATCATGAAAAACTAGAATGCAGTACCTCAGAAATACTTCTAGGGGAGTCTAAAGAGACCTCTCTGTGCTGCCTAATATTTTGAATGGGGCAAAGGTTTTGCAGTCATTTCCTATGAAGCTCTGACATCCCCCTGATGTGCTGCTGCCTTGGGGAGGAAGGCTGTGGGAGAGGGGATGGCCAGGGACCATGCAGTCCAACACAGGTGGAAGTGGAGGAGGGATGGTGCTCACTCCATGCTTTTGCATGGTTCTAACACTGTGTAGGATGTTTTACTGGGGAATGCTGGCAAAAGGTACCTGGAGACCTTTGCAGGAGGCAGAGGGAGGGATGGGGAGAGGGGAGGGATGCAGGGAGAGGTAGAGTGGTGTGGGCAGGGGAGCAGGAGCTATTGCCCAAGCAAGGGCTGAGGCAATGTACCCACACCCCAGGCCAAGGAAGAAACTCCTCCCTTTCTTACCACCATGTCTTATGCAGGGCCTGCAAAAAGCCTACATGAAGGCACTCAGAGCAGTTCCTATTTTCAGCAGCTGCTGCACACAGGCCAGAAACCAGCTTTCAGTTCTTCTATGGCTTCCACTTCATGTAAACGAAATACAATGAAAGCAGTTGCTGAGCAAAGGCAGGACTGGAGAGAAATGCAAAGGGATGGGAGACTGTAAAATATGAATGGCATCCCTGCCCTGCTACCCAGCAAGAACCACTGCACAGTATCACTGAGATTCTACCAAGTACAGTCAGTGACCAGGCACCACATATTTTCCACCTCTCTAAGAAAAAAAAAAAAAAAAAAAAAAAAAAAAAAAAATCACTATTTTCTCTTTGAAATCCTTGGAAACTCTGCTAGAATAAACTCTCTAATCCTGTTTGAACAAGTGTGATTTTATATTTTCAGTGTTTGCTTTGTGTTGCATTACAAACTCCCATAGCCACTCACTTGAAAAAATGCTTGTGGCTCAAATACATTGAATAGTCAAAACCAAACACTGTTTACTCATCTGATTGAATTAAAAGCATTCTATTTAAAGTGTTTACAAAATCTTCTACATGTAATAGGGATTCACTGCAAAGCCAGAACAGCGCTTTTATGACTGTTAGAAACCGTTGCTGAGGAATCAGGGTAATTTGATTATGTTAGCAAGACTGTTTAAAAATTCAGGAAATTGGGACTCTGTTCAGTAAAATGAAAATAGCTTGTAGGAAAGAGATACTCGGGCATTAAATGCTACAAGACGTTCTGCTGTAAATTGCCAGATGTTCCCATTCGGTGAACTGAACAGAGCGAAACGTTTTGATTGAGGATAGCAACATGCAGTACAGAGTAATCAAACCTCCCTCAGGCAATGGGATGAAACTCCTCGTACCCTGCTGGAATTATTCAGTGCAGTAAGTCCCTGTAAACTCTCAGCTCAGTGCATGGAAGTGGCTCACACAACCAACTCAGGTCACACGTTTAGAGTTCATTGCTTTGTGTCTCATCATCCTGTGCATATGCTTGGCAATAGGTATGGGATCTGGACATATGCTTCTCATTCAAAATCTGCCTGTGTGCAAGAGCCATTTAAAATTAAAATTGTTGTGAAGCAAGTCCTGAGGAATTTGAGTTTGTATTGGATTTTTCACACTTGGGGTACATAAAACTGCAGTGGATATCCATCAGCCGGTAGCAACAAAACAACAATGTTGCATAGGTGATTCTCAGGCACAGCAACTGCAGTGGCTCAAGATGGCTGTTTCATTTTAATGCTCAAAAGAATTTTGGTGACATTGCTGAGGTTACACATTCACTCTTCTGTTTTTTAAGTAATGCCATAGGATTGATCCTTGACCTGGAGGGCAACACAGAGGCGACCTCCACCTCTGACCTCCCTTCTTCCAAAGAACCCAGCTGGGTGATGGGCAGAGCAGCAGCCTGCCAGCCCTGGGTTGCTCTGCCAGTGCCATGCACAAGAACAGGATTTCCTATGATTCTGAAGCAAATTTTCCCACTTGCCTGTGTTTCAGTTTTAGTAGCAGGTATACTGAGACCCGTGGCAGTTTGGCACAGATGTTTCACTGGAGGAACAACAGGAGGATTTTTATGCAATAGGCACAGCTGGAGAAGATACCAATGCACTGAATTCACTGTGACCTTGGCCTTGTTTCCTGCTGAGGTAATTACAGAGCTTCTAAAATTGCTCTGCACCAGTGTGGTATCTGAAGGAGCAGCACCATAGGCAGAGGTGTGTCCAACAGGAGAGGTGCAGTGGTTCAGCTGCTCTCTTGAACTTTACCTCAGGGTCTGGTTCTGGTACCAGAGGGCAAGTGAGGACTGTTTGAGCTGGATCAACACTGAAATCCAGAAACCACTAAGAAAAGGTCATTCTTCCCCAAGAGGACCATGCCTGGGTCTCCCTTGAACCCTTCTTGCTGGTGTCAGTTTTCAATGGGAGGCTGAACCTTTCCCTCCCCTCAGGTGTACAGATTTTGGATCAGATACAGATCTGCAGGAAAATGTAGTTTCCCTTAAGTCAGCATGCCAGCACTCGTGCCTTCCCCATGTTCACCATGGTGTGAGCAGGCATTTCTGACTCCACATGATGCTTGCCCACTCTTTATAATCAGTTTCTACCTGTTAATCCCTCACTTTTGTAAAATTTACTGTCAAGCTGATACAGATTTGAACCTCCATCCAACAGGTCATAACTGATGAAAATCCCTACACTTCATTTATACCTCCCAAGGGTTTTTCTTGAAGCACTTTTATCAGCAGCAAATTTGGGATCAATTTCAGATTTACATTAAAAAGGCACACCCCTCATCTCTTGCACTGTCACTGCTTGGTACAGCTTTCTAATAAACTACAAAAGAGCAGGTTCAGACTAGAAAAATGTGGCTTTTGTAGTATGTCGAATACCCTTTAACGGTTTCACCATGAAGCTGCATGAGGTTGCTTTTCTTAATTCCTTTTTGTTGCTGCTGTGACCATAAACTCCAGTACACTCCTGGGAGAGGAGTGCAGGCAGGGCAGGCAGCTCAGCAGAGCAGGCTGCAGAGAAGAGGCCCAGTCTCCATGGCTGTGCTCACACTGTGCTGCACCATGGACCATGCAGCACCCATGTATTACAGAGGCATCAAAATGCAGCAAGAATTTGCCAACACAACAGTAGCTGCATGTTGCCACCACAGAGAGCTGGGGGTGCAGGAAGCTGCTCTTGGATGTTGGTGTGAGGAAAAGCATCATTGTGAGGCATTTGTGGAATTCAGCCACACCCTGGCCCGTCATTGACACCAGCCACCCAGCAGGTTTGGGGGTCTCTTCAGAGAGAAAGGACCCATAGTATCATGTTTGGAGAAAAACTCCCTACAGGAGCTTGCCTGGCCTCATCAAGTCAGATTCTCAGACATCTACAGGTGGAGGGACTGAGTCCACCTTGGTCTTCTTTTCCCATCTTAATCCAACATTGATCCTGGCAGTAGTTCTTTCTTGGGCAAATCTCTTCATCTGCCAGTACCTGAGCAGTGTTGAAATCGAGCTAAATGTGCTCATTCAGCTTCATCTTCTCCAGGCAGGACTGCCTGCAGGGGTTGGAGACATGTCCCATCGCTGCTCAGCACCACGACATCGCTGACCCAGCACTTTACAAAGCCCTTTGAGGGTGCTGATTTTTTTATATGGTGCTCCATGGGCACAGTGATATGCACATAGCTCCTCACTGGTGAGATACCAGAACACCAAGAGACAGCAAATTGAATTTACCCTCTTAATAGCATTTATTTAGGTCTGCTTTAGTAAAGGGCAAGAATAAGGGCCTAAGAGCCCAGGAGACTCTAATCCTTTTAGACACTCAAGCTCCTGAGCAGAGTGAGGTGAATCTTCCAATGTCGTGTAAAAGACTTGAGAGACAGCACCACAGGAAATGAAGGGAATCCTGTTGCCTCTGAGCAAGGCAGCAGATGATGGGATGGCTCAGAGGTGTGTTCCTCTCCTGGTTTTTTGGTACCGCAGGGCTAAAGAACAGGGGTCATAAAGACAAACTGAACTGGCATGAAAATTAACTTTCTAAAATCTGTAACAAGCTGTCTCTTTTCCAGAAATTTTGTGAGAAACAAGAGGGATTTTGCTAAATCTGCACCTTGACTACTAAGGCTTGAAGATGCAGCGCTCTAAGCTGCTGAAATAGTATCAAATCCTTCAGCAAGGGATTTATCAAAACATTTAAATGTACTCTCCATAATGTGAAGTGGAACTAGTATCCTTTATATTATGGTTTTTTACCAAGTTAAATAATAATGTAGGATTTTTGAAACAAATAAACTCTTGGAGTCTACTACTGTCACTGTGCTTTTTCATCTCAGGAAATTTCTGGGGATTATAACTGGTGAAGATTTATTTCATTGTGTACTTCTGAAGAAAAATCCATGTTAGAAAACAAGGGCTTGAGCTGTGGCAGATGGTGCTTTTCTGAAGAAGAAATTAGTGTTTAATAAGGACTGCAATAGTGCAAACCAGATGTTCATCTCACATTTTATCTTTGAAAGGATTTGGGAGGATGCCATATAGATACATATGTGCATCACAGATCTTGAACAAATACACAACTGGATCCCCAGGGGCTCATTATGGGCGGAGTAACTTTTTGTGAGCCATCACACTGCACTGGAAAAGCAAGGTCTGTTTAAACTGTGACTAAACATCTCTTAGGAACCCCCTTTCACCCCTCACATGGACAGAGCAGCAGTCCACAAGAATAAGGGTAGCAGCAACCTGGTTTACCAAGGAGAACAGTGACTCTAGTTTCATCAAGTATTTTGAAAAATAATACTTAACTAAGGAAGGAAGGCTCAAGAAATACTACTCTTATTGGGCTTTGTCTATTTCTCCACTGGGATGCAGATATGACTTCCTAGCCATTCATATTGTGACTTCCAACAAAACACAAAGCTGTAGACACATTGCTCGTGCTACATGACAGCCTCTCAGCCTTCCGTGCGCTATCCTGTTTCTTCCTGTGCAGTGGAGAAGTGTTCCCCCTCCTCCTACACCCTCCTGTAGCTGAGCTACCTGAAGGCTCAGCCTCATGGTAGGTGGTCCTGGCAGAGCAGAGGCCTGAGGTCAGAGCTCAGCCTGGTGCTGACGTCTCACAACAAGACCATTTTCAGCCAGGTGTGGCTGTCACTGTCCTGCCTGTGCCATGGACACCTTCCCACAGTGACACACGGCCTCAGCTGCCTGTGGACAGCACAATTGTGCCTGTACTTCCCCACAGCCACAAGCCCCTCCTGCCATGCATCCCCAGGGCTGGCTGGTGTGAGAGTGGCTTCACTGGCAGCATGTAGAAGATTATTATCTTGGCCTTGTTTCCCTTTTGCACGTGCAGTAAACAAGGCCTTGCTTCCAAACAAGATTCTCTGCCTTACAATCTTCATTTAGCAAAACCCCACCCTTGATGTAGAAAATCAGCCATGGATGGATAAATGTTTGCCTAGCTGGGAAAAATCCAGTTAAAAACGTAGGTGGCCAGGACTCCAGCTGCAGTGCAGCCCTACAGCTCCAGGATCTCCTCCCAGTGCTGGGAGCAGCGTCCTGGGACAGACAGAGGCACCCAGGAACCCTATGGAAAGAGATACTCCTTTGGCTGTGCTGCATGCCTGGCTCCTGGCTCCTTGTGGGGTGGGCAAATTTCAGGGCAAATGTCCTATGTCAGGGGCTTGGCAACACCCATGGCTACTGACCTGGGAGTGAGAGGAGCTGGGAGCCCTATAGGAAGAAGCCCTTCTCCAGCAGTTGCTGCTGACCTGCCTCAGTCCTTACTACTGCAGCAGCTAGAGCTGTTCTTTATTCCCAGTTTTTTAAACATGCATTTTGTCATAGCACTGAAATAATGACCAAGAGGCTGAGCATTTTAGTTAGCTCTGCTATGATTACATGTCTCTTTCCCACAAGCCAGCAGGGAGACCAAGTGGGTACATGCTCCATTTGTTGAAGAAGCACCTCTGAGGTCCTGATGCCCTCCTTTTTCACATCTATGCAAGCCTGCCTCAGCATACAAAAAAATTCAGAAAGCAAGGATGCTCAAGTTATGTGAGGCACATTAGAGAAGCACACAGAAAAATATCTTACCTAAGAGTCCATGGTAAATGTAATTACCAGAATATTTTTTCTGGGCATGGCATTTGTACTCCTGCATATTGCTGGGGCATTCAATGTCATGGTTGTTTTTGCAGTCAGAGTTCAAGGTATACTGCATAAAGAACTTTACAATATGTATTGTATAAACACAAAAAATACATTAATTAATACATTTTTAATTAAGAGAATGAGATACATCTTGCACATTAAATTGTTTTATAACCGGTTTACATAAATTCCTTTGCTATTAGTAATTTGTAAGTCAATTAAATATGTCTGCACAGAGGATCTGGTTGATAAAAAAAAAGGCAAGAATGATTCTCAGATTGCTTGTACTTTCATTCCAGTTCAAGGTCTCCTCGCAGTGGGGCCAGACACTCTCCGGTAAACAACAGGGTTATCTTTTCCAGCTTATTGTTTTCTTATGACTCAGATACAAAACTGAACTACTGTCATTCAGTTCTGGAGGAAATGCTTTAGTTTAAAATGCTCCCACAAGAGTTCATGCTCACTTGCCTCACCTTGCAATTAAAGCAGGTGAGGAGTGCACATAAATGATTATTGACGTCTTTAGGAGCTCAGCTGATGCAAGGTTAGTTACTTAACTCAGTTATCTGCTAGAGCCCTTGAACTAAAATAAAGGTTATTCTCACTGACAGCATCTTTTGTGTGTGCAAAAGCACAGGAGGACTCATTAAGGACTTTATTCTTTGAAATTCTTAGGAGTTGCACCAAAACCCTGCGGCTGCTAAATGTGATCTTCCCAAGTTGGGATTTAATGAATTTAAAATGTTGCTCACTACAGAAAACAAGAAAGAAAGAAAAACCATAGGCGTCACCATCTAACATTATTGAAGAATTTGGAAGGCAAATAGGTTTGGGGTTTTTTTTTTCAATGTGAAGATATTTGCAATTTTTTCCTGCTTTCCTGGGGTTCTACAGAAGCACTGCATCTTGTACTGTCAAGTGAATCCTACTTCTGGAGATAATTTCCTAAGAACAGTAGAGTAATAGCATCTGTGATCTCAGAAGTGAGGTTCACTTTAGAGAGACCATACCAGTATTCAGAGCCATCCAGCACAGGCTGAGAACATGGGCTCACTTCTGACTGAGCCACAGCTGGCATTACATCAACATCCTCTACCTCTGTAAGTCTCTAAGGCTTTAAAAGGACAATATGATTCTCCTTCTTTGTGCCTATTGCTGTTAACGTGGGAAAGTCATATCAAATTTCAACTAACTGGTTGGAACTGTAGAAACACCCTCTGTGCTTGTTCATCCCAGATGTGGCTGCCCATTATCCCTGTTCCTCATTCATGAAACATCTAAACCTTGTAAAGTGAACCTTGTGGGACAGAAGGAATGATATTCCTTGTGCCTAAAGAACTGTTGTATCATTTCAGGCAATGTCTAAGCAGATAATTTGAATAGCATGTGTGTTTATGATTTTCTTGGCTGCAGAAGAGTTCTTCTTCATCTTTGTTCTGGATCCTGTCCTGAAGGATTCCAACACTATGCAGTGTCCACTGCAAATCAGTGTGCTGGCAGAGCCTGTCACTGCAAGCCAGCATGCAGAGGAAGGCACTCAGAGCAATCCCAATGACACATGTGGGAATATTCAAAGGGCTTCTGCTGCTCATATGGGTTACGATTAACAAACATGAGTCTTTACCATAAAGTTTATGACTGTGCCTACTATCCCACGTAAAGAAAGAGGGGAAAGAAGAAAGCACACACTTCCTTTGTCAAGGTGATAATTCCCACTCCAATACACATTAGTCTTTTTTCTCCCTACTGCTTGCATCCTTCTCCCTCCCTCCTATCCTCCCATTTCCTTCCACCACTACAAAGCCCTTCAAAGATCAAAGTCATCATTGACCATGAGTTTCCACAATGTTTCTACTTCGACATTGGCTGGGAGCCAGCTGGCATGTGTTGAAAACCATCATCAGAATCTGTTTAATTGCTGTTCCCAATGCAGTGTTTTAACAAAGCACTGGAACGAACACAGTTCCAGCAAGCTGATGCCCAGTGATGAGACACTGCAGCAGCACAGCCATGACTTTGACATTTGCTGTTTTAATTCTTTTTTATTCCATATTATTAAATAACTTTTTGGCCTGTTTTGAAAAGATAACTGCAAGAACAGAAAAGGGTATCTCTAAGATTTTCCTCAACTTAGGATACATTTACTATTAAAATAGGTTCCACATAGATTTGGATTCAAAATATATCACTCACAAAGAAAAGACACTCTTTCTGCTACGTCTCCTTCATCTGTGACCTCTTGTTGGATGAGGACACTCTCCTGGCTTGCCTTGGAGCTGCATATCAGTGTGATGATTGGTTGCTCCAGGCAGAGCTTGCAATTCATCCACTTGTTAAATTAAGCCCATTGTGGAGATGCATCTAAGCCTTTTCCTGACCTTTGATATATGTTAACTTCTGGTCCTTCACAGAATCACTAGGTGGTTTCTCCAGCTGACACCTTCTCTGGGTTCTACCCTGACCCAGGACCACATGTTTTTGCTGCCACAGGAAATCACAGACAACAGGGGCAAGGTCAGCCATGCTCCACAAAGACAGCAGCTACCTTCATTGAAGGGCCTCATGCTGTACATCTCTCTAGCCAGTGGCACACCTTTCCCTTCCCACCACGGTCTCAAACACCTGCAGTCAGCTGGACTGGCCACGTGCTGCCTCAGTGAGCAACACTGTCTGGCACCAGGGTGCTCACAGCTACCACTACCATTGCAACAGGACAACCAAAACCTCTACCCTCTTCAAACTGTGCAGCTGGACACTCTTCAGGTCTGCATTGTGTCAAAGACTTTGCACCTCAAGGGATTCTGCCTGTGAGTCTCTGTGGTTACAACCACTGGGTCAGACTTGATCTCCTTGAGCATCTGCACTATTGCCCGGAATTATACTACAGGATTGACAGCTGCAATGCTCCAAATCAAGTGCAGCCAAATCACAGAAACTCAAAGATTACACAGGGTAGAAGTCTGAACTATCTGATAGTGGGCGAGTATCCATCCCAAGGGAAAGGCAACAGTTTCACTGTGCTACTCAAGACGGAAATTATGTCCGTGAGGCAGTAGCACCATTTATTGAGAGATATAATCAGAGCAGTCTCTGGTCAATGCACAAGTTATCTCTGTTTTGAGGAGTGAAACTGTGTTCTCATGACCACTTTGACCACAGCTATATACCTGTTATGTTTCTTGTCACCTAGAAATTTGAACTGCAGGTGCCCAGGACTGGATGGCGATGACAAGGCAAGGTCTGCAGCTGAGGACACTGCTGTCCTGGCAGACATGGCTCTCAGTTGAGGACACTGCTGTCCTGGCAGACACATCCTCCTGTGAGCCAGGCAACCACTACTGCTGCTCTGCAGTGGACAGCCTCTTTGGCAGCTCGAGGGTCTGTGAATAATCCTTTTGAGCTCCTGCCACCACTCACAAAGTGTGATCAGTACATAATGTCAATGGGTTACTGTGAACCTTCTCCTGCTTTGAGTGACTGGATTTGAACAACGGTGACAAGATAGATCTGGGATGCAAAGGACATCCAAAGGGCTCTGTTCTACACACAGGTCTCATGGCAGGAATGTAGTCACCCCATCAGATCCCAGGACAGAGTTGCACACAGGTCATGTATTAGGGACATATGAACATGGCATCTGCGCCTTGCCCCTGTCTCATCTGACAAGTACATCTTCTTGTCCTGCTTCCTAGCGAACAGCCTACAGTCCCAAGAAGCCTCATTCCCAACATCTTGCCATAGAGCTTTTGCCCATGCCTGGAGCAAATAGCCTGGAGGAAAAATGTGCCTTCAAGACAACCATGATGTTGGACTGAGAACCTCAGCATCCAGGGTCCACGAGCAGGACACAGCACGTGTGGTGTCTGAGACTCACAGCAGTGTCCCCTGTGACATGGTCATTTTCATAACTCCTCTGCTGCTCCTTCTTGTATGCTAATATGCTCCATCTCCTCCATGGCAGATTTAATTGCGGGTTAACTGCTCAGGGCTTTTGTTCAAAAAGATATCAGAATCTTCAAATCCTTGGTCACCCTGTGTCAGCAATCAGGATCTGAAAAATGATCTGGGGATTATCCTGAGGATGAGCATAAAATCTTGCCCTTGGAGAGATCAAATGAGAATTTTACCATAGATTTTATCACATCCCTGGAGGTGGGATTTTCCCCAGAGATTTCTTGTGCCTTAACTGTGTGTTCAGTTAGAGAGACCGCACATGCTGCTGTCTGACTGGTGTTTAATTTTTCTGCTTCCAAGATTTGCTTGACCTAAGATGAGAGCTATGAGTGGAGGGGAGGAAGGGGAGATAGGCTGGTCAGGAAACAGAGTCCAGTGAACTTCAACAAATCTTAAACAACTGCAGTTGGCTGGCATTCAGTATGTGAGATGGACCAAGGTTCAGGGTGATTTATTTCATCTGGAATTGTTTCACATCTCTGGATGTAATGTGTGGGATTGGCTCCCGCTCCAAAAGCAAGTGGTCTTCTGAAGAAGGCTTCAAGACAATCTTTCATTTATTTGTAGTGCAGCATTTGCCTTCTCCACATTCACAAATTTGGAACTAATTCCCTGTATGACATAGCATTTAATGAGTTTGTCTCCTGAATTCTGCAAAGTATTTCACATACTTTGATGGCATTTTCTCTTTAGTAATTAATATCTTATCAGTGGGTTTTGCAGAGAACAATGGCCTGATTCTCCTCCAATCCTGTTTTACACCACTGTAGCTTCACTGACTACAAATTAGTTACTCCTGCTTCGCATAGTGGGAGATGAGAATTAAGACCTTAAGCCTACCACTATTTAATCACATGCTTTGAACTCATGTTCTCTCATTCAGAATCTATCCTTTGCTTGCAGCCCTGCATAATTGCCATTTTACTATCTCAGAAATCTGGTCATTATCAAGAATGTGTGTACTAACTACCCTTTGATTTAAGAACCCCGAAATGAGGGAATGCCCCACACCACACCATCTCAGGCAGTAGGTGGTGGTTCTTCTCACCCAGGTACCAGATTTCCCCTGGAGACTGTTCTACAAACTCCGAGGGACAGTGGTTATTATTTCATTTCACCCCTAATAAACAGCTTTTTCTACATACCTGAGGAGTTTGCAATTAGACTCAAAAAATAAAAGCTTGCTGCAGGAAAGTGAAGTTTTTCAGTAGCATGAAAAGTCCAGCTGCATTTTCTCTTGAAAACAGCCAGACCACAGTCTCTCCTTGTACTGTAGACTAATTTGTTTTGATGCTCACAGGATGTATATACTGAAATTGGAATAAATATGCTGAAACATGCACAACCTGGACACATCTTTATTTCATTCTTTTGGCTCTGGATCCAGTTCTGTCCTGGAAAGGTAAAAGCAACACCAACAGAGAGATAAACAGAAATTCAAAAAAACAGATAGCTGTGATAAGGCTTGACATAGACAGATGCTCACTTGCTGTTGGAATATATGTTTATTTAAAATACATTTATATCTGAACAATAAAGTAGGAGCAGGCAAGAGGTAGCAGCTACTGTTTTAAAATACTTTCATTAATTACACACATCTGGACTAACTTCAGCATATTTAGTGAATTAAATGGGCAAGTACTCAGGATCTATTTACTCTCATAAGTTAAGTGATAAGTGGTGTCAGCTAATTCTGATGATTTTTTCATGTATGCAAGCATTCCTCATATAGATTGTATTGATAGTAGTGTCCAGATTTTCAGGGCCAGACAACAGAAATTAGTTAAGTGGGACATGTTGGGCATCATATATTAAGAGCAACATGAAGAAAGTTTTTGCTATAAAAACATGTAAGCGACAAAACAAAATGCTTGTTGAAGCTGATAAAAATCAAAATGTAGGTTGTTTTGAAACTAATGTTTTATGATACCACCTTTAATTATAGTCATCTGTGTCATTGTCTCCATACCTTTAAATTTCTGCAGCAAAGTACTGCATGGATCTTACTGCTGCATGGATCTTACTGACCACATTATCTCACACTAAAAAGCCTATTAATTATACTGATCAGCCAATGCAGAGCGTTAGGGCTGACAGACACTTTCCCTTTGCTATTTGCTGACAGCAAAGGAAGATGGTGCCTTACTTCTGGCAGTGTAATTTCAAGGTCTGGAGGAGAATGCAATTGCTCAATGATGGAAGTTACCACCTTGTCTTGGTCAGGACTGTATCCTTCCCCTTCTCCTCCCAGCCACCCCAAACATTGCATTTCCTCCCTTGCTGCCCCCATGGGTATCCCCTACCATGGGTTTGATGTCCTGACATTTTCCCCTCTGTGCCAATGTCTCCTTCTACCCTCACTCCTGTCCTTCTCCCTCCTCATATCCTCCCTATATCTCCCCTCTTCTTCTTCTTCAGTCTCCAACCCTACAACCCTACAACCACTCTCTTTATTCCTCCATGGCTATACCAAATTCCCCTCTCTTTTCCCTTGCTGCACAGGCACACACAGCAGACCTTGTCTCACAAGTGCCAAGGAGAACTCTACAGCTCTTTTATTTGGAGACCAAGCACAGAAAGATTTCTATGGTTCTGAGCTGGAACATGTCTGGCCTAGATGGGATTTTTAGATGTCAAAATTTAACAAGTCTCTACTGAGCATGTACAAACTGTAAAGACAGTAATGCTTAGACATGGTCCAAAACTGGGAATAATTTACCAAATGTGTTGAAAAGAAAATTTCTGGTGTTTCGTTGACTTATTTTGCCAAATTTTTGTGCTTTCCTTCCATACATGGAGGTAAAACATCTTCTCAGGGAAATTTTGGAGGAAATTTGTATTACCATAGACAAAATAACATACTTTCTCCTAACCTTGCTCTTGGAAACAAATGCACCATTCTTGATAAAACCTGCAAAACAAAAACAAAATGAAACAAGTGAAGTCAGCTGGAGGTTGATACCCAGTATAGGAAATTTCAGCTCAATGCATTAAACTTTGGCAAATGTATAAGCAACTGACAACAAGATATAATAATGAAAAAGTGTTGGGCAATCACTGCACCTCTAATTAATAACTCCCACACATTTTAAGATAATGGAAATTACTCATGTTCATCAGGAACTGAATAGATGCTTCTGTTATTACTTGTATTATTCAGTTAGCAACAGCAGCCAAATGTATGTCTGAATTTCATTAACTTGAGCAGTATACCTTGCAGTATTAAAATCTATTTCAATTCAACCCTTCTGTATTTTTCTCCTGGTATACTGCATACAAACTTTAACCATGTTATCATCCTTTGGGATAACAAACTAAATCAACAACGCATTTCATTTGCAGAGATTTTCACATATGAGACACCTTCGGGTATGTAAATATTTCAAGCAAATACTGAGCCATGGCTCTAAATGGAACTTTCAGAGATAAAGAAATACCTTTTCTATTAAAAAAATAAGAAAAAAAAAAAATCCTTTTTTATAAAAAAAAAAAAAAAAAAAAAAAAAAAAAAGGCAATAGCCTTGGCTAGAATTGTTGGTATGGTAAATTTTACCCTGTTCAGGAGGCCAGCACAAAGTGACCCTGAGTTTCTTACAGCAGGTAACGACCAAAGACAAAGCTTCTCTACTCAGGACAGAAGTGGGTTTTGGCCAACTTTTATAATTTTTGGTAGTTCTAGCTGTCAACATTGTGTCATTCACTTTACTTATGTTTCTTGGTAGGCATCTCTCCTGGAAAAGAGATTCTTAAATCAGCAAGGGCACTTGGGGCATGTATTTTACATTTAAAATATTCAGCGAGTTGCTGAATAGCAGGGGATGAGCCCTACTCCAAGAGTGCTGTCAAAGCTGGACTTTAATTCCAGGTGTAAAGGCCATCTTTGAATCTGGATGAAGGACTGGTTCAGATGTTCCCCTCTAGGTAGGGGTCAGGACTTTCTGAAGGTAACTCTCCTGGAAAGCTGGCTGACACCATTCTCAATGAGCACAGATGACTCCAGATCCCCCTGCTGCCCTGCACATCCCCCTTGCATCCCCCCAGCCCAGGTGCATGTCTCTGTCTCTTTGCATGGATACTCACTCCTTTTGTTGCACAGTGACAAATACAAACCAGCCCCATTTGTAGGCCATTTCTGGACTGTTTCATCCATCCCACCACCTTGTAGGAGGCTGCCGCTTGTGCCTTTAATGCCAGCCTTTTATTTTCTTATTATGTCTCCCTACCACTATACTTGTCCATGAAATAGAACAAAATAAAGTTTAGTCAGCTGCATGTTTCTGCTGTCAGTTGTTGCAGGCCATGCTCAGACTTTCTGCTGCATCCACATAAAGCCCGTCATTTCAAACCCCATACAACCCAGCTGTGTGGTCCTGGTGGTGCCACAGCAGACACAACAAGCAGTGGTTGCTCAGCAATGCCCTTAGCTCCTCCTATATTGTTGTTTCAGCTATCAGGGATGCCTGGTTTTGTGCAGACATGTTTTGTACTTCATATCTAACCAAAACAAAGCTATAGATACAATAAAAATTAAATAACCTGCATACATCTATGATTCAGAAGCTGCATAGCAAAAGAGGCCTCTGGATCAAAGAGAAGCAAGCATGTCCCAGAGTATTTTGGGGATGCTCAGAAGAATGAGCCTATTGAGGAAGGATGCATGTTCATGTTACACTGTTAAGAATTGATGCAGAAAAGAATCATTCATTGACGTGTTACCAAAAATTGCTGGCACCTCTCCTGTGGTTCAATGGTCCCATGAGTACCAGTCCCATTCTACCACATCCCTGAATTCAGATTACACTACAGAAATAAACACAACTGCATTTAAAAATATTACAGACATTTTTATAGAAGAGATGAGCAGTTCTATTGTTCTTAAATTAGAAGCATAAAATTGGGAGTTTGGGGATGTGGTAATAAATCTCCTTAAACTGTCCTACCAACACATTTTACCAATTTTTTTTCAGGTCATTGTCAGTGTGGCTTCAAACAGATTTAATGTCAGCTGGATTTTTCCATTTCACAGGTTCTGTCTCTCTTTGAATAAGTTATTTGAGAAAATTTGCCACCTCTTATGATCTTTGAATGTGATGCCAAGACTATCCCATCCTGGGCACAAATACAACAATCAGTCATTTACATAACAAACAGCTCTGGCCAACACCACCTTGTCACCCACTGTGGTGTGAGGCTTGGGGTTGTGCTTTGGGTCAAGCGTTCTCAACCACAACTTGTATTACTGAACAAATCTTAATGGAGAAATTGCATGATTAGGAACCCTCCTCTTCATGTAGATCTCTTTCCTTAGCCCTGCTGGTTGGGCATGTTACCTGCAGGTTTGGCCATGCAAAAGTGAATGCTTGGGAAGCACTCAAAAAATTGTAATGCACATTTTTCCTTAATGGTGACTTGGCGGCCATAGGCTGGAAACTTATTCCCAAGATCTCCCAACTTGCTTTTTTGCACAGTTCCCATGTATTTCTAACCATGACTCTTTCCTAAAATTCCAGTAATTCTCCCCTTAGGGGAGACCCAAAACTGAATTTTCAAGTTTGGTGGACATTTGGGTCTTCCATAGTTGATAACCAGACAGCACATGCTATACTTGGGGTCCTCTTGCATCCTTCCAGCATATAACATATTTTGAAAAAAAATGGCCTTTGGTGAAGTTTGTCTCTTAATCTCACCTGAGTCCTACTCCTGCCTGGTTTGACTCAATGTCAGTGTGGTGACTGGGTGGCCTGTGTCCATTGGAGGGCTGTGGGAACCCAGGGTGACACAAAGGCAACACAGTGAACGCTGCCTGGCAGTGAGAAATGCCCAGGCCTGCAGCTGCTTCTCCACGTGGAAATGCTCTTAATGGTGTATGGTGCTCCCAGAAGACTCGGGAGAGTGGGAAGGTAGTAAGTGGGATACAGGACAATATTTTGTTATTTCTGTGAACTGCAAGGGTAATTTGTTTTCTATTTTTCAATCCTCATTCTCATTTCTGTCTTTTCAAATCATCTGCCTGGCTTCTGGTCTTTAGTTCTGCTCCCTCTAGCATTAATGTGTGTTCTAGCTTCATGTTTGGCATTAGATATCTTCCCCACAGAGCCTTAAGGATTTGGAGGTTCTGCAGGTCTTAGCCCCAGATTAAGTATGCTGGAGCCCATTTGTTGCCATCATCTTCGTTTGAGGAAAGACTTCTCTTCACTTGCTGCAGATGATATTTTGATCTTTGATAGATTCTGCAAAGTATGTAAACCCCTGATAATCACGCCTTGTAACATGGAAATAAAGCTGAGCTTGGTTTATATGTTAAAAGACATGCCTGTTAAAGAATGCTAAAAATGTTAAAGAATGCTAACCCGCCCCATATGTAGTAAATCATCTGTCCCTTGGTGTCTGATGACCCTTAGGATGCTTCCCATATGCAGCGTCTTTGTCTTCACATTTGCTCTTTTATGCTATTTGTTTCCAATGTGGCATTCTGTTTTCCTACTGTTAAGGAATGCTTTTTCTGGTTTCCCCCTTGACTGAGGGCAAGTTGCAACCTCTTCATCTCTCCCCTCCCTGCATACTGGGCTGCCTGTAAGACCCCATGCCTACGTGAGGTCCTAAAGATTTTGCCCAAATGGAGTTTTACTCCCTTTGCTTCACTGTACTTCACTCACCCACATCAAACAGTGCTGAAATTGTTGCTTAGTTGAATCGAAATCCGGCTGCCTACAAGGGAAGAGGATACACAGAATTAGGTCTTAAGTATTTGCAACATACTTTGAAGGAGAAAGATTATATTGAACAATCTGTTTAATATACAGAATACATTAAATGATCTGTGTGTGACACCAACAAGGAGCAGACCACTGAAAATCTGGTAGGATTTCAGTGGGGAATGCAGCCTAAAAATCAATGACACGGCATGTCCGGAAAGCGGATCTAGAAATAGCAAGTGTGGTAACTGTTGAGAGGTATCACGTTCCTGGGAGTGGGTCGCACACAGTAAGAGCAATCCAGGCATGGCCAGCCTCCCCTCTGAGGAGAAGTGTCCCAGCACAGATTCAGTCACCGTGCCCCCACTGCACAGGGATCACCAGGGATGTGTTTGGGAGAGGCTGGGAAAATGATGAGTGGGGTGAGAGATTGCTTGTGGCAGATTATTTTATTTTCCTACATGGAATGCCTGTTTTGATAGGAAGGCAACCAGATTGGGAACCGGAGGCGGATGGGATCTCAACACAACCCGTTGGCCAAAGTCCTTCACACTGCACAGGGTAAGCAAAGTGAAGGGCACAGAAAAACATCTGCCTGGGAAAAACATCTCCCCAGGGTATCTCCTTGGGCTTTTCTTGCCCTCTCCGAGGCCCAGGTCCTCTGAGAGGGAGAGATTTTGCTCAGACAAGAGACCATTATGGCACTTGTGACCATTTGAATCAGGCTATAAAACACTGCTTGCTACCTTCTGACTTAAGTCACCAGTCGCAGTTTGCAAGTGAGACTGATATATTTTGCTTTACTGGTTATTGCTCCTTTCCCATGTCCAATGACTGATGTCATGTATGTACATGTTCAGTGGTGGAAACATGCTGGCATATGCAAGTGGATTGGGCTGAGGCTCCTAAACTCTGCAAAAGCACCATTTTCCCCAGCTGAGAAATACCATGGACTAGTTGTAGCAAGACTTCTTGTTTTGGCTTCTGAAGCCCGCATTCTTGGTGCTGTCAATTCCTGCAATTTCTGTTTTTTAAAGACATGGCTTCTAGATCCATGTAACTAGCTACAAATCTCAGCCCTCTCTTTGCCGCCCCTCAACCTTAAAAGTTCGTAGCGTTCTTGTTGAGGGCGAAAAGTCTAAAAAAATTATTTCTGAGGCAAAAAGCTAAGTGGGGATTCACAATGAGCTGGAATTTTCGGGATAGCCCCGCTTCCCGTGATTTTTGACCCCCTCCATTTTGCTTTTTTTCCGACACTTGAAGCTGCCACCGAGGCTAACCGGGAAGGGTGGCGCGGAGCAGCGGTGCGAACCTCGGCAGCACAGCGCTAAAAACACGCGGCCGCCGCCGGATTTCTCTTACGAAGGGGGAGCCTTTCCACGTCCCCGATTTTACACGGGGCCAGCCTTCTCCTAATCCGTCCGCGGCGCTGCTCATGTTTTCCACTGGGGGGGAGGACCAGAGAGGAGAGACCTGGGCGGCGGAGGAGGAGGAGGAGGAGGAGGAGGGAGGGGGGGGGAAAGTTGCTTGAATTTGCGAGGGGCGAGAGCCGGTGGTGGTGGCGCGCTGCTTCTTTCCACTGGCTGGGGGAGCTGCCAATCTGTGTTGTAATCCTGCAGGAATTTCTGCGGGGTTTAACTGGGAGCCGCGGCGCCGCCGCCGCGCACTCGGGGCGGAG
>WEIU01005914.1:59108-146603 GCA_013389925.1 Aegithalos caudatus | reverse complement strand
AGCGGCCGCCCGCGGACATCGCCGCCTCTCCCGGCTTCGCGGGCGGTGAGGCGGGAGCGTCCCTTGCAAAATCCACCCCTCACGGCTCGTAGCTAAAAAGAGAAAAAAAACAAAACAAAAAAAACCCAGCAACTACCCTTGGCTGCGCGGCTCCCAGACCCCTCGGACCGAACTCCCTGCGCGCCTCCCGGCCAGCTCCCGGCTCCGCGGAGCCCGAGCCTGCTGCGGACTCGGCCGGCCCTTCCCCGCGGGCTTGCCGCGAGGTGCTCGGGATAATGCTGCTGTTTACACTTTTTCCGCGCCACCAGTGTATTCGCTAACCGGGCCCTCTGCTTAATGCAATTAGCTCTGTTGCCGGGATTTGTACCTCTGGGAAAGCCTCTCTCCACCCTTTCGTGGCAGGAGCCGGCGAGGACCGGCCAGAGGGTTTTGGTCTTTTCCATCTGTGGATCTGAGATTGTCTTGAGGGAAGGGGTATGCAAACGATATTGATGGCAGTGTTTGGGCAAATATTAGGAAATGATAAATTGAGGTTTCAATATGAAATTAAAAAAACCCATGATAATTTAATCCAATTAGAATGAGCCGCTTCACTGAACTAAATAACGCCACTAGCTTGGGTTAACTTTTGAAGTTCTCTAGCTGTTGTATAAATTAGCCAAGTCACAGCCTTCATGAAATGGGGCTCGTCATTAGGGATTTCTAAGGATACAATTGCAAAACACTTTTCTTAAAGACTGATTTAAAAAGGGTTGTGTAGAACACTGACGCTTGTTTCCGTTAAGTATAACTGCTGCAGAAACACCCTTGGCTAATGAGTTACAATATACTTTAATTTTATAGAAACGCTGTTAGTAGGAAGTTCTCTGATGGTGGAGTAGCTATTAAACTGCTACAGTAATTAGTAAAGTATTAAGTTTGATGGGTTTTTGCCTTAGGATGAACACTCTGTGGCAGTGTAAGGTGGGTTGTTGGGGCATATCCGGCACGGCGTGGGGAGAGCGAGGTGGGGGGAGCCTGCCTGGCTCTGCTGCAGCACCCTTACTGCTGCCAGAAAGTTGTGGAGGGACTGGAAAAGTAAAAGGAGGTTGGTCTTTTTCCTTTTCTTTCACCTCCCTTCTTTTTCCTTTAAATGTGCCTGGCAGCAGCTTCATGGTCCCTTAAGATAGGATTTTGTAGACCAGTCTCTGGGAAAAGACAAGATGCCAAATCTGTCTTCTCTGCAGAAGTCTGTCCTTGTCATAAGATGAATTCTATATGGATGCTTAAAAAGCCCTTCCAGTTCTCCAGGCCACTGTCAAATGGATTTACCTCTAAATTTCGTTGTGATTTTAGATTCTACTATTTATTTTCAGTATTTAGGCAAAACCATATGGTAAAAATCTTGTTTCTGATGAAGTAAATTATCCATGAGTCTTTTGAGCAGAGGAGGAGGAAGCTGCGGCAGATTTTGTTTCTTAAAGCAATGAGCTCCCTGTGTTTGGTCCATATAACGAACAAACACTTTAATTGGGGTGGGCCAAGGCGACGTCAGCACTGTGTTAGGAATGTCCTAGAAGTGCGACCTGCCACTGATCCACGAGAGTGGTTTGTCGGTGCTGGGTGCGTGCTTTGTGTGCTGTGACGGGGGCTGTCACACCGCAGCTGTGCTGTGCTGTGCCGTGCCAGCCCCCCGGGGGAGCAGCTGCTTCAGGACAGGGCTGTGATGCAGAGGGGGAGAGGGAGCCCAACCTGGCAGTGCCAGCCTGCACATGGTGGCGAGCGTTACCCGCACCAAAGCTGGTGGATTGCAGCTGGGGCTTGCAGAGTGGTTTGCTGCCATCAGTGCAGTGGGACATCAGATTGTAGTGGGGTCTGACAACCTATGTGGGTCTGGAAGGACAAGGGGGATTCACCCAGGCGTGGCCAAAAGGCAAAAAATGTGCTTTCTGGCTACCTTGAACGTTTCTTGGTTTGGTTTTAAGAGAGGGAAAGACATGAAACTGTTGGGAAAAAAGGGAAAACTTTATAAATGAGAGCCTGATGTGCCTTTTAAAAGTTTCAGCCCTTGAGCCCAGTCCTGATGATGTTGGGACCCAGCTTTTGCTGATTTTAATAGCACCAGAGAGCAGTGCCAAGTATCCAGCTGTAGTTGTCAGCTCCCATTCAGAAGAGACTGATAAACCTTTCTGTTTCTAGTTTGCAGCAATGGGACGAATGGTTTTGCAGAGCTTGTGTGACAGTCTGATCCTCTGCATGCCCAAGTGCACACTGAGAAACCTTGCTGGCTAGTAGGTTGTGCTGCATATTGCAACGTTATGGTGCTGCACTCCTCACAGAAGGTTAATTCCATCTCTGCCCTGGAAGCTCCTGGAGTCTGGATACTGCTTTGCATCATCAATATATGCATGTGGGGCTGGATTTGGGGCTTTCAATGAAATAGAGCATTGGGGCATCACATGAGTGGTCTTTCCATTTCTTGTGTAAACATCTGACTGCTGAGTTGTTGGTATAAATGTAATCATTGAAAGATGATCTAAGGGTAATATTTGGTATATTTTTTGGAAGTATTTAGTATTTGAGAAGCATGATGCTGTAATTTTCCTACATTTGTTTCTAATGGTTACTTTGGTTTTGGAATTTTGAAAATTGATAGTGTGTTGGAGAAGAGGAAATTTTTTTTTTAAAAAGGCAGTTAGACTTCAGAGATAGTAATTAGAGGACAAGAAGGGCTGAAGAAATAGCTGGTATTTAGATTTATATGCTGTGTGTGTCTCTCCTATGTGTGTTAAATTTGCTTTGTCAAGTAAGTTCCAAAGAACGGAGGAAGTCTTTTCAGTCTTGATTTATTTCTACCCACCTCCAATTCACATGTATTTTTCTTCACAGTGTAGAATTAATAAATGTTCATCCATTGCTTTTTGTGGTTTGGCACCACCTGGAATCTGCCATGGCTGCTTCCCTTGCTCTGACTGAACTTCTGGGTTCTGCCATCCCACAGCTGCCTGCACTGCCATGCACTGGAGATTCTGGGGAACTCTGGGGTTTGCCACCAGTCTTGGGTATTACAGCCACCCCTTAGATGGGTGTTCTCAGGAGCCACTTTCTGGAAATGGGTTTCCCTCTCAGGTTAGGTTATCAGTTAAAAATTAAAGAACAGATGAATCTTGACTGAAGATCAAACACTAAAGTTCCTCTTTTTAATTTCTTAGCCCTGAGGTCTGCATTGGAACTGACTTAGTATTGAGGCCTACAGTGCAGAGATGTTTTCTCTGCATTTTTTCCTAGATCCTTATCAAGGAAGTAGATGAGAGCATCATCTTTAGGAACAAGTCAGGACAAATCTTAAGGTTTGAAGTTGGGTGCTGGGATTGTGGTTCTTAGGCAGATAACACCTCTGTGGTAGGTTTGAGACAGTTACAGCAGCTAATGGAATAAAGATGGTGGACTTTGGAGCGTGGAGTAAGTCTGGAATTTACTTGGAGATTTGGTGGATCTAAGTTTCTATAGTCCTAAATTAGTGTAATCTTAGGATGACAAGGTAAAGACCTAATTTATTGGCTAGTAGAGGTGCAAGTTATGAGAAGGCACATGTCAAACACGCAGCCATGATCTAATGGCTCCGTGGGGGGAGAGGGGTGGATGGTGGAGAGCTATCTGCCATCCTTGGTGGGGAATATGGCATTTTGGCACGGCTTCCTGAGCTTGGAGAAGAGCCTGCAGAGGAGCCAGTTGTTTGCAGAGCTCTCCATTTGCACTGCTCTTTATGGTGAGTTGTCTTTATAAAATGTCAAGCAGAGGCATATGGATGGCATTTACTAATTACATTTTCTCACCAAATTGATTTTTGCCATTGAGCAATTTAAACATCTTGCTTATGGCAAAGAATTGCAGGCTTTACTAAGGCTCAGCAGCTGAACAAAGAACTCTTGTCTAGTTATGGAGAAGTGCTCTTTGTCTTCTGAATGCATTTGACAGACTATGATTTTTAACATAAACGTTGTGTTTGACATTGGCAAGCTTATTTGAGGCCTCATGTAAGACCCTACTTGAATCTGAGTCATAAAGATGCCCTCTGTGCTGCCGCATTTGAAAGAGGATGCACAAGTCATGAGCGAGTGATTTGGTCCACATTCAAGTCACTTTGCAGTTGGTGTTGTAGGAAGCATGAGGGAATTACTGGAGGCTGTTCTGTGAACAGCTTGTTTGGTTGTCTTCAGTTCATGCTTACAAGATGGTAATAAATTGCTATCTATAATCTTTTCAGGACTAGTAATTTATTCATAGGTTACATGACACTATTCAGTGATTTGGGAACATGATTTCTCCTGCTCACATTGAAGTATAATTTGCAATCTCTTGAGTACAGATTGCATTAGTGTTTGACCCTCTAATAATGACAGTTCTCTGTATGTATGTTGTTTTCTTGATTAGCTCAGCCCTGGGGGATGCTTTCAAAAGCATACTAGATATTTAGGCAGAAATACAGAATACATGTAATCCTCAGAAGTACTGGAATACTGATTGCAGTAGGAGAAAATGTAGCATTTAACAACCACTTGCAACAAGTGCATTTGCGCTGAGCAAATTATTTTTGTTGATGTCTCAAGCAGGGGTTTAATTTAAAGTGAAATAATGGCTAATAGGGTGGTGATGAATCTGCAGAAATTGGCCTTGCCCGTAGATAGGCTATTAGAGTCTAGTATATATAAGCTGTGCTTAACTGAAGCCTGAACGGACGCTCCATCTGAAATCACTATTTTTAGTTTATATATAAACAACTTCTTCAGAAATCTCCCTTCTAAGCTAAATTGTTTTGTTCCCAAAGTGAACTGATTTTGGGAAGTTCAAATAAAACCCTGTTTGGCTGTGTTTGAGTTGTGAGCATGAAGATAAATACACTGTAATTTTATTAATAGTAAGGGGACACAGGGACTTGCAGAAGGTCATATAGCCTGTGGTATACACAGGCATGGAATCAAAATGTTCAGAGGCCAGCATTGTGATTAACAACCAGAATATATTGTTCGTATTTACATATTATGTTGTCAGACATGTTTTGTTCCTGTTTGATTAACCATAATAAAGCATAATTTGCTCTAGAGGTGCTTCCACACTAATGGAAGTCACTTGTCACCTTTCAGATCAGCATGAAGTGACCCATCCCTATTGTTTGAAGTGTATTTCAGAAGTGTGACTGTCTGTGTGGACTGAGAGGACTGACTCTCACAGAGCTGTAGGAAAGAGTGCTGCTAAAGTAATATAGCCTGGGAGATGAAGTACTTCCAGGGAGCAGTTGAGTGCATGACCAGCATAGCCTCAAGACTAGGGATGTTTAAGCAGAGAACAAAAAAATGTGTCATACTTGCTGCCACGTGAATGAATAACCTAACCAGGGCTCCGCTCTCTCACCTTCTACAGGATCTCTTCTCATATGTCTGCTTCTGTCCTTTCATTAATTTTACAAGTAGACACAAGTTTTCCTCTTTCTCTGGGCTGAGCTGTATTAATTCCAGCTGTGTTGATTCTTCAGAATCTGCAGGAGTAGCTGGCTGGACACAGTACCTGGAGGGCACTGTCAACCCCACATACTTGGTATCTTTGGGCTTTAAGTGCTGAGTCCTGTTTGCTTTTTGGACTGCGGTGTGCAAGGGAAGGCTAGAAATGGGTTTGAATACATGGTGTGCGTTGCAGGCTGCGGAGATGAGCCATGTCCAGGAGATTCTTCCTTTGCCTGGTTGGTTGGTTGTGCACGCTCTGGATGCGATGCAGAGATTCCAGAATCAGTGTGTCACTTAAACTGATTACCAGGTGAAAGCATCCACAAAGCCTTTCCATTCAAATCCTTTTCAAGTGCAGTTCTGTGTTCAAATACGTAGTCACTGAAGTGTGACATTAATGGTGTTATTATTCAAAATGAAAACCTGCAAGGGAAGCAGAGTGGAAAGGTGAAGGTAGTTCAGAGTAATGGAAACACAGCATCTTTGGGACAGCCAGAAATTGAGCTTCCTTTGAATATAAATCTGTGACATTGCATAAATAAAAATACATATGTCTTAGTCCCATAAATAAAATTAATAATAAAATATAATTCCCACAGCAAGGATGCGCATAAGATAATGCTGCTGAGAAGCAAGATTCTGATTATTTTTGTGGAAGACATATTGCAAAATCTTCAGGTCCTGTTCTGTCTGTGGGACTGAATCTTCTCCCATTTGGGAGCTCAGAGGCAGTTGGTACTTGCCAGTGGTGGCAGTGCAAGCATGAAGGAAAGTGTTTGTCCAGCAAGGAGAAGGAGCATCCATGAACAGTGTGTGTGAAATTTGGTTGTGTTAGTTACTTTTGAAAATGTCACTGAGAGAAGGTGTAAAGTTCTCAGGAAATGCTGAGGCAGCATCCAAAGTTAGAAGACTAATGCTTTAGAATAATTGGTAGCTTAAGCGTCTGTAGCATCTGTAACTCACAAATCTCCTCCATGGTATAACAAGAAAAATGGCTAGTCCTGGAGATAGACAGAAAAAGTTATTAAAGTGCTATGTATATATTCTAAATTCTTGTCTTTGGTGAAGCTGTTTATGATTTTCTAGACATGTGCTCTTTGATTATTTCTCATCCATGAAGGCTGTTTTTTTTGAACGTGACATCTAAAATGTCATGAAATGAAACCTCTTGGGATACTTTTGAAATTATGTGTTCACTCTCTCCAGCTGTTGCAGTTGTAGCTTGAAAGGTCTTTGAAACTTTGTGTTTGTGAGTTTTATATAGAACATTATTCTATATGGAGCTCTGTTTTACATACATTTTAATTTTTTCTACTGTTGTGTGTGTGTCTTTCAAGTATCACGAAAAGAAATGCCCCACAGAACTTGCTTCCTAGTTAAATAAACAAAACAAAATTTCTCTCAAAATTGTGTTAATGATATCCTTGGCCTGATTTAGTGTGGAAGAAGCAGCATCTCTGACTTTCCTTACCAGGAAAAAAAGCCTTAAAATGTGTTAAGTTTTTTTTCTTATTTCACTTGTGATTTGATACAGCAGTTTCATAAATTTTCCTCCATATATATGATTTGATCCTCAGTAGCTCCCATAGGTGCTTTTGATTTGATTCTCCAGCACAGCCTTTTCTCTGTCCCCAAAGCCCTGGTAAGGGGACAGGCATGGTCATCACTACAAAATGTGAGTTGGAAAAAAATGGGTCTAAGGAGAAAAACTGGGAATAGTGGTTAGCATAGATCTGTACCCGGCCTGACCTGGCTGGGAGGTCCCAGCAGAGCTGCTGTGACCTGAATGGACCTCTGGCTCAGTAGAAATTGTCTGTGTTGCAATTGAATTTGTCTTTTTATGGCTTTTGACCAAAGTATTTCAGTGGGCATATCTGTCTGCTGCAGGGAAGTGAAGCCTCTGGCAAACCATGAGGTGGTTCTTGCTCTTCTGGTAGGAGCTGTGGTCCTTCGTGCAGCACAGAGCATCCATTGGTATGCAGAGGGAAGGAATGGCATGAAGATGTTGGAAGAAGGAACAAGTCTGATAACTGGCTATAAAGAGATACATTATTTAACAGCTTTAAATAATGAAGACTCATTGTTTGTGTTTGGATAATGTTTTGACATCTCAGTATTGCTTGATGGTCTGACTGTGCAGGGTTTGAGGGTGAGGAAAGTAGGTTCCTGTTAAAAAACAGACACTCTTAAGGTGTGCAGAGGCTGGAGGAGGCAGGGCCTTGAGTTGACTTGTTGTCCCCAGTCATACTGACTATTGCAGATTTTTTTTTCTGATGCTGTTTAGCACAGCCTGCCATGCCATGCCCTGTTGAAGAGCAGGGCTATGTCTGCAAGGGGGATCTTTGCCTTTGGTGGGGCTCAGACTCAGTAATAAATAACCTTTCTGCTGCAGTGGAGAGGCAGTCATGTGCCCATGCCACTGGGGCTCTCTGATGGAGAGAACTTCTGAACTCCTGGTAACACAGAACATTTGATCCAAAATGGTTTGACACAGTACTCTTTAACAGTATTGCTGTGATGAAAATGTCACTTATTGTCTGCTCCACAACTGTAGAGCATTAGAAAAGGTAAATAGCCTTTCTTTTGTTTTTGTTCTTACAATAATTCACAGCCTGAAAAGCTTAACCTACTCTTGGTAGAATATTCTTGGTAGAATATAAGGTTATTCTACCCTTGGATTGGGCTTTGTGCTTACACTAACGTTGCTTGACCATATCTCTCCTATTTAACCAAAAGCTGGTGACTTGGCATCTTGATGTAGATCTGTTCAGGTGGACACCTTGAATTGGTCTTCTGCCTGGTGGCATAAATTTAATAAATTTAAATTTAATAAATTTAACCCTAATAGTGATGTAGATTTTCTTATACTTTTTTTGAGATCCATGAATGTTGTCTGTGGGTTAAAGAAGTCTTCTGGGTTTGTGACTATTTTGTGATGCTACTGAGTTCATCTGCCTGACAGTATTTAATTTTTGGATTTTTTCCTCTGACCTCTCTCTGCACTGAAAGAGTTTGAAAGCTTTAGGTTATGACAAAACGTCCCCTTTCTTTAGGGAAAGAAATGTGGTGGTTCTATAACGTACAGGTAGGAGTCTCTGTGATGCTTCTTTGGCATTTCTTGTTGTTTCACCTGACATCTGAGGCTTGCCTCCTCTGGTTTGGTTTACATGAGTAAATGTATTTGACTTTAGGAACCTGATGAGGACTGAACAGAAAACTTCTGGCAGATGCTGTCAGTCTTAAAAAACGTAGGTAGGATCCCTTGTCATGAAGGTTGTTCCTGTACACAGTCAGCGCTGGCACAGTTCCCACACAGTAAAGTCACTCACATGGCATTTCTGTATTTGTGATCAGAGATGAGGGGTCCTAAGGGAGGATTAGCAAGAGTATTTTTTGGGGATTTCTTTCTGGCTTCCTGGAGATGCACAGAAAAAGCTAATCTCTCTCTCTCTCTCTCTCTCTCTCTCATTATTCAATTCAGCTAATCTAATTGGAAAACCTCCTTAGAGCAGTCTCTGGCAGCAAGCTGTAGCAGCTGTACAATTAGTAGTGTCACCTAACAGGAGAGCAAAACAAAGAGCAGTAGGAAACTGGAGTAGGATGTTTTAGTGTATCTTAACAACCCTCCCAAGGACCAAGCTTGCCAGAATGAATTCAGCTGTGAATTTTAAGAGCTTAAAAAACCTGAGGAAAAGTCTGAATTTTTAAGGACTTAAAATTCTGAATGACTTGATAAAATAGTTTTGAGGTTTGGGCATTGTTGTAGGTTATTCATAGGCTGATTTTTTTAATGAAAATGTACACGAACATGACTGGATGTGGGACTGGTGGTCTCTATTGCCCATTCCTCAGGGTGTGAACAGTACAGCTGAGCAGGGAAGAGGTGTATACTTAACTGCCTTATATATCTGGGGATATTTCCTTGGCTTTCGCCCTCACAGCTTGGCTTCTGGACTGTGCTTTATTTGGGGATAGCCCTGAAGGCCATGAAGAGCAAGAGCTGGCATGGAGGAGAGCGCCAGCCCCATCAGAAGGTGATGGAGCTGTTGGCAGTGATGTTCCCTGGTTGCACAGTCCAGGGCTGTACCTGGGCAGAGGCAGGTTTGCATTTGAATCACCAGCTTGGCACTTTACAGCTTCACATCATTAATTACTGTGATGCTAATGCCATTTAGCCATCTCTGTATATTCAGGGAGCATTTAGATAAGTGCATGTGTGGGGCGAGTCATGATTCAGCCATCTCCGTGGAGTTACGTGGTTGTCGTATTTGAAATGTGTGGCCTGTGGTTATAAAGGATAGCTTTTGGAAGTGCTATTAAGCAAGTGGCATATGTCAGGGACTGGAAAATCTAGGCTATTTATAATTATCCACAGGTGGAGAGGGAAGCAGCAATGCATAATACCAGTAATAATTATCAGCAGTGTAGAAGTTCATCTCTTAAGCCGTTGGGTCTAATGCACTAAAAAGTATTTGATCTGAAGTCTGGCACAGCCTTCAAATGGAGCCGTTCAAAGGCATCCTGACCTAATTTTGCTGCGGAAGTGTGTGAGTCTTTCTCATTCCCGTAATTTTTTGCAGAAGGTTTCAATGATAAAGTCTTCATCCTCTACACTTGGGTATATTTTACTGCAGAGCTTTTGAATAAAAGCAGCCCTTGCAGGCCAGGTGGTAAATATAGTACTCAGCTTAACAGAAATGACGTTCAGTTTATCAGAGACATGTCCTCCTGTGTTTTGCAGTTGTCAGTTAGCTTTCCTTAGGACTTCTTGTTATTTGCTGGATCTTTTTGTGGTTAATTGAAGTCCAGTGCTGGCTCTATACCTGTGAGTAAAGGCTTTGTATTATGCTGAACTTCTATTTTAGTTAAAATCTCTAAAATGTAAGGCAGCATATAAATAAAAGTTTGCTTTCTTTTCAAGGGAAATAAATCATTAAATTATAAGGCATTGCCCATGTAGTTATGTAAATTTATCAGTTAAAGCATAAACCATGAGTGCTTTGACTTTCCTCTGGATACATCAAAGCAGATGTAAAATGTGTCTTAATGGACTTTTGTCTTCAAAGAAAACGGGGAGAAAACAAGTTTATTTTTCAACAGTGGCAAAATTGAGTGTACTGCAGAGATGGGCAGTGCTCTGCGTTATTGTCTGTGCTGCTGTAGACTCTTTTTATCAGAAGGTAAAAATGAACAGAGCAACACAAACTGAAGGCTTTTAAATTCTGTCTGACCTGTCACTTGTACAATTTCTCATGCCATTATCACCACGGTGGTGGTGTAAGACTACTGGTTTCCTATGAGAAATGTTGCTTTTTGTTCAGTGTGGGGTGTTTTAACTTGTGCTGGTGATATTTCTGGGCAATACTGCACAGTACATGGTATCAGTAGTGCACTTAATTGTAATTTATACCTTAAGTTATTTATTTGCTCTTTTTCTTTGCAATCTCTTGTGCTTCCAACCTCATTAGACTGATTTTTTTCTTTCTCTCCTGCTGCTTTTGTGCTATCAGGCACAAAAGGTAACTGTTAGCATTGGCACTGCTCTTCAGTCTCATGTTGCAAGAACAAGATCCAAGAACAGAAGAAAAGGTAGATGAAAAACTGGGCCGGCCCTGGGCCTTTGCCCACTCTCAGGAATCCTTCTGCTCACTCAGCTCACAGCAATGAAAAGGAGGGAGTGGGGAGGAGTTGGTTGTGAGTGACCAAAGTATTGGCAGAGCTGTTGGCAGGAAGGGGATGCTGGACTGCTGACATGTCTTGGCCAGACCTTAATTAAAGGAGAAGCCTGGAGGTGACTGGTTTGGGCTGGAAAAGAGTTGCTGTATCAGGGATGCTAATTCCATCTTTGACTCATCAGCTGTGTCCATTCGACAGCACTGGAGCATGCAAACCAAGTATTTAAGCAGACACGGATGATTTGAGCACTGCGTCCCTCATCCCCTTTGCTTTTTGGAAAAAGCCAAATGTTGTGTGGAGCCAAATGTTGCAGCTTGGCATTTCTCTCTGTTCTTTGGATTTTCTTGGAAGACTTCTGTGTTCTCCCTTCTGACTGCGGAAGGATGGGAATGACGGGTGCAAATTGCTCCTCCTCTGAACTGCAGCCTCACTTCAAAACTTACTTTGTGCAAATCACCATTTGTCTGTTTAAGTGATCAGTAACTGTGTTTGCTGAAATGGAGGGGGAGCGGTCTGAAGTTGGGACGAGTTGAAGTGTCAGATTACCGAGGGCACTATAATCAAGGTGACAGCTGCTTTCCTTATGCTATACTGAAACAAAATATCCCAAACCATTCAACAGAGCCTCACCAAATACATTAACCTCGGTGCTTTTACTCTTTCCACAAGTTGGTGGATTACTTAGCACTCTTGGCTAATGAAATACAGGAGTTCTAATCTCTCTCCATGGATACCAGAGGGGAAAACGTTGAGTGATGCTACCCCAAGAGTGCAAACGTGTGCATGAGCTAATGACCATACTCAAGGCCTGCAGTGCAGGGAGGGAAGCAGTTTCTCTCCCCGGGTGCTTGTGCTCCCACTGGAGATGCTGAGCCTGGCACAGGGAGGGGTGGGATTATCTGTGGCTCAGCAACTGCTGTGTGGATGCACGTCTCTCCATACCCTGTGCGGTGAGCAACCTGTTAACCCAACCCTGTCTCCCTCCCAGCCCTTCAAGGTATTTGCACTTGCCCTTAAGTAACCATTTCTTTCTTTGGCTTCTTAAGCTGACACACTTTGACATACTCAGGGGTGAAAAATGGGAGGTGCTTCTTGAAATAGCCTTGATGTGCTGCACAGGAGAAGCCTTGTTTGAGGAGCAGGCTATGAGAGTCCTCTCTGAGCTCTATTTTTACCTCCCTTTGAATAATATCAGTTTATTTTATTTTAAACAAAAACTCATGTGGGTGCCTTATCCACAGAAAAAAAAAATCCACAAAAATACCTTGCTGAGGTTTGGGTGCAATTTATTTCCAGTAATGAAGGGCAAGCCTGTGTAGGGAAGAAGTTTACGTGAAAGAATGGGATAAATAAAATTATTAGAATATGCTGGTCCTGGGCTTTATTGTTGGACATTGAGTAAAGTTTTGGGAACAATCATCTGGAACAAAGCCTTTTCTTAATATTCAGCCCTTCAGAACTAGTGATTGTCCTACCAGAGGCTTACTCGGAGAGCAGTGAGAGGGCTGTAAGCTGTGGTTTCCTCTGAGGCAGGGGGACTCTTTCTTTGGCATGAGGAAGGGTCTGATGTGACAGACAACATGAGAAGAAGGGAGGATGAACTGGGAAGCCTGGATCTGTAGAGACAGCAGAAGTAAGAGACTTAAAAATTGCAGGGGGTAAAGCCAAGAATAATCTTCTAATTGCTGAGCTGCACTGTATAGAAAGCATAGCTTTAGCTGTTATATCCTACTGCCACATCCACTTTCTGGTTAGGAAAGGCAAGAAGAAGGAGTAAAGGACTCTGAGAAAATCATCTGAGTCAAACTTGACTCACGCAGGTCTGAAAAAGTGCACTAGGAGTTTCACTGAATATATTTTAATAGCTGGCTGTAACAGGGGGGAAGCTGGGCAGCCTCCAGCTGTGGAGTTTGCAGGAGGCTCCTTCCTTGCTCCCTTCATGCAGCCCTCCTGGTCCTCTGCGCTGCCAGCGTGACTGAAAACCCACCCTTCCCTGACCAAAGAGCCTCTCCAGCTTACAGAAAAGCACATCTGGGATACTTCATTTGTGGTCAATTACATGAAATGTTTCCAGAGTTTAGAGTATGCTCTGAGCAGCACTGATACTCCAGTCAGGGCAAAGAAACGGGATGAGAGTTAAGTTATTGGTAGAGCATGAACTTTGTGTTTTCTGGGTTGCAGCTGCTCAGCTGTTTCAAAGCACCTAGTTTATCCTTCTGTCCTTTCTCAGTCACACCTAACTTGAATAAAGCCTATGCTCTGCAGAGACTCTTGGAAGGCATTCATTTTGAAGTGGAGAAACTGCTCAGTAGTGAGAAAGCATGGAGATCTGACAAACAAGTTTGGTACCTCATAATTTTTGCTCATAGGAGATCTGGAGCACAAGGTGCCCCAATAACAAATTCTCCATCAGAAGACTGGGTGATGCATCCAGGCTTTCCTGGGGAACTATTTTACCTTTGCAGGAGGTTGGCTGGGGTGTTCCAAGTCTGTTTGTGCATGAGCGACCCCACATATCCTGGTTGTCCAAATTCTTCAGGTTTTTTTGCTTCAAAATATAAGCTGAATCTGAAACTAAGGCTGACTTCTTGCATAAGGTGACATCTTCCAGTGGAGGAGGAACAAACCAAGGAGATTAGCATGTTGTTTTAATAAGATTTTTAGGGCTGTTTTGTTTTCTTCTTACATCATTATTTTTAATCCTCTCCTGCTGGCAATGTAAGATGCATCAGAAGAAGGCAGTGTGTTCATTAGGTGTGGTGCAGGACTTACGACGACTGACCAAAATGAATAGGCTTCACTGGATGGTCATTGACTACATGCTCTGGAAATAACTCCTCCATTTTCTCTTGGGGTTTGGGAATTGAAAGGAGACTTTCTTTCAGGCCTTCTACTTATTTAAAATAATACACTGGCATGCCAAGCAGAGCAGGATTTAATTTTTTCTAATGCTGGGAGAAGAAGCCTGTGATTAAGAAACTTGGCAGTCTGTGACTCTTGGTTTTCTTGTACTTTTGATGCTTGTGTTTGTATGCTAGGGTGTTCACAAAAGCAGAAGAAAGTGGTTTTTTGGGAAAGTTGTGAAATGGATGACATTTTCCAAAAGGACAGTGTGTCTCTTGGCAGCATCATGGTCAAACAAGTAAATATGTATTTTGGTAAGGAGCCTAATTTTGAGAGTATCTATGGATCTGCCCTGTCATACCCTCCTCACTGTGATTGCAATTCCAGGCAGTCTTGGAAATACCACAGATATGAAAACCAAGTATTTTTCCTCTGTATTTCATTAATTTAAAATTACTTTTTAATTCTGTGATAGTGGCTGGATCGATGCATAGTAAAATAAATATGCTGGATTTCTAGCACAAGTTAGGGTGAGGTAGCCATCCAGTGATGGTGTCTCAGCACTTTCTGTGAGGAAAAAGGTACCAACTTCTGTTCACTTTTACCTCTCAGCTGAGTCCTGCTAGCAGAGCTGGTTTGTGTGTCTGTATTTCCAATGTGGAGAGATCTTCCCTCAACTAATAAAAAGTGTCAAACTGTTGAAAATTTTGTAGAGGAGATGGTGTAATGCTGTGTTAATGCTGCCAATCTCTTGTGTGTACAGAGGGCACTGAGAAAGTCAGATGGAGAGGCAGAAAGAAAGATAAGAGCCACAGTGTGACTTTACATGCTGAAAATCATTCCGTGACTGCTCACAAGTGTTAATTAATGCCATTCCAGATGATTGTGCATGTTTTGGAAGTGGGTGCAACTGTAGATAGGAGAGAGGCAATTTTTCCTGAAAAGGAGGGAAATCCTTGAGGAAAATCCATGTGCTGTAACTTTTGATGCCTTCTACTTTTGTTTTTGTTGGGGTGTTTGTTTGTTTTGTTGCATGGAGGATGTGACTACAGTTGTTTCCTCACTCTACTCTGTCGGAGAGCCAAGTGAAGCACTGATGGAAAGTGCAGGGGTACATGGCATTGTCATTCCCAGTGCATGTGCCAGAAGGTGGAAGAGCTGACTTCTCGCCGGTCCCTGAGTGCCTCACCTCCTTCAAACCCTTCCCTCATCAGGGAAGCATGATAGTGTTGCAAGTAATGTGGGAGATGAGGGCGAAGGTAATGGTGGATTTGTTTGTGGGACTTCAGAAAGATGACCCTGGGAAGGGGGATGTTCTTGTATAGCTTTTGTGAAAATAGAGGACTACCTTCACTAGGAGAAGAAATAGGACAGACTGGCAAGTTGGAGCTGACTACATAGAAAAAAGCACAAATACCCATTTATTTATACGTATGTATTATTTATATATATGTATTTAACATCTGAACTGATGCAAAAATGGATATGAACTGATATGGCTGTCATGGCAATACTTCAGTATAATCTAAGGAACTTCTAGCTCCTTCTGTAGCAACAGCAAATCAGTTATTACTTCGTTATGGTCATCTAAGAAGTACAGTACCTGAATCTTACCAGTTTTATCTTTGAAAATCTGGGTTGCTCAAGGCTTTCAACATATGAATTAACTAAGTTGAAGTCTATGCGTTACATTGCATATGGTTATAAATTCTTACTTACATGGTGAAAATTAGCTAATATTTTAAATGAGCTATTAAAACCTTCTTAGCTCTTACCTAATAAATATTTATTAGCTGCTAAATATCAGTCATTCATGCCTGATGAATGAGGCTCTCCAGGAGGCAGCTTCAGCTGGGAAGGCATCTCTCTTCCTGCCCTCCCTGCATGGATCTACATGAGGCAATGTCTTTCCCACCCGCTGCTTTTTGCTTGCTGTTGGAATGTCCCTTTTTAGTGCTTGTCAGTGGGTCTGGATGGAGATGTGGGTATCTGGCACTTCCCAGCCTTCAGAACGGGGCTAGTTCTCCAAGACAAATCCTTTCAGAGATACAAATTTGTTTGTTTCTTGGGGAGGATTGAAATGGATCATCTACTCAAGGGAAGCTGTGGTTTTTCCTGATGACTTTAGGTGAATATTATGCATGTCACACAGCTGAGTTTCTGAACACATTTTTCTTTATAAAATCTGTTTTTAAATGTTAGTAGATTCAACTCTGAAGCTTCAGTATCCAGAATTGACAGGTGTCTTTAAGACCAGAGAGTCTTTTTGGAGGGGGCGTAGGAAAACAGTACTGAAGTGAAGCATTGGTCTGTTTGGGATTGCTCTTCAGCTTTAGTGTCAGAGGATGTCTCCTAGTACTACAGATACCATTTTCCAGAACATCCAGAACATGTGAATGCATACAGAGTTCAGGCTGGAGCAGGCAGTATTTTCTACATGAAAGGAAAACACTAATTCATAACTATGCATTATGGCTGTTTCATGGCAAAGGCAAAACTCCATATTATATGAGGCAGAACAAATGGGAACCAAAAGGAATTGCCCAGAATTGTATGGGTTTGTTTCTTAAAAAACAGCAGACAAGGTACAAACAAAGCAAAAGAAAAGATCAGCCCCTACTTTGAACTGATTTTACTGTGATCAGCAAAGGCACAGCAGTCTAGCCTCAAACAACAGCTTGGGATGTGTTGCTGGGTCTTTTGAAAAGAAATTATTGGTAAGTGGTATTTTGCTCATGCATTAAGTGGCATTTTGCTGCCGACTTGCCTTGAGGAATCAAAAAAAGTTAGGGACATTACTTTTTCAAATGTACATTTGCTGTTGCCCAGCAGCTCAGGGATTTCCACACATCGGCATGATCTGACTGGATTATGGAGATGGATTTAGTTATATACCTTTACCATATGAAAGAGTCAATGCTTCTTATTTTATTAATTTCCTTTTCAGTCAGTGTGTTCTTGGTGAGGTTTTATTTCTATTTTTAAAGAGACCGCAGTAATGAAACTTTGATGATTAAAAGTAACTTTCAAGGGCCTAATTACAAGGCAGTTCTCTACTGCATCACACTTGGTTTGTAAACTGTGACTGTCACGATGCAGCTGAACTTACCCTTTGAATAAAGCCTTATGTACCACCAGAGTTAATATTTAAACCAAACCACCCGATTAAAATTGGCTACCCATTACCCCAGTTACATTGAATTAGAACCTCTCATAACAATGTGAGAAGGTTCTTGTTTTACAGCATAAGCTGCTTTCCCACCCTCAGGCAGCAAACTTGAAGTATTTTAAGTCTTCTGCTTGGAAAAAAATAGAGTCCAGTCCTGCAGCTGCACATGGCCATCTCAGCACCACGAAAATAGAAAGTGGTGCTATCCCAAATGCATAATTCATCTGGTAGCTTGCAGGCATCCGTGCAATGCAGCAAACGGCAGTGGCTCCTTCTTGAGCATGCTGTGGGTGAACAGCAGCACTGGGGCCATGGTGACTGCAGTTGTGTGCCTGTTCCCAGACTCTTCCATCTTGTGCACTGTGAGAAAGGTGCCCTAAGGGTGATATGGGCAGCCTGGCAGCCTCCACAGGGCATTCAGGAACTCATCTGCTTTTGGGGAAGTACAGGCCAACCTTGCATCCACTCAAGTTAGGGAGAAATTTAACCTGATTTTGTCTTGGTCAAATGCTAAGAGAAAAGTTGTAGAAATGAATAAACCTTAACTTTCTGGTATCCTCTGGATGAAAATATATTGATTTGGGCTTTGGAAAACATGATTATTCTGAATCTGTATAGGAAAAAGCACTTTTGTAAGTTATATGCTGCTATGGTTGTTTTTTTTTCTTCTTTTTCTCTTTCCCACAAACCAGTATTTGTTTCTCCCCCTCCATCACATCAGTGTTGGTCTAGTTACTGCCACCAAAACCAATGAATTGGGGTCAAGATGGTGCTCAATGTTGAATATTAGAGCAGTGCAGCATAAAGTAGCTCATGTTAATAACATCTTCTACTTTGTCAGCTTCTGAGCAAAATTTACTAGAGCATTTACTAATTTCCATTGGGATACTTAGTATTGTTTTTACTTCTGGTTGTACCTGAGCAAATGCCATTGACTTCAGTGAAGTTTGTGTTGTAGGAATTGGAGATCTTATTCCAGAGGGAAGAAGAAAAAAAAAAAAGCTAGAGCTTTGGAGACACTGAAGGATGGAATCACCTCAGGTAGGAAGGGGCATATGGAAAGATTTTGTTTTTCTTAGAGTGAAAGCGTGACAAAGATAGCTGACCTGTTACTTGTTTTGGTAATAAATACACATCTATTTCTCTACTACTTTGATTTATAGAGGAATGAACATTGAGCAACAAAAATAAATATGGCATGACAGAAAAAGATAGAAGTTTAGGTGGCATCTCAGAAAAGAAAGGAAATGCTTTGAAGTATGTCCTGTAAAAGTGCATGGTGACAAGCACACAGAACTTCATTACAATGCCTTTCAAAAGAGATTTATTTTAAATAGACTTCACCAAAGTGATTCTTTAAAAAAAAAAAAAGTTCCTTACATGCTCGCAGCTCTCTTCACTTTTCTTCCAAGCCAAGTCATTTTCTGTAGCTGTATCTCTGCACACAGGATGTAGATTTAGCAGAACTTCATTTATATGGGAAAGGACATTGCTTTGGTCATGCTCGGTATCCATGCAAAGAAGTATCGACTCTTTCATGGTTATGGCTTAATGAAATTAACCCCCAAATTAAGTGGATGCTTGAGCTGGCAAAAGGGCATTCAGAGAATTGTGACCATCCTAATTCCCCAAGTACATCCCTAGAGCCCACAGTTGGGTGGACAGCCCCCTTGCCTTGAGCCCTGTCACCAGTTTCCTCTGAGGCTCATGCCCCAAGCCCCCTTGTCACCTCTGCAGAGGAGGGCTGGGGTGGCTTGGAGGCTCATGGTTCTGCTGCCAGCTGTGTTCTTGCAGGGGAGCAGGTGAGCTGGGCATGTGCTGGGCTGCTCACACTGCCCCATGGTCCCTGAGCCTTTCCTCTTCCCATGCCAGCGGCTCTGGGTGGCCCTGCCTTTGCATGGTGATGGCCATGTGGGATAAACACTGCTTGTGGGCCAGAGGCTGTGGTTTGGCCATGTGGCATCAGTAACTGATGCCAGGATAAATTAGGATGCTTGAGGATTTCATGAAATGGCAGTGATTCCTTGTGCAGGAGTCCGAATCTAATAGTGCATGAGCTTTGCTCTGCTGGATGATGGTCTTTATTTTGCTGGGATTTAGGAAAATCCCAGTCTCTACTTATAACTAGATACTGCTGAAAAAAAGTATTTTGGTTGCATAACAGTAAATACTCGTTGATCCGTCACCTCACTTGTATCTCTTTAGCTTTTGATGATTGTTGACCTTTAAATAAAACTTTGTGTAACTATGATAGCATTTGTGTTGTGACAGGTGGGCTCCTGCTGGGCCTCATTTTGGATATGTGCAGTAGGTACTGTCTAGAGGGGCTCAGATTAGATGGATCCCAGATGTTATTTTTTGTTTCTGTTGCATGTATCTCATTTTTAGGACTGCTCAATTGTTGATGCTAAATAAAAAGAGCTTAGGGGGTTAAAGTGCAAGCACTTACTTGTATGGTGTCCTAAAGTATTTTGGAGTTGTAAAGAAGTAAAAAAAAAAAAAAAAAAAAAAAAAAAAAAAAAAAAAAAAAACAAAAAAAACCAAAAACAGAGAACTTGTATTTTCAGAGCAGTTCTTTTCAGCATGAATTAAAAAAAGCAAATCAGATGCAATCCATGACTTAAGCACATGCTTTAAGTTAAGCACACCGAGCAAGCCCATACAGGGTCCCTGGTGGGACTCCTTGTGCATAAAGTGAGACATGAGTGCAGGCATCTGATAAAGGTCCAAGTTCAGAGTCACAGGTGCAAAATCCAAAAGTGATAGCAGGGAACAGGACCAAAACTGACCAAATATGTTCCTTAGAGGATTTGTTGACTTTATTAAATTGCTCCGTTAAGTGTTTTCACAGTTTTGGATTGATCTAAGACAGGCCAGATCATGCTGTTGTCTGCTGCTTAGTTTATTTATGAACTTACAAAATAATATAAGCGATTTTAGTGCTCTGGAGGGAAGAGAGAATGGTACAAAATTCAGCATAAGTTTGGAATCGTGTGAACATTTAGACTAACACTGCACTGGTTGCTTTATTCAGTGTTGTGTCAGTGAAAAGATGGAAGTAAGGCAAAGTCACGAAGTGTTGGTTGAAAGGAGCAGGCTGAGCAGGAGGAGCTGACAAATGCAGAGAACAGGCAGCTGGCTGCTTGCAAGTTTGACCTAGGAACTGTTGCTTCCTATAAAAAGTAAATTTTATATACTGAAGGCAGTTTACGTGCTGTGTTTGGCAATAAAAGTTAGGAATGCAGCTGAGAGGGGGATGCAGATCACTGCAGACAAACATGGAATTATCTCAGTGGAAAAGATGAGTAACTCCAGAAAGAAGTGCTGTACAAATGGCTCACTTACTTCGATCAGCCTTTGAGAAGGGAAATCAAAATGACAGAAGTTCATGAGTCTTAACAAATCTTCATTGGTGAAAGGATGTTTCTCCTGTGCTTCACATGAAGGAAACCAGTGGTTCTCATAGCCTGTGTAATTCTGTTAACTCACCATTCCTGTGTGTGACTGAATTAAATGTGTGTCGTATTCCCATTTCAGTTAAGTAATACTTTGCATTCCAAGCTCGCCTTGCTAAGTATTTGTGAAGCAGTCATGCTTTTCTTACTTAATAACTGGCAATTGTCTGCTCTTCTCTCTTCGCAGATCCTCACCCCTGCCCTAAACTCAAATTACTGAGCAATAAACCCACAGTGTCTCAGGTACTGCTGCACAGGCCTGGCTGAAGCCCAGGCTTTTGGATGGCCTCTGCCTTGCTCTTGCTTAAGGATACTCTTCAGGGCAAGATCAGTGGATGTTTGCAAGGGCTGGAGTCTCCCTGTGGCATCAGGGAATCTGCAGCTGTAGGCTTTTGTCTAGCATTGAGTTGGCCAACTCACTCCAGGTGTAGGTACTGGTGCATGTGAACCTCAGCAACATTGCAGAGTGGGTCTTCCAAATCTGTGTCACATGTGACACAGGGACTGAGACCCTAATTGTGCTCTTACATACTCTCTGTCTTTGGAAGTTGTTTATATTTCTGGTTCTGCTGTTTCGTACCAGAGAAGCTTTGGTGCCCTGTCCTATGTAGATCAGGCACAGATGAGTTCTAGTTTATTCAAGTCAAGGGTTTGCTTGTAACTGTGCTCACTTGCATGTTCCTCTGAGGTTGGTTGTTTTGCCTGTGGCCTGGGGAGCTGGCAGGATTTGTAGACACACACTGTCCAGCGAGTGCAGTAAGGTCGTACCTCTGAAGCCCGTAGTCAGTTCTGCTCTGTTTCAGAGGATTTGGCTTTGTTAAATCCTTCCCTCTGCTGTTAGGCCTGACAGATGAATGTGATTAAAAAAAGATCGGGCTGCTAACTGTTTGAATTCCCAGGTGGCTGAATTTTCATGTAATAGGACTTTCAGCATGATTTATCCTCTTGGGGTGTATTAGCGATGAAACACTGCCTTTCTGCAGTCACTGTTTGATTAATCATATTTTGTTTTTGCAGTTGCTCAACCTATTTATCATTCATCTTTGCTACTAGGTTGCCTTTGATACTGCAAAATTTGAGGTACTCTTTTGAAGAGAAGCTATACTGGGAAATTATCCCTTAATTTCACCTGTCCTAGTATATAATTTCCTTCCTTCCTTCTCTTGCCATTTTTCTCACTGCTATGCCCACTGCTCCCATGGGTGGGTCTGTCCTTGGCAGTGGAGGGCTGGTCTGCTCCTGAGGCTGCCTCGCCAGCAACAGAGGGAGGATGGTGTCTTGGAAGTGAAAATAACTGGTGTAGGCTACATGGCAAAACGTTTCTTTCTTTTTGGCAGATCTGCCTTATTTGGCAAATCCCAGCAGCCATGCGGGTTTCCAAATTGTACTGGTGTGGTGATTTAGCTGGTGCCAGCTGTTGGTATGACCTCTATTTGTCCTTCAGAGCCTGTGACACCTGCTGGACTAATGCTGAAAAAAGCAAAATAGAGGAGGTTTTTCCACCTCGCCTTCTCCAAGTGAAGCTTCATCTTTGGACCTCTCTCAATTATGCCATGGGAATACACCTCACAAAAGGTGTTGTGCGAGTTTGAGAGCACAGTGTAATCTGCAGTGTGGGATTTCTCTTAGCATGTCACCTCACTGCTTCACTGGCCTTTTGAAGAACTTGATAAGGAAAGTATAATTTATAGTTTATGACCGGTTTATATGGAAACAACAGTATTTTACCATTGTCTCCTATTTTTCATTCTCTTCCAATAATTCAAACTAATATAAATCAGTTTTCCATTTCTATCCCTTTCATATATTTTGTGGAAGCTTTTTATAAAATGTACCCTTTTTAACATCGTTACTTTCTATAATATTTTCCAGTGTTGTGTGATGCTGAATGAACATTCCTCCTGTTTCTTGAAGCATCTTGCCTTTGTTAGTGTATAATGTTTCTGCAATTCAGTAAGCTTTATATGAGTTTCTTCCTAGTGAATGAAAGGAATTGCAGGTATTTCAGGAATCTATGAATAGGTATTTCATAATAAAAGGCTAATAAGAGGGGAGCATTTTTTTCCTGGTAATCTGAGTTTCAAGAGAGGTGAGTACTGAGAGTTCAGTGTTACGGCCTCCTTGCTAGAACTTGATACTTCAACTGTGTAAAAGAAAGCTGTAGTCTTCAATGAGATTGCAAAGAGATAAAAATACAGATCCACGCTGTGTCAGAGAATTTCTCGCCGCAGCACTGAGTGAGCACTGAGGTCTCTTTATCTAAACCATAAGTGACAGCACTGTTGCCTTCAGCATGGCCAAGAGCTAAGGTTGAAGGAGGGGCACTGGATAACAAGTCCCATTTGAGTGCATATAAAAAGTAAGCAACTAAATTACCTGCAAACTCTATAGTATGCTACAAGTCCTTCCCTATTAAGAAGCATTAAATAATTCTGATTTGGAAAGACATCTCAGGATTACCATTTTACTTTTTAGACAAGAAATTCTGCTAGATTGCTTTGCTCTATGTAGTGAATTGTGTAGCTGCTGTGAGAGCCCTTCAACCTTAATGCCTTCCTTTTAGGAAGTGGTATTGGTAATGGGAAGTTGTTCAGATTAGGTTATATAGGTGCCTGGTTTCTATCAAACAGCTTGGCAGGAATTGCTGCATTCTCTTCTAATAAATTTGTTCCTCTGATGGCATCTCTTTCTGAACACAATCTCAGATGAGATGCTGTAGTACAACTGTTGTTTCATGGCTGTACTTAAGAGCACTGTCTTCAAATTGTGGAGGCTTATTGTACTTCATTTTATTTATGTTTAATTTTTAAGCAGGGGCTCTCTTGAGCTAGGTACTCAGTTTTACTTAAGGCACATAATAAGTAGGTATTAGATGTGGATGATTGTTTTACCGGCTATGGATTTTCACAGTATAATTAAGGTTAATGTTTTCCTAAACTTATTTAGTTTTGTATCCTTTTCCATTAGTGTCTGATAGAAAAGATAGGTTTGTATGCTACCTCTGCTCTATTATTTTTTTTCTAATGTGATTTAATTATTTCTGAGGGAAAAAAAAAACCCTCAGGTTTGGCTTCAGTGTTTCAACAACCTATAACCTTACAGGAATATGCTAAAGCCTGAATTTATTTTTTTTTTTCTTGTCAGTGGTTGTCAGGAACAAGTTCTCATAATTTGAGGCTACCTCTCCAAGGGCAGTAATATTACCTTTGGATTCAGCACACACAAGGTGGGGTGTCATGGTTTAACCCCATCCAGCAGCCAACCACCAAGTGAGATCAGGGAGAGAAGCTGAAGGGTAAAGCTGGAAAACTCATGGCTTGGAATGAAGACAGTTTAATAGAGAAAGCAAAAGCCATTCACACAAGCAAAGCTAAACAAGGGATTAATTCACTACTTTCCTTGTGCAGCCATCCCCAGGAGAGCAGGGCCCCATCAGGTGAAAGAGTGACTTAGGAAGGCAAACACCATCATTCCAAACATTTCCCTTTTCTTCCTTCTCCTCACTTTATTTACTGAGCATGATGTCATGGTGCAGAATACCTCTTCAGTCTGTTTGGGTCACCTGTCCTGACTGTGCTGCCTCCCATATAACCCCAGCCCCTGGCCTCTGTGGCAGTACGAAAAGCAGTTTAAGCCCTGCTCAGCAATAACAAAAACTGTGTTGTTGAAACTGCATAACTGTACTGTTAACCCTGTTTTCAGCACAAACTTGAAACACAGTCCCATACTAACCACTGTGAAGAAAATGAGTTCTGTCCCACCCAAAAGCAACACAGACTGGGTTTCTTTACAGGTGCTGAAGAGGGGATGTCTCTCAGTCAGTAGTTCCAACAAAATGAAGGGGTTTTTTCCTGTTTCCAGAAGCAGCCTTAAAATTTTGCTGTTTGAGAAAGTTACCCCTAATAACTAAGTCTAAATTTATGTGTAGTACTTACACCGGATCAATTTTGAAAGTAATGCTCATTCCTTCTATAAGTAAGATACATTTGATTTAATGCTGCTGGTTCAAGGCAATATCAGGAAAACACAAACAAATCTTGCCTGTGTGTTTGAAAACAGTAGAAACATTTAGATGATGTTTTGCTTTACACAGGAAAAATTTTAGGCCCAGATAATAGAGTTCATTGAAGAAGTTTAAACTTGGAATGTGTTTTCTGCCTTAAGAGGACAGAACATAGAGTAAGCTGCTTGCTAATGACTTTTAGATGCCTGGGACTGTTATTGCAGCTACCACACTTCATGGGAAAATCAAAGAAATTTAGAAGTATATAGCAAGTTTTCTAAATTTCCAAATAAAGGTTAATAGAATTAACTAAATTTCTAAATAAAGATTAAAAAAATTCTTCTGTTCCTTCCCCCATGCCCCAGCCTGTGCTGTGACCCTCAGGCTGTTGTGAGCAGTTTGTGTATTGTTTTCTCTTTATCACAAGAGGTACTTGTATTGAAAAGAAATTAAAAGCCCCTGTGGGAATGGCTGTTCTGTAGGAAGCTGTCCAGGTTTCCTAATTGTATATGCAGTAAAGCTTATATGATACTCTAACAAAAGTTAATTGCTCATGTGTTTAATCACAGAATTCAAGCCTATAAAAGAATTGAAATCTGGGACTTGTCCTTTTCTGGTCATGGCTGGATTTTGTGAATGGGGTTTTGAACGTGTTTCTTTTGTGTGTATATGTGTGTACAGGTGGTTGGTTAGTTGGGGTTTTTTTGGTTTGGTTTGTTTTGTTTTTGTTTTGTTTTTCTGGTTTTTTTTGTGTTTTTAATCTAAAATTGTCTGTTTATTCCCTTTGGAATTATTGTAATAAAGCAAAATGCCTGTTTTTAATAGAAATAAATGAGATATGGTGTACAGTAATTTTTTGAGAGCCTGGGAACGAAGGAAATAGGTAGCCTTTCTGGCTGGTCTTTAGTGGAGTGCTCTGAAATGCTTGGACTTGAGTCAAGAGAACAAAAGCCCTCTTGTTGGTTTGTGCGGTTTTGGGGTGTGCCTACGCCCTAAAAATGTCGTAGTAGGATTTATTTTGGAAGCCTTATTTGGAGCTTTCATCACCACCTTGATGAGGAAGGGAGAGCTACTATCGACTCCCCTGTCTGGCCAGTTTCTGGCTTAATCCAGCCAAGACAGAAACATCAGTAATAAGATATCAGTCTGGGCAAATTTTGCCTGGACCTGTCTTTCTGGCCTTGAAGAAAGGATGAGATGTTCACCAAGGTTTTTTGCTGATGTCTGTGTAAGTATGGCTGATGATCTGTACAGTGGGAAACTCTGAAAGTAGAAGATCTACATGTGTTTTAATACAGGCAACTGGTAATGCTTCACTTTGCTGTCTTCAGCTGCTCATTTTATGTAAGATCCAGTTTGGGATTGCAGCCTTCAAGCTCTTCCTAACATATCTTTCACTATCGCAAAGGGGAGGAGGACTGTTCCTCTGCAAGAAGCTGTGGCTGATGCAGCAGCCTGCATTCCCACAGCCTCTGATATGGTTGTCTTGGAGGCAACAGGGGATATGGGGGACTTAGTGATCTATAGAAAAGCTCCACTGGGAGAGCTCAGACGTGTCACTCCACTGATGCAGGAGCTGTTGCAGATTCTCAGAGTTCTCTTGGAGATTCTCACAGAAGCAAGGATAACCAGTTCTTAAGCAAATTGAAGTTGTAGGAGGGCAAAGATTTGGGTCCTTGATTTTCTAGTTGTTAAAGGAATTGTCTAATAGATGTGTGTTACAAATACATTAGTGTTCTTGTCATGTCTTGAAGCAACAGGTTACTTAAATTCATTTTGAAGGTTTGAAAACTTTCTGTGCCAGACATCTTTAGTTAAAAAAACCACCATGATGGGGGTAAAAAATGTGAGTATAGGTCTTGTATCCTGTGTAATCATCTTGCACACATGGGATGCAGAAATTCACGTTGATGTCTGCTGCTGTGAGGAGCAGGGGATTTGGTTCTCTAAAGCTTGCATTAGAGTGCAGGGGTCCTGTCACTGAAGGGTGATAAGCCAAACTTTGTTTATATTGCAAAACTGAGCATTCCAGAAATGTTTTGGACATCTGCACAACTTCATTCAGGGTCTTTTGTCTTGCATGCCATAGACCAGTCCCCAGTTCAGAGACAGCCGCCTCCTTCTCCTTGCTAATCCAACCCTCCCAGCACGAGACACAGAAGACAAGTCCTAACTTATTTGTGACATTTGAGATACCTTCTGGCACTGGGAGGTTTGCACAGTCTAGTCCTGGAAGGTGCGGTGGGACCTGCAGGAGGCACGTGTCCCTCTGGAGCAGGAGCTGGGAACAAAGCAGTGTGACTGAGGCATCTTAAGCAGTCCTAGGTGCTTGTGTTTAGGAAGCTCAATGGGACACCCCTGGCCACAGCTACAAGATGTCCAGTGATTTAAATAGGATTTTGGGCCTGGAGCACAATACAAATATCTGCCTAAAAGTAGGTGTCTCTGAAGCTGAGTGCCCCACTTTAAGCCTGGCCCTGTGGGCAGTTAGGGCTCTCCAGGAATGGGTTTTAAATTCTCCGTGCTTGTTTGTGCTTCTTCTCTTTTCCTTTTTCCCTGTTGCTGATGAACAGCGATGGTACTTCAGCTTGGGGCCAGGAAGCACGCCAGTATCCTGTAATTGCTTCTCAGACATTTGTTGGGAAGTTGCTTTTGTATAATTGTCTTGTTTTGTTCCTGCCTTGTTTGTTCCCACAGCCTCCTATTACATTAGGACAGCTTGTCCCTTTTGGAAGGTTTTCTAAGTCACTGTAAGGTAATTTCATCTGTGCTGACCAGGACACCGTTGTTTATAAGTGCATTATATGCAGGTATCCTTAGGGGGTTTTCATACTATGTGTGCATTTATCAATAGCCTTGGGTCTAAAGTGAAGAAGGTGGCACAGGAATAGGAACTGGAGTGCTGTCTTGTACTGAGGAAGTAAGTTCTTATTGTCTGCAGGTAGAATAGGTGTGTATAATTACAAGAAACTTCAAGCACTTTTTAACACAAGCACAACTCCCTTTTAGTGGTTGGCCTTCGGTCAATTTTTCTGCTGTTCTGTAACTGATAGGTATACAAGGCTCTTTTACATAGAAAAGAACTGTGAATTTTGAACTGGTTTGACTGGTATTTGTCGCATCGCATGATAGATACAGAATGTTTAATTTTAAGCCTTAGTAGATTACACTTCATTCTTATTGTGCATGAGAACATACAGTAAAATACAGAGTCTGGAGGTTTTACAAACCATTACATCCTTCTGGCATAGAGCAAGTTTGAATAGTTGTGTGTCTTGAGGATGTAAATCACTATCGCAATGCAGTTACTTCTTTGGTTTCCTGTCCTCAAAGTGGCACATGAAAAATCTCGTTTCTAAAGCATTATTGTGTTCAGCGTGCATTGTCCTCTACACGCTGGATGGCATTTAGAATGGATCTATGTTACTATTGATTTCATGACTGTACAGGGTAAAATTAAGAACTGGAGAAGTTACAGTTCTCCAAGTCTGGAACAATGTAATTCTAGCAGTCAACAAGTGAGTGACTATATGAAGCAGAGGCAAAAGTAAAAAGTACCTGGAAGAATTTTTTTTGGCATGTAATGCTGTGCTAATTATCCAGCAGAATCAGTTTTCATGCATCAAGTCTGCACATTTAGTTTCATGACAGTGACATCCAGGTGCTTATATAGCTGGAATAGCTGCTGTTGTACAGGGCCAGAGAAATACAGCTGCTTCTTGCTGAAAAAGCTCTGCAGTCAGGAATTATGCTGTGTGTGCTATTCTTCCTTTTCCTTATAAACTGTCCAGAGAAATGAGTACTTGCTGTTCCAGCCTTGGGACAAGTCACCTACTCAATTGGGTTTTACTGTGTCATTGCAAATGAACAGTAACCTCTTATTGAAACCATCAGTTGCACAAGTATGTGTCTGGAGCCCCAAGTCATGGGGTTGGGGTTTTTCTTCAGCACATCTCCTGGCAGCTCTGAGATCCTGAGGTTTTTTCTGAGTCGCATAAATGTGCTGCTGTCACACTAATTGTTCCCTTGAAAGATACAGATAATCTACTGGTTTTGTAATTTGCCTCTCTAGCATTATTCCAAAACTTACTCGGACCTACTGGAACTTGATGTCATACATGCTATTTCAGTCAGAGTTTGACTCCCTTGTTTATCATGTGTTGGAAAGACTGTTCAACTGTTGACTGAGGACTCTGAATACAAACATAAAATCAGGACTGTGAGCACCCTGCTGGAATATGCCTCTCTCCATTGATGTGTAGAAGGACCTTTTGGTCCTAAATTTAGCTGCTCTGAATAGAAGTAAAATTAGGTGCTTGAAATACATAGGGACTTTGTCTCCTCACCTCCTCAGTATCATCTGAGAGTGCCAAAGCTCTGAGTTGGATAAACCAGCATGAGGCCAGTGGATTCAATCCATGAGGATTCAAAATTTCAAATGAACTATATTTGTAGTGATTAAATCTAATTGTACATAAGTATTGAGAGGGAAAGGCATGTATATATGACTCTTCAAGGACTTGCTTTGATCCTTCGGTTCCCTGTGCCAAGCAGAGGGACACAGTGAGTAGGAGTAGATGCAGATAACATTGGAAAAATACATTAGGTTTCATCCAAGGCTTTTTATGTTTCAGGCTGTGGAACATCCCATAAGGCTGGCTGAAACCCCCATCCCATGTAGGACTCACCACTGAGGTTTGGTGACTGCAGGCAACAGCAGAGCTGGGTGAGGAGCAGTGCCCATCTTCTGAGCTCCTGGTCCAGCCCACCATGCTGGGCTAGACACTCAGAATTTATTGATGAATAAATGGGGCAGGCAGTGCTTTTAAACTAGTTGTCAGCTGAGGTGTGTGGATTCAACCACTTGATACTCCTGTTAGGGAGAACTCTTCTGCTTTTGCCATACTGAATTGAATGGTGTAACCTTGTGTGTTTATGGGACAACCTGTATAACTATTTCAGTAAAAGCAAGGGTCTCTGTCACATGAAGCCTGGCACTGGGATAGGGGTGAAGGTGTTATCTTTTTGGTATCAAAGGGGTGAACAGGTGGTGGATGTTAGTCATGCTTTATATGCCATGTCAGAGAGAACTCTGTGACAACCTGTGCACAATAGAATTAAGGAAGGTGGGAAGGCTGAGCATTAATCCACTCTGGAAGCCATCTCTTGCATAAGAGGGGATGGCCTGGGCCTGCTTACGTCCAGCTGAGGCAGCAATGTAATCCAGGTGTGACCCTGTCACAAGGCACACTGAGCCTCTGGGAGCTACCTGTTTTTATCCCCGGCCTCACGTGAATCCTGTACCTGGGTCAGAGTGCCCATGTCTTCTTTATGCTTCCCCTGCTTAAATGGAAACACCTTCAATTTTCTTGAGCAGAGAGGTCAGCTGCTGCTCTGCATAGCTTTTCTATATATTGTCTCTGTAGCTCCCTAGAGCAAGGGACACTTCCATGTTAAGCAAAATTTGTCAACACAGATTTCTTTGTTAAAAGAAGTAAGCCTCTGAATCCCCAGAACCAGAGTCTTAATCCCACAGTCATTACAACGTCAAGCAACAAGTCTAAGAAAAATGTCGACTTTGATGCTGTTGTTTGGGATGCCTTCCAGCCAGAACAGCCAGACTCCATTGGTGGCATGGGACCACAGCTGCATCCTGTGCTTTCTATGAGTACCTCTCTTCTGAGGTGCTGAAGTTTCAAAGAGTATGAGGATGAGGGCTCTAATGGGTTACTCTGTTTTGTTTTGGCAAGTCCTCAGGGTATTTATTGCAGTGGTGCATTCAGAGGGGAAGTAAAATGCCAAATAGCTGCCATAACTGGATGTTTCACGGTACTTTCTGTGCTTTGCTTTGAAAATACAAGCCTGAGACTTGACGTGTGCCAGGATCGCTGTGAATGCAGACTGAATCTGTGTTTAATTCCTCTTTAGTGTTGGGGTATAAATAAGAAGTATGTGCCCTGGAAATTTTTCCATCTACTTGCAGAGAAGCAGTAATGGAAGCTCAGCATTGAGACTGATTGATTACTCACAGATTATAGAGCAGAAATTGCAGACAGTTTTACTGTTTAAACATTGCTTGGTATTAAACCACTTTTATAGCAGATTGGAAATGCAGATGTCCATTTCATCTGTTTGGCTCCTTCAGTGCTGCATAATGTTGTGAATGACAACCTTCTCCAACAAAATGGAAACCTTCAGCTGTGTGATTCAGTGGAGGAGGCTTGAAAGTCAGGGAGTAGCTTGCTCCTTTTAGCAACTCTTTCAGTGACATTGAGCTTTAATTTATAGATAATAGGGCTGATTATAAATTGATAATGGGATATCCCAAGATACAAAGGATACTGTATGTCTTATTTCTATATCAATAGTGAATATTAAGTTCCTGTTATAAGATGGAGCAATGGTGTGAGGTATCCTAAATTACCCCTTTATTTGAATCTCATGTATTGATTTAAAAAAGAGAACAGACAAAAAAAGCAGTACCGTTGCACCCATCCCTCAATATGTGGTCTGTATTCACTGAGGTTTTGTGGTCAGGTCTTTAAGTGCCACTTTTATCCTTTTATTTTTAAGCAAATGCTGAGGGACTGCTTTTGGCTGTTCCCAACCCAAGTGCTTTCCATTTTGTGTTACCTCTGAAATGTGTTAGTAAGGAGCACAGGGAGGGGAACAGCACAGCCCTCTCCCACCCTCACAAAATGGAGTTTCAAAAAACCAAGTCCCAGTGGCTGGCCAGTGTCTGGTTGGGCTTGCATGGGAGCTGCCACAAAGCGAGTGGGGACAAATTAGTGCCCAGTGGGCATGTGCCTGGAGATAGCTTGCTGAAAATTTCCCCACAGCTTTCTTATGACAAAATGAGGTTTTTTTTCTCTCTGAATGCAAATGCTGTGCCACTTCAAACTGGCCCTGCTGGGAAAGTAATGAAGAAAATGCTGCTAAAATTTTCTGTAAAAGCAGGCTGCAGCTTGCCTGAAGGGACACCTTTGGCTCACAGTGCCATTTGCTGCCTGCCTGAATCCGGTGGCTGCTGAGATGGTGCATGTGAGGAGCAGTAGCATTACCAGGGCCAGTAGCTATGGATGCGATGGGCAGGGGTCAGGTGGGACCTGGACCTTTTCCTCTCCTTTCTGTCCCGTGGCCTGCCATAGAAAAGGGAGTGACCTCCAAAGCAGATTTTGATAATATTAGATCTGCAGAGCATGGCTTGATCTATCTTTCTAAAATTGTAAACCATCTCATGAAGGACATGCTGTTTTGGGGAGAAAATAGAAAGCAAGGTCTGCCTTTCTGGGAGGCATCAAGGCTTCTGACATAGACCTCATTTCAGAAAGTGAGACCTGAGACATTATCCTACTGCTTTGCACTATGTTTTATGTCACTTTTTTGGGTGATGTTCTTCATAACCGTTTGTTTCCCCCCCCTTCAAACTAATTTAAAAAGAATGAAATGGAGGCTTGTTAAGCCTTTCAGTTGCACACATCTGAGCTGTAAGCCAGTTGTAATCGGCTCTCCCAGCCCATTAGAGGCTTCCCAGGGGGTTGCTGCGTGGGCCTGTGTGTGTGCACATGTAATTAGCGGAGGAAGGACAGTCCCTGTCAGGAGCTGGGCTGGGGTTTCAGTCTCCAGAGGGGGCCATTCCCTGTCAGGCTGTGAGGTGAGCAATTCCAGCACAGCAAATTCAGGAAGTGTCAGCCTATCTTGATAAGACAGGTTTTTTTCTGCGAGCAAAGTGCAGATATGTATTTCACTGGACAAGTGTCATTAGTTTTGGTCGGATGTGTCCAGTACAGACTCATGTTTCTTAAATTCAATGGGTTGGTGACTCTCCTTTATCAAATGACACTAGCTATTCTGTTCCTTTGCCAAGTGATTTTTGTTTATTGTGTCACTATGAAGTTGAATGAATAGACATTACTTTATTTTCAGCAAAAATTATCTTCTTCTTCTCAGTTCTCAAATGCTGCTTGGTCATCATCCGTCCTTTTTCAGTTGTTGTCCCTGAGAAAGGCATAGGAACATGTTTTTCTGATCTTTTCTGTCTTGACAAAGCAAATAGTCAAATTCTGCCTTCCATGATGTAACATGTTGCAATTGCCTCCTTCTGTTGTTCTTCCTCAACTTGCCATAAAAAGCTGCTTCCATTTGTGTGTTCGAAGAATTTATCAATAGCTTCTTGATCTAATTTATTCATGTATGTTTGAGGAAACCTGATTTGCACACTTCATGCCCTGCCCTTCGAGGTTTATTCTTGATCACTCCTGTACATTTTTTACTAAAATAACATTACATGAACATTTTAGCTATATAGATGCTCATGTTAAAATGTTGCTTCAGGTTGCATTGCTGAATGCAATTAGAAACACAGTTCTTGACCTCTGTCTTAGATGTACATATGCAAGTTTGCACTAGTAATGTTGCAAAACTATTCTGCATTGTCTTGGAGTGTTCTGAATGTCTTGCTGTATGGTCTCCCTAAGCAGAGTTTTTACACCTTCCCTCTTTGTCCTTGGATTTTTTTTTAAGCTCATAGAACCCAGGGAGGTGAGCAGGTTTGTGCAAGGTCAGGTCTGTTAAGCAGCTGACATCCACAACACTTAGGCTGATGAAACCCCTTTTTGCTTGTTTCATTTCTAAGTGCTGAGTGACCCTTTTCCTGAAAAAAACAGAAGCAGGAACTAAGAAGCTTTCCAGTGCCATCAGTGTAGAAACCTTTTTTTATTGCTTGCAGAGAAAAATGTGTGATTTGAATTAAAGTTTTGTTATTAATCTTGGGATACGCTTGCAAAGTGCAATTGCTTTAGACATATCTGCAATGAAAACTGAGGGGAATTTGTCCATTTGATTGACAGCTATATGGAGCAGATTATGTGCTGTATTTTTGAAGCAGAACTGTTGGAAATAAGATGCAGATAATTGGAATACATCTGTGCTTTATCTAGAATAACGCAGGATTGCCAGGTTACTTACTCATTGTGTCTGCTATTTTTGCCAAACTTTAGCCATGTTAAGTAGCAAAAAGATGTCAGTGCTGAATTAGTTACTTCCATAGGACATTGGCTAAAAGCTGTTTTTATGATACTTGCAAGCATTACAGAATTGATAAATTAAAAAACATCCATTCTTTCCATTCTCTCCACAGGGTACAGGTTTAACAAGGAAATAGGAAAGTTGATCTAATACCCAGAAATAAAATGCCACTAGCAAAGGCTTTGTGGATTAAAGTTTAAATCTTTCTTTTACCCTTCTCCCTGGGCAGCTTCCACTGTGTATCTTGGCCCTCAGCTGAGTGTCTAATTATCAAGTGTGATGTAGAAGTTTGTATAAAATCTAAACCTTCTCTGTGCCTGTATGGGCTGTCAGCTGAGTACTTTTTATGATGTGCCCTTGGATTAAAACAAGTTAGGTCCTAGTAGTTCTGAGGACACCAAGGATAGTATGGGTCACTGGGCACACAAGCTTTCAAGATAGGAAGTTTCAGAGTAAAAGTACATGCAAGAGCTGCTCCCTCAAACAGGATTGCCTTGTAAATATTTCTGTAGGTAGAAAAGTAGAAGGAAGCCTGGATGTGACTGCTCTACTGTGGCTGTTCATAAGTTACATCCAAGGAAGACTGCTGTGCTAACACTGGCCTTCTCTGTTGATACCTCCAGGCAGGAGCCTGCAGAAGACCATGAGATTGCTTTTTGATGTATGCCGATATGTATCAGGTTGAGATGTGCATTTCCTACCATGCCAAAGAAATCTGATCCTCAGGCTGGAGACCTTTATCTGATAAGGGATTTAAGAATAGAGCAGAGTGTTCAGGGTTTGAGTTTGAAGTATGAGAAATTTACCTCTCTTTATTGTCCTCTTCCTCACCTCCTAAGCCAGGTGATGTATTTTCTTACTCAGTAGGTAAATTTGCCAGGTTCTATTTCTCTGCTGTGTATATATACATATACCAACAAGACAAAGTGTGCAAGTTAGAGAGCATGGTCCCAAAACCACAAGGATTCAGTCTGTTTTGTCTGTTGTGCATTCACATTGCCCCTTTTCGGGAGGTGGCTCAGGTGCATGGAAGAATTCCTGGCAGCAGGGCAGTGATCTGTAGGGTATTAGAAGCATAACAGGAAAGTGGAAGAAAAAAAAAAAGAAATAAAAAGAGAATTTGACAGACCTCATTCTGGTTTCTGCTTAGTTGCTCCTTGTTTTGTGCTGTATTGTAAGTAGTGCTTTAGCAATCGTACAGACAAAGCCTAACAAAGAGACTTGCTTGCTGGCAGAAAGTTGCTTAAAATAACTTACTGAGGATAAAGAGGCTGCCCAGGTCAATAATGCTGTGAAATCCTCAATGTGTAACAGCTCCCGGAGGTTTTGTAGGCATATAGATTTTTAAAAGCTTTAGACTGTTGATAAGGCAGTAAAGATTGTAGAGTGGTGCTAACCTTGTATTGATGGTGCTGGGACAGCTACATGAAGATCTGAGATTTGGCTATAGAAATACAGAAATCTTTGTTCCCTCCAGCAGAACTATGATTTAAAGTACGAATGCCAGAAAGAAAGAATTCTTCTTTGTTAGAAGATACTTAATACCATTAAAGAGTCTTTGTTGTATTTTACTCTTCAGTCAGATCTATGACTGTTAAAAATGCTGTCAAACAACTTACTTGGCTTGCTTTCCATTGAATCAAGGGAAGTAGATTTATCAAATACAGTGTAATTTATCCTTACCTTCATTATGAATGTATTAATTCTTTTGGTGCCAATTTTGTGTAGCATTATTTTTAAAACATCAGCTGAAGGTAATCAATATGAAGCTTATTTCAGTTCTATTAAAAGCAGTTGCTCATGAGGACTGGGAGAGATTGTTATCACTAAAACTTCAATTAAATCAACAGCTTTCTTAACCATGCTTTAAATCAAGCATGCTGTTTGAAGGTGGTCCCTTCTGTAATTCCAGCTGAAACTTCAGTTTTGAGAAATTCCTATGTCTTCAGAGTTTTTTGTTTCATGTTCTGCCATATCCACATGCAGAGCTCATAGGGAGGCAGTAGCACAAGGGAAAGAAGCAGGGGAGGGGAACCTGTGTAGGAAATCCGGTGTCAGCTCTTCCACTGCTTGTGCAGTAGCCCTTTTATTGTAGTGTACCTTTTACTGCGCAGTTTCAGCCTGATGCTCTTCACATCCATGTACATTTGTGAGGGTTTTTAAGAGCTGTGGGGGCTCACCAGTTCTTCTCAGGAGTAAGAATGTTTGTTAGTGTGTGGAAGTGCAGGTATGGAGGCTCCTAGTAAACTGCCTCACCAAGGCTCTGCCTTGGTTTGTCTTGCTATGCAGTTGATACGGGCAACCATGTGGGGAGAAATTCCTAACGATATAGCTGAAATTCTCTTTCAGTGGTTCTGCTCAGTATATCCATCTAATTTCTGACTGCAGCTCTGGGCTGTGTATATCTTCAGGAGAAATTGTCACCATGGCTCCCTTGTCCAGTCTGATGCTGCACTGCAAGCCCCTGGGAGCTGTCAGGAAAGTCAAAGACAGAGGGAGGGGTAGGAGAGAAAATCCTTCCTTCTTGCCTCAGCCCCAGCTGGCTAGGAATTTGTCTGGCATTGCTGGTGGGATGCTGTGCCCCCCCCAGCTCAACCTGTCTGCTGTCTTTGGCTGAGGAGCTGTGGGAGCTTGTGTTGGTTCTGCAGCGGTTCCTTCTCCCTGGTGCAAGGAGGGGAGTCATGCCTGAAGGGCACCATACCAGACAGAAGACTCCTTCTGAAGCCACACAGCCTGTACAAGCCACCCCATCTCTGATTTCACTCAACTGCTTTTATAATGCAAGTTATAAGAATGATGTTTTATCCCATGTGAAGTAAACTCATTTCTTATCTTTGTAGGCATCAAAGAGGCTATGAAAACCAAGCCTTTGTAGCAAAAATTCAGTTAAGTAAGATGGGACCAGACTGCTGAATCCAACAATTTAATCTTGGAAACCAGTGTGATGAGTTGACACCTGGAAATAGCAATAAAATCATCTTTGTTGTCTTTCTGTTTGGGGATCTGGAATACAAAGAGGTATCTCACATAGATGTACCGGGTGTCTCAATGCTGTCTGTGTTTGATGTTGGTGTCTGAGAAGCCTGTACCAGTGGAAAGAGTAGCAGTGATACCCTTTATTCATCTGACAGCAGAGACTGTGGCATAGTTTAATCAAGTTTTGAATTTACTAGTGCTTTTGACCTAGGACAAACTAATCCTCTACCTCTGTGCTTCCAGCCACCACCCAACAAGTTGGAAGTAGTTACCTGAATAAATAAAGTGATTGTTTTCCTGGAGTGGAGAAAGAAGTCAGCACATCCAGCATGTTCTGGGTAATGCAAAATTCACGTTGATCTGCAGTTCAGTTTGCATTTTGCATCATTGTACAGTACCACTTTCAAGAGGAATATCTACTCTACTAGCACCTGAAGTAATTATAAAGATGATTTGAGTGTTTTGATGTATTTGTTTAAAGAGTGATTGATTGTTCTTGTGTTGAGTGCCCAGTCTACATATTCTGTTGCAGTGAAACTGAGAGACCTGGTACAAAGGTGTTCCATTTAAGCATACTTAGAGCTTATTTGAGTCCTAGTTTCCTTAACTAAGAATCTAGTGAGCCTGGGATATAAATGCATTACTACTAGCATTCCTCTCTGTTCTAGAGAATCCAGGATTTCTCTTAATTTAGTGGAGTTTATCTTCTGAAATAGGTTGCACGTGTTTTTGGGAGGGAGGGAGGTTCCTGCAGCTAATTGCTATGACTGCACACAATTTTAGAAAGATCAAGCAGATTGTAGATCTACCAGTAGTTATTTTTCTGCTTGTTGGGAGCTTTGGTGGGATAGGAGTGCTGGTGACAAACAGGAGCCTCCACTGAGGTAGTCACAGACCTTGTTGTTCAGTGAGTAAGGCCCAGTTGAATAATAGATTATGCATTAAAGAACTGGAAATACTCACTCCTTAAACTGTGAAGTCTGATTCTTCCTCATCTCTGACAAACTTCAGTTGCCATACATAACACTGGCGAGCAGTATTTAATTGTTGATTAATATGGCCATACTTGTTTTATATGTAACTTTCCTGTTTATGCAGAAGGAATGTAAATGATTGAGACAGTTTGTTAATTCTTGCTACCAATGGCAAAGAGATCTTAATTTAAATTATTAAGTGTTAGTTGTCTCTCAGTTCCTCACATTGGGGATATTTTGTTGAAATCCATGGACTAGAAAGGAATCAATATGGGGCTTCTGAAACCTGGTGGAGGTTTGCATTGCTCCCACTACAATTGATTACAGCTGCTTTTGTAGAGCTTTAAAAAAAACCAATCTGTATTAAAAACATTATTCTTTGCTATGAACTAGAACAACACCAAATAGGTTTCTATGGGGCCTGCCCTGCAATTTGACCACTTGAAGGGATTGCAGTAATCACCAGTGGGCCAGGGCAGTGAGGCAGAGGAAAGGCTATTAGGTGGGAAGTTATCGGCATGCATGCCAAAGAGGTTACCCTGGCAGCTTTAATCATTCAATCACACTCTCAAGAGGAGGGAGGAAAATACAAGTGTTAGTTCTTCTGATTGATTAGCAAAAAGGATCAGTAAAGCATGAAAGGAGAGAGGAGGTGTGCATGGAAGAGCCAGTGTGCATTAGGCTTAAAAGCATTGACTGGGGCAGGTACTTGCAGTTATGACCTCTACACTGAAAGCTACCTGCTTCTTCTGTTACTTTCAGACTTGGGACTGGTGATTCAAAGACAGGCTGACCTCTTCATTCAGCATTTTCAAAGGCATGCATTTAGCTTCTTAGTCATAGCTGTGCCTTAAATTTAACCTGTCTGCACATGGGTTGATGTGTCCTTAAAAAACTGATTAACATTTTGAGCTGCGACAACAATTTGCATGGTGATTTTGATCCTATTTTTAGGGAAACCAATGGATGCTTCTTGGAAAATGTGCAGGAAATTGCTGTGCTAATTGAGATAAATCAATCTGTGATGCACATTGCTGGCTGCTGGTTTCTGATGCTGTTTTGCCTGTATACTGCCCTTTAATATTTCAGTCTGGAGTAGCACTTTGGAAGCTGATCCAGCTGTAGCCCCTTTAAAATAGTTTCCCTGTTGTATCGTGCCTACGTCAAAGGCAAAGTTGAAGAATAAACTGTTATTTGCACTTATTGATGGCTTGGCATGAAAGCTTGGAAGAACTTTGAATATTGTAGTTTGGGGATACCCAGAAAAACTTTGATACTAAACTTCTTCTTCTACATGGGCAACGGGAATTGATGTGTACTCTGACTGTTAAGCCATCTTGAGGTTTTCAAGGTGAAGGAGACAACTGCAGTGTTCATTTCTGGGTTTCACATACAAGAAAAGCCCATATGGGGTGGAGTTTGGGAATGTCAAGCTGGGGGGTTTACACAAACAGCACAGCGGTACTGACTCAGTTGACATCAGATTTGGTGGGCCCGTCTGTAATTTCTAAGTAACCATTTTGAAGTTGGAGTAAGTTTTATGTGGTCATGGAATTAGGAAGGTCACTTGGTCCTAACCTGTAGCCTGTGTAGAACTGCTCTTCAGTGTACTATAGTGGTGGCAAAGATCCACAGAGGGAAAGGTTGGTTTTTGCAGAAAGTTTTTATAACTGAATGAAGATAGAGGTAGCTTTCTCAGGGTAGATGATGAATATATCTTTACAGTGGTGTAACTATGGTCTCATTCAGCTAGCAGTTCTTTAATATACTACTAGTGAGCTTGAGCCTAATTTAATAGCCTAGGTAGCTGTAGGGTAACTGGTGTGTAGACCATGGAGGAAGTTGTTTGATCTGTCCTTCATCACAGATTAGGCTGTTGGTACTGGTGTAAGGACAGAGAACTCTGCCTCATCTTGCTGCTATGTTTGCTCATCTCCCTCCTGCATCTTCATACAGCAACCTCTGTCCCACCACAGGCAAGACAATTTCTGGGTAAGGACTAAAGTTTGGTCTCGTGCATCTAGTAGATAAATGATACACAGCTGGAAATCAGACACTGTGAAAATAAATGAGGCTTTTCCCATTGGAATTCATCACAAACAGGTCAGGACTTCAGAGGACATTTGTCTTTCTCCTCAAGATATGAAAGCTTCAGCTCCAAAGCTGTAAGCAGGCCAAAGACCCACTGCACAGATCTGTGAGTCTTTATAATGGGAAGAAAAACATTTAAGGTTAAACAAGATTTCCTGTTACCATTTGAAGTTCTGTTACCATGCAGTGTACCATACGGTATGTAATTGCACATTAGGGAATATTTCTAAAGGCACAGATGACTGTTAGAAAACAGGCACATGAGTTTCTGTGGCTTCGTGAAGAGTGTGAACTTAAACCTATCAACTGCAGCTCTGTAATTTCTCTGGTGTGTGGCTGTAAGTGAACAGTAGCTGAATGGTGGGGGCTTGTTGGTGTCTCCTTGGATGTGGTGTGTTTGTTTCAGTGTGAGCCATGACATAGACTGCTGAAATGCCTGACACCAGCAAGAGTTTGTTTTATTAATGCTGTCTCTGTCAAACACGCCTCTGTTTTGGTAATTAGTCTGGCATAACAGATTGTGTGCATCCTAAAAGCCAGCATATTTAGACTCTTGGCTCTGACATGAGGCAATCTCTGTAGATCAGCTCTTTTGGTAGACTTCTCTATTGTTGAGCACTAGCAGTAGTAGAAGCAGTTTGCAGTACTTGTGTTTATTTTGGGCTTTCTGCCTTTCCTCAACAGCCACGAGCGGTCAGACCCTTTCTTTATCTGTCATGAGAGATTGGAGGCCTAAAGCTATAGTTTTGTGCAGGATCAGGAAGTTATACACGAGGTACAAGGAGCGTGAATAATCTTTCTGGCAGGTGCTCCAGCCGCAGTAGTGGCTCTGCTCTGCACCATACAGGATGACAGCACCACTGCTGGCACCAACACCATCCCTAGAGGCAAACACTAATAGGGACCCCCATACAAAGCCAGTTTGGTCTTCCACCCTTACCTGAGAAAGGACAGCAAATATCCTGTAAGATTTTAAAAATACCTGTGGAAACGAGCTCTCCAGAATGAGTCATGGCAGTCAAGGCTTGTTATTTAATTGGCCAAAGGCAGCAGTGGAGGAGGGAGTGGCTTTTGTAATTCCACACAATTCCCATTGCAAGGTTTCACATTGGGTGTGCAGATGGGCACAAGGATTTGCAAGGGTTTTAAGCCATTTTGAGGTAGAATTGGAGATGGTAACTGTCAGAATTATTTGGGGGAAATGAGCAATGCAGATATTGACTTCTGTATAAAATCCTTGCTCTCAAACTTGGAAGATTCAGTCTGGGGCCTATCATTATGGAAAGGATATTTTGGCTGTGATCACAATGACCCTGACTGTGGTGCAGGGCAGATTTCCTGCAGCCAGTTCCTGCTCCACTAATATCAGCCTTGTGCAAGCAGGATGGTTCCTCCATGGAAGAAAGCTGGGAGTCCTTGAGTGTTGTGCTTAAATGGTGTCACCAATTATTAGGATCTTATTTCCCAGAAAATCCCACAACCATACATCCCACAAGCATTTCCACTGAAGGCTCCACCATGGTTGGCACAGTGGTATCCCTGAGGTGGGGTTTGCTGGGAAGACTTTATCCTGTAAGTCCTAAAAGTGGGCAATGTCACCTTGGGAGGAAATAATGGGGACTGCTACTCTCCTTTTCTACTGTGACCAGCCATAGGGCATATCAGTGAAAGGAAAGGCAGACATCTGTACTAAGACAGTTAGTGGTAAACATACCTTGTAACATAAAATCTTCCATCAAAATTACATGTTTGTGGCTGGATACATATGGACAGCATAGGAAATTGCAGACTGAAGGAGCCAGGAGAGGCTCATCTCTGAGGACCAGTAACACAAGGAGAAATGGAAAGTGGATGCTCTTCTGATTGGCACGTTTCTCTGGGAAAACATGGTGTTTTGAGGTGGAAATCTGATTTTGATGTTTTGTACTTAATTTTTTGTTTGCTTGTTTAAAATCATGCCTCTCATTCCTGGACAAGGTTAATAAACTCCTAATGGGACAGTGTCACCTTTCCTAGTGTGATGAAAGAAAGCAAAGAACTGGCAAACAGTGATAGGAAGACACCTGCTAGCTTCAAGGTCAGCAATGCTGAAGTCTGTTAGGACTAAATCCTGTTGTGTGGCAGGTCATAGTTCCTTTTGCAGGAAGCCTAGAGGGAAATACAGCTTCTTCACACAATTACCTTTTCTGCAGCCTTCAGTGGGAACCTCTGCAATGACTCTCAGGCTTTAGATGAATACATTCACATAGCTTTCCAAAAATGTAGTGTATGTGAAGAGTATAGCACTTTAGTGAACTCAGACTCACCAGCTGAGCATGCTTTTATGCAAGCATATATGAAACTGCACTATTTGTTAATAGAAGAGAAAATCTGTTTTCTTTCTCCTTCTTACATGGAAGAACTCTGCCTAATCAACAGCTGTAATACTTGCAAGTTTTCAGAGACTTCTTGCTTAGATATTTGTAATACAACATCACTCTTAAAATATTAATCTCTGGTTCTCTGCATACTAAATGGGTTACATCTAAAAGAATTCCATCTGGGGAAAAAGGAAGTATCATTAGTAACACAGCTGCAAACCTCAAATTCTCTGTCCCGTGCATATACCCAAAGACAGAGAACAAAAATTTGAGTTCATCTGTAAATAATAAAGTGTTTCCTTCCACATGTGAACTACTCACTGCTCTAGTGTCTGAATTTCAACAGCCATGGTAGACATGACTCTCTCACTGCTGCTCACACCAGCTTTCTTGGCTTGATCCACATGGCATAAAAATCTTTAATGTCTTATTCCTAAACCACCCCCATGGAACGGGAGGACCAGCAGTAACAGCAGCACTGGGAAAAGAATGGCTATGACAAGGCAGTTTGTATTTTTTTTCAAATGAAATATGCTATCCATTCCCAAACCTCCCATTGTCTGATGATTGTTTTCAGTTTTTTGTCATTGTAATTTTGATGGATAATTTATGTCTTGATGAGACAGGTAAAAGGGTTTTGGGTTGTTTTGCTTTGTTTACTCTCTCAGTGTCAAAATAAGGGGTTTGGGTTGTTTTGTTTTTGTTTTTTTTTTAATATGTCCTGGATGATCCCAGTTTATTAAATTAAAAATTACTGTAAATGTAAAATATAGTTAAATAAAGACACTGAGATTTAAAGTTCAATGTATTATTGGTATGGAAATATCTTTTATCTAGTACTTAATAGGTGCTAATCTACACTACTTCCATGAGATTTAGATTTATGCCAATGCAGTCAATAACCAGGCAGGAATCAGTGATCATTGGCATGTAGCATGTGAAATATTTAGGTCACAGGATTTTGCAGCATTATATTCTTGGAATAAAAACGTAAGTGGGATAACAATGATAGACAAGAATGCAATCTCTGTCAAGAGGTAACGAGCAGTTTTTGTGGCTTCAGGGCCAGATTAAAGGGCTGATAACAGAGACATCCTTGCCTGCCGTTTTAATAGGTCTGAAAATAAGGCTGTTACTTAAAAGTGACATGACTGCTCTCATTTCAATTGTTAACCACAGGAAATAGTCACTTAAATATTTAGTCTTTATAATACCTAAAAATAGTTTTATGTAACTAGAATTTGCTAAGTTTTTTTTTTTTTTTTCCTCTTAAATATATTGAAATGCTAGTGCAGACCTTTCTGTGTCCAAGCCTACTGACAACAGATTTGTTTTCCCAACTTGTCTTTTGTGAACATCCTGGAAGTAGTCCATGGACCCCCATGGATTCCCAGCTGACAAGTGAGAAAACATTTCTAGAGCAAATACTAAATCAAGTTTATTTTCACATAGCATAGCATAAAATTGTAATATGTGGCTTCAGTGCTTGGTACCTACTTAAGCACCATAAAGTATTACTTTATTTTCATCATTTTTGACTCATTTTTCTATGCTTAATCTTCATAGAATTATATTTAATGGCTGTGGGGTTGGTNGGGTGTGTTTTTTTTTTTTTTTGTGTTTTTTTTTTTGTGTGGGGTTTTTTTTGGGTTTTTTTTTTTTTTTTTGTTTTTTTTTTTTTTTTTTTTTTTTGTTGTTGTTGTTGTTGTTGTTGTTAACTGTTGGGCTTTTCTTTTTATTCTGAGCCTTAAGGCAGTTTTCATTCCAAGTGGTCTAAGGCATCTATGTGTTTCTGAGCAACTGGAATAAAAGGTGCAAGCTGTGGGTGCCGAGGGGGTGCTTCTACCCTGAGTCTACTAGGCAGCTTGCAAAGAATGCAGTGCAGTGAATGCGTTTACCTATGCAGATGCTTGGGGATTTTTGAGCTAGAATGTGCTTCCTTTGCCTTTGATTTGAGAGGATGCTTGTATCCTGCCTGAGTTCCACCAGACAAGAATCATTTTTACTGAAACAGGCTGAGCTGAGAGGCAAAGGGGCTCTGGTCAGAGAGGCTGCAAAGCATCTTCCTCAGGTGGAGCTTGATGCCTGATCTGAATGCATTTGTAGTTCACTGAACCATGTATTTCTTCCAAAAGTAAATATTGTTACTGGTTCTATAAGGCTGTGGGGAATAGTTTGCTCGTTCTGATGAAGTTGTGACATCCACAGTACTACTAGATATTAAACAATGTTTCACATTTTATTCTTTGCATCGCCAGAATAAAATACAGCAGATGCTCAAATTCCTGCTGAAAGCTGCTCAAGCTTCTCTTCCATTTCTGTTCCTCTGTTTAAATCCTGGGAACATCTCAGCATAGTGAGAAATAAAAGCTTTTGGCAGCCGAAGAGACATAATTCATTGGAAGAAAGGGAGCGAATACGATCGTGGGGAGCTTGGCTGACCAGGCACTTGCACCTTGGGCTGGGTTGGGATAGCTGCTCATCTGTGTTACAGAAACAGAATTGTTAGAAGAACTGTCACAAGTCATTTCTGTCTTTTCTGAGTTCTGTGAGGCTGGAAAGAGCAAGAAAGCAGGGTGGTTGTTTTGAGTGGGGAAGGAGAAGTGGGTGTTTGTTTTTTGAATCCTACAGATACAGTTTGTTTCTGATACAAACAGAAGTTGGAAATAGTCTAGGGAATAAATTTATTGATAAATTCATATTTTACTGAACACAAAAATTCTGGGCATTCTGGGCTGTGTGATGCTTCTGTTTTCATGAAGACTAGTTTTCATTCACTTACTTAGGCAAACTCGGGCTGTTTCTCACCTGTTGCCCAAAGCGACTTCTATTTTTGGGAAATTTCTGCATGTAGATATTAAATTTTTTCCCCCAATTTAGCATTGGGTAACATTCACTACCTCTGATGCCTTTTGAATATTCTATGCCTTTTCTATACTCACAGCCAACTGCCTGCATTTCCTTCTAAAAAAGTTTTGTTTTTTCCTGTCTGATATTGAGGAGTGGTCTGTTTTGTACCATGCTTGTGTCTGAGAGCAAAACAGGGTGAAGTGGCTTTGTCCATTGTGGCAGCTGGATTAAGAGCAGGGTATTTGTCCTGTGACAGGGAGTTGTTTTCCTATACGGAAACAGCCTCAGCTGTGTCTTAATTACAATACCACCTATACACCTACTAAGGTACTTAATGACTTCCTTTGCAGACATCTTTTAAAGGAATTAAATTGTTTGATAGTGACCACACATCATCTTGAATTTCTGCTTTGGACTGCAGCCAGTTCCAGGCGGACCGTGTGAACTAACAGCAGCAGAATCAGAGCAGGTCTTTTTAAGCTTATCTTAATAACACAGCATGTTTTCCCCCTACATATCCCCTACATAAGAGTGGCCATAGGAGGAGTAGACTTTGACCAAGAATTATTAAAGCTTTCTTCTCTGTAGATAAGAACTACAGGGGATAATACTGTTTTAGTTCAGAGCTGTTCAGAGAAGTGTTATGCACTGCCCAGGTACCACAAAGATCTTTTAATTTGAAATACACTAATAATCAGGATGGCCTTTCTGCTTTTCATAAAGAATAAATCTTTATTGTAGATTAAACTGAAGAGCAGTGTTTTACTGTGAAGAAGCTTTAAAAAGGAATACATTGTCAGAGAAAAAACCTACAAAGAAATCACAAATGTCTTCAACAATAATTTTAGACGTCTGGGGAAAAAAGTTACCTTGTAAAGTCAGATGTGAGTCTTTGCATACAGGAGTTATCCCATTCAAAGTTTGGTACTCGTTTAGGAAAGCTACAGTTAATGTTGGGTGGAATAAAAGGGGCAGTCAATGCCATGCATTAATAAGTAAATTGGAAACCTTTGGGACTCAGAGCACCAGAATTGAGTGCTTATATGACATACTGAATAGATGAATTTTGGTATAGCATTTTGTAATTTAGGGGTTTTCTTTTACTTAAAAGTCCATTAATAACTATGATATTTTCTTCAAAATTCATAAAAAGCAGGCATTGACAGAAGTGCTGGTTTAAGTAATAGGAGTAATAGTGCTAGGTACCTTCTCAGCCATGCAAGATATTGGCTCTCCCAGGGAAGTTTATTTTCTGTTAAGAAAGCACAAGCTGAGGTGGAGGAAGACAATTCATATTCTTTCTAAGTCTGAATTGTCAATTTAAAAGGTACCTTCTTTTAGCTCATTTTTAACAGAATCTCTCTTTAGTGGGGAAGTACTTGCAGACAAAGAAATGTGATGATAGTCACAAGAAACCAGATTTTTGGCCTGTTGAAGATGCAGTTAAAATTTAGGAGAGATATGTTCATTTAGGAATCAGAGCATGATTCTGTTTGATCTGGCTGGAAATGTCCTAATCCTTAATCAATAGCACAGTCTTAGAAACATTTGTAGTCAGTTGTTCATTTTAACTACTACTAGAGAGTTTCACAAGGTTTGGCTTGATTAAACTCTGAGATAGTTTTTGGTGCTTGCTTTTGTTCCTTCTCATCTGAGATCAAATGAACAGACTTCATGTGACAGCCTGTAGATTTGTATATTTGAGATCCTGACAGAGGGCTTCAATCCTGGGATTTGCTTCTTGTTACAGAAGCTCTGCAGAGTATATTTGCAAATCCTATTTATTCATTCATGCATTTAATGAGATGAAGTGTGGTTTTCAATGTGCAGCCTTGGTGGGGTTTTTTTTCGTTTTGTAATGCTGTAATTTTTACAAATTTCTTTAACAAGTTAGATGAATGCATGGCATAAACTGAAAGTACAAACTTCAGTGTGCCACCACCAACTTAGAAAGTAGAACTGAAGATGAAGGGACTGCTGCACTGGAGGACTTACCTTTTTAACCATTCCCTCTTATCTGTTTTCCAGAGAGCAGATGTGACCTCTGATAAAGATTTGTACCTTGACAACAGCTCTGTTGAAGAAGCATCAGGCGTCTATCCAATTGATGATGATGATTATTCTTCTGGGTCAGGTTCAGGTGAGACAACATGTCACAAATTGATTTTTAAAAGTGTAAGAAGTAATGCAATTATTTGAAGGAAATCTGTGCAGTTTTGCTTTATAAGCTGGAGATTATACTTCCAGTGAACATTGTGAGTGCTTTGCTATTTACTATTTATTTATAGAGCATTGGGCACCCCTGTGGGCTGGGTTTTAAGTATTAACTTTCTGCACTTTTCTCTTACTCCTTAGTTGCATTATTTCACTGCATTATTTTCTCTCTGCTGGCTCTCTCCATTCCCTCTGATTTCTGTGTAGATCTCCCTGGAGTTTAGAAATAAGGATTAGAGAAGGCTTAGTTTTCCCATGATGTAATACTAATTTAGCACTCTGTAAGAAAATTTAGCAACAGCATTCTTGTTTGCTCTTATATGCAGTCAGGTTCATGTAAACATGGTGTCCTTTCCTCTTTTGGTGTGGTTCTTTTACATTTAGAAATATAGATGCTGCCAAAACTGTGAGTTTTCTCTGAGGAAATTACATCCGTATAGTGAATAAAGAAATTCTTAAATACAACATACTGAGTTCTCAGACTTAAATACTCATTAGAGACATGTAGCTAGGTCAAAATTTTTCATAAAGTGTCAATGGAACTTCCTTAATCATTTCTCTTAGAAAGTCTCTTTGAGGAGTATCTTCTATACTAGCTTGGAGACTCCAAATGTTAAAAGTTAAATGCAGGATTTTCTGGTAGTTCTGGAAAAGACATTTCCTTATTGTCGTGAGTATTTGTTAAGCTGTTGTGGAAATCCCATTTATTTTCCAAATGTGTTACTTACATGTTTGTTACTGCACTTTTTTTTTTAATATGTCTTGATGCTTATATATAATTTGTGCACTTTCAAAGGATGAGCCCTTCTTCTAGTGCCTTGTCTGTGTTAACCTGTAAGGCACATGTGCAATTTTTCAGATGGATTTTTATTTTTCTTTTCTGCAGACATCTGATTGTGTTGCTAGGCAAATCCAGGCCCATCATCATTTATACCAGGGTGATGTCCTGTGTTTTGGGAGTCCTCTGTTGGGGTAATTTGACATCCCAGCATGATCAGAGGCTTAATTGGGCCTCCTTGATGTAGACTTGTTTGAGAAGAAATTTAGTATTTAATTTGAAAAAAACATATTAGTGAATTGGTGATTTCATTCCCTGTTCCCAGGACTGACCCAAGACTGTCTGATCTCCAGAAAAAATGTGCTTTCAGTCAGCATCCCATTCTGTCATGTCTTCAGATGATGGTGACTTTGTAAGCCTCAGGAAAGGAAATAGGTTGACAATAAACAGTTGTATGAAGAATGGTCTAGTATAGTTTTTTCCATTCCTCTATGGTGTTTGGCTGTTTCTAATAAGAAAAATGCAAAATTCAGACCTGATTTTGAAGTAGAAAAGACTACACAAGAACTGGCTTCAGATCTTATTAACCCAGGATTCAACGAAGAAGTGCAGGATCTTGCACCTGGGGAGGAATAACCTCAAGTACCAGCACAGGTTGGGGGTTGACCCTGCTCTGCAGAGAAGGATCTGGAAGTCTTGGTGGAAGACAAGTTGACCATGAACCAGCAGTGCCCTTGTGGCCAGGAGTGCCAATGGTATCCTGGGGTGCATCAGGAGAAGTGTGCCCAGCAGGTCGAGGGCAGTGATCCTGCCCCTCTGCTCGGCCCTGATGAGGCCACATCTGTGGCTGTGTCCAGTTCTGGGCTCATCAATGCAGGAAAGACAAGGAGCTACTGGAAGGAGTCAGCAGAGGGACACAAAGATGATCAGGGGTCTGGAGAACCTCATTTATTAGGAGAGACTGGGGAAGCTGGGCCTGAGAAGGGAACTCAACACCTATAAATACGTCAAAGGATGGTGCCAGATTCTCTTCAGTGCTGCCCAGTGACAGGACAAGGAGCAGTGGCCATAAACTGGGACACCTCAACAAGAGGAAGAACTTTTTGACACTGAGAGAAGCAGAGCACTGGTACAGGTTGCCCAGGGAGGTTGTAGAGTGTCCCTCTCTGGAGACATTCAAATCCCACATGGACACATTCCTTTGTAATTTGCTCTAGGTGACCCTGCATTGGTGGAGGGGTTGGACTGGATGATCTCCAGAGATTCTTTCCAAGCCTAGCAATTCTGCGATTCTGTTGTAAAACTGAAGGCAAAAAGACAGAAAACTACCTGTAGCTTTCACCAATAGTAATGCCTTGTCTTTCTCTTCTTTCTTTTCCTGTGCTCAGCCTTGAGCCACAGGTAGAAGTTGGAGTGCACTTAAGCTGTCTCTGGCAATCTCATTGCTTTTCCTACAGGAAAGCAGGGGAAGTCTCATTGTAGATTGGAACAAGCTGGATGAAAGAGCTCATGTGACAGTATCCCCAGATCTAATATTTTTGAACTGAGCAAAAAGTCTAGTTCAGGGAAGCAAAGTAGCATCCTTTCCACCCTACTCCACCTATACTTACTGCTCTGGTTTTTGTTGAAAATGTCCTGCAGATGTATCATTGATCAACGTTTCTCATATTATGTTCAGTCTCTCTCTCTTTACTTGATACTCAGTGATGTAATGTAATGTTTCTAGCAGGAAGAGCCTTCCCACTCAAGAGTGATTTTCTTGCTATGTAGCAAGTATAGTCCAAGCAGACAGATCCAAGATGACAACATTGCTGACTCCTTTCTTTGCTGTGAAAATTGTTAGCTGCCACCAGCCCTATGGAGATAAACAGGAATTGTCAGCACCACCATTAATGCCCTTGCAGGTCTTCAAGCAGCATTAACATGGACAAATGTCACTGTAGGCATGACACATTTCAAACCAGAAATTGGTTAAGGGCTTTTTTAAGGAGTAGCAAAGGTGGTGGTGTTCTGTTTTTTTCTTCTCTTTCCCTTCATAGCCTTGTTTTTGGGAGGTTTTTTTGTGTACATTCAGTTACTGTTGTGCATTTGCCCAAGTGTTGAATCTGAATCCATGGGTCAACAATTTCCAGAGAAGCCATGCCTGCCTTCTGATTGTCCTATATCAAGTAGAATATCCATAGTGATTTTAATTAGTCCATTGTTTCTTTCTTATAATCTCCATCTCTGAGGAGATGCTTCAGTCTATCATCACTCTTTTTAGCATTGGTGTTTTATATAACATAATGATAAAAAGTAAAAATCGTTTTCCAGCCTATATACAACTTGAAATGCTTTCATAACTATTGCTACTTTTTCATCTGGCATAAAAGATTTTAATAGAGCCCTGGTCTTGGAGATAAGTGAAAGTAGCTGCTAAGCAGCATGACTACCCATTACGTTAAGGAAAGTTACCATCTCTGCCAGATTTATCTACTAGTTCTTTGAAAAACTGTCTGTCTTGTTCTTATGTCTTCTCTAAAATTACTCATGGTAATATATATCAGAAAATCATGCAAATTTTTCCTTCCCCTTCTTCTCTTCCCCAACTTAACATTCCTCAGTCAATAGCAGCTTGAGTTGAGAAGATTGGCTCAGGATGAGCTGTGTGTATTCTGACATTGTGACTGGGGACTCTCCTGGGAGAAAAGCTGTGCTGGGGTTGGAGCTTCTTCAAGAAACACAAGAGCAGATCTGCTTTGGCTCTTGACTTAGAGGGAAGCTGATGTTACACTCCAAGGCCAGCAGACAGTTTGGGAGGCTTGGGGACAGGGGGTGATGTGGCTGGGGACTGTGTGTCACTGTCACAGGGCACGGGCGCTCTCCCGGCTGCTGCACAGGAGCCAGCTCGGGTCTGGGCTGACACTGGGTGCTCCTGGCCTGCATGGCAGCATGCCCAGCAGGCACACCTCCTGGTCTGCTTCCCCTGCCCTGCTGCAGGCAGGGATTCATTTTCCATTTGCTATGGTCCCACTCATAAGAGCCTTTCAGATTGTCTTGGAGCAAGAACTTCTTCTCTCCACCTGCTAAACCAGTCCCGAGCATGCTGCATGACACTGGCTGCTTGGTTCTCCAGGTCTTCTGACATAAAAATCTACTGTGATGCTGTTGGAAAGTGTGTTTTTGATGTGCTGGACAGAATCTTATACTTCAGTATAGTTAGGACTGTTCATTTTAATCCTCCTTCAAGTTTTGCTGGTTTCTTTGTTTTTCCTTCCTTGTGTGAGAGCTATCAGAGATGTGACACGCTTGCACTGTCTCAGTTTATGTCGGCTGCAGTTCCCAGGCAGGGCATAGAATTATGTTTACAGTGTCATCTCTGGGTGCCTAAAACTGTGTTGATTAAGGGCTGTATTGAGGACTGACTGTTCAGTGAATGAAGGTGAGATAAGTCAGCTAAAAATATGTAATTTTGGTGTGTGTCACATTGCTGATAGAGATGGAAGGTGTGAAAGAGAGATGGTGGTTATGGGTGTGCCCACCTTACCACAAATTTGCTTGTGGTAGTGATATTCTCAGAGTGTGATGTGAAATGGCAGACAAGTGGGATGCCAAAAGATAGGGTGAAGCAATTGGATTTTTTGATAGGAGGTATTAATCACTGGCTGCTTTGCAAGTCAGAGTGCTAATTTCTATGGTCTTTTTTCTACAAAAAAATACTACTGTCTATACAATAATTTCTACTTTCTATGCAGTAATTTAAGGTGGCACAATCTTGATTTCCTGACAAGTTTCCTCAGTGTTAAAAAGGATTCACATTCCTGTCATCCAAGGATGGCTAATAGACATGTCACTGAGGGTTATATTAAATATTTCCAATACTAGAGCATAATTTAGAGCTATTTTGACAACTGAATTGGATGTCCTGAGGAAATTACAGTGGATAAAATATGGTGTATGATGGTCAGGAGCTCTCAGCTCTACCACAGAGATGGCTATGTGTTTATTTAGTGCAGGGTTTTTGTGGTGCCCTCAATAAGAGGGACTCAAGGCAGTGAACAGCCAGAACCATAACCAAATTCAGAAACCAACTATAGAAACAGTGATATTTTCCAGAGGAAGAAGTAAGTTCTTATGTTCCAACCATTTCACAGTATTCCTCTTAACAACCTACTTGGAAGTCACACTCTTGACACTGTAGGCTTTTCTTTCCTGTCTTCCTTGGATTTGGTGGTGTTCTTTTTTGTGTTTTTTAAGGAACATGATACTATGTGAAATGCTGTTGCTGTGTTCTGGAGAGGACTAGCGAGTGGTTTTTTTGGTCCCTCAGTCCTGTTTACAGGTAATTCCAAAAATACTACTGTCAGTTTAGCAAGAGAAGTGTCTTCTCCTTGTTTAGATCTATTCCATGACAAGCAGAGACCTTTTTAGATAAAGCTAATTAGAAAGCACAAACCATGGGGAATGTGTCTTATCTGGTACCCAAATCAGGCCTAAGTGATAGTTGCTTCAACATTTTGGGGATTGTCAGGTTCCCCATAGGCTGTATGGAAGAAGAGCTGGGTACCTCTGGTGCAAATCCAGTGACTGGTGCAGGGATTAGATTAGTCACCCTTTTGTTGAGAGAACATGGATCTGTGTCCTCCTTAGCCAAAGGGGTTCAGGCTGTAACACTCTCCATTATGTCTGGCAGACACAACTGTTGCCTGAAGCAATAGATTTGGAGGAGCAGTTGTGATTAAGTGGGACTTTTAATTTCATAAAAAGAAGAAAATATATTTCTGTACTCTGAAGATGTGTTTTATCAGATCTCTAATCTGATAATCAATTTTCATTTCCTTGCCTGTGAAAGCTTTGTGTAATATGGAGGAACTTCAGAAGGTAAAGTAGGTTGAGCTATCCAGTGAGCCATTATTTCTCAAAGAAAACTCTTGAGTCAAAGCCAGAAGGTTTTTCCCCTTGGATGCCTTTCCACACCTCTGTTTTGAAGCAGGATGTTGATTTTTTGATCTTTGAGTTGCATTTCAGGAAAATACCTGATTCTTGTTATGAGGTCTTCATTCTAGAAGTTGTGCTGTAATTTTGGTATCTCTGAAAGTTTTTCTCTCACTCTTATTCTGTGCCAGTATATTTTTTTAATGATTCTAAATTTTCTTTTCTACCATGCAGAGATTGTTTTAGTTGTTGTCTTGTTAATGCCCCTCATTTGAAATGCCAAATATATGTAATTCTTGATCATGACTTCAAAACATCAGTATTGTGCTCATATCTTCAGCCTGTCTTCTTTCTTTAAAAAAACAAATTAAAAAATCACTTTGGAATGAGTGAGTCATACTATTCTGTTGTAGGAGTGTTTTATTTGTTAGGAACTATTCTTATGCACATTTGCTAGATTTATTACCCAAGGGTTACTTGGGTAACCAGTGCCTGTAACAAGCAGAACACATTGAGATTCCTAAGGAGTGGTCCAAGAATGGGTCAGTTCTTTTTCCCTCTTTCAGGCCTTGGTAATAATTTAGTCTCTTTTCTGTGTCTTCTTCCTTTCACTATCACTAAAGGATATTTATTAGAGATGTCCATTACCTTATTCTAAAGGAGCCTTCATACTCAAGCAGGGCTTTGAACGTGGAGGAAATTAAATTTAAGGTAATCTTTAGGGAGTTTTTTGTCCTCTTACTCAGTTCAAAAGAAAAGGACTTCTGAATTATGTGGAATTTAAAACCATGTGAATTCCTAGTGACTGAAACATAAAGTAGTAATAATCTTCCTGTAGATAGAAACTGCTTTGTTTTTTAGAATTCAACAGATGTGCTGTAGAAGAGCAGTTTTGTTGTTGAAACAGTATGTGGCAGGCAAAAACTGTTCAGTTCATATGGTTTAAGTAAGGATAAAGAAATGTATTGATTTATTTATGGTATGTCATTAACTAGCAATCACTGAAATATACTTTTAGGCTTAATATCAAACATACAACAGACAGCTACAGTACCTACCATTTATAAAATGGTAACAAGCAACTCTAAATTTCTGAATCACTTTCTATGATTCACACAGAAATCTGTCTCACAGGCCATGAGCGTGTAAGCTCCCCTTGTCTGAGTGTACAAGATGCTCTGTCCATACACCCTTGCTGTAGGAGACTTGGGCACCCCCATATGAGCCTGGGGCCCCACCAACACCTCCTGCCATGCCCAGGAGGAGACAGCACCCCAAGGTGTGGGTTCTAGGGGTGCCCAGTGGCTCTGGGGAAGCTGGAGGTAGCTGCTGAGGGAGGTGGGAGGTGGCACTGCCAAGCTCCAGCAGAGCCCCTGTTGCTGTGGGACCTCACCAGAACCCATGGCACTGGGGTTTGCCCGTGTCACACAGGCCTGATGGCTGCTGCTTTCCCTTCAGACTTTCTGCCCCTATTACAAGTGCTAAAGCATTTTTCATACCTGTTTTCAGGGAGGGTTCTTCTGTTTGAAAAGTATCATGGTAATTTCCTGGTTGCTCCTTATTCCAGTTAATGCACTCCCTTCCTTTTTCATGGGTTCACTTAGGGCAAGTATCCCCCTGAAGTTTGGGCACACTGTTTGCACTCACATCTTTATCTCAGCAGGCATTGTCCTGTAGGCCCCTTGCCTAGGGTGGGCTGTGCAGCCACCTCTATGTTGGTGTCATAATAAGAAATGTAATCGGTCTGAAAGAATTTCACAGGTCAATGAAGTGTTACATTTTGTCTCCAGGTGCCGAGGAAGATGAGGATAGTGCAGTGATAACAACATCCAGAACAATTCCAAAGTTACCAACAACTAGTGATGCATCCAGGGCTGAGACCACCACAGTGAAAATGCAGACCAAGGTGCCTGCACAAACAAAGGTGCGTGGCTGGAGAGCAAGACTATTTAAAATTATTCCACTGTACATTCTTGATGATTTGATGTTAAGTCTTCTATTTATATGGATTAAAAAGCACCCCCAAACTTAACTTACTACTACAGCCTGCTAAATGACTACAGAACTGTTTGTTTTCATTCCTACTAGAGAGTCTGTATGGCAGCATCTGGAAAGAGATGGAAAGAAAAGAGAGATGCAAAATGATGTATCACGATACACTAGACAGTTTTTCAAGATACCTTTGAGTCTGAGCTGTACCTTTTTTACATTTCTCAAAGAGTTATTAAAAAATTCTGTGTGAAACTTCCCTTCTCAAAGGAGAATGCTGTATGGTTTGGATGTAGTTTGAGCACTCAACAGGTTCTGTGTAATATTTTAGTACTTCCTTCTACCACCATAGATAATCCTGTCTAAGTTACTCTCAAAGGTGTTCTGTATATAACATACCTGACGTGTTAATTTCAGAGATGTTACTTAGTTCAGAGGCTGTTATTCTGATAAATACTGGCAATATTAAGAGCTGTTTGCTAAATGTACTTTTAGAGGTTTTAAACTTAGGGGCAGTGTTTCTCATTCTGACACGATGACGACAAATAGATCCAATTACAATGTCTAGACCAGCTTTCTGTGCTCTAAAAACTTCCCATGTGTTGTGCTGGTATTGTGCAGTATGTGCATGGAGCCACAGCTACGTGACTGCCCACAGCAGGCAGTGACTGTGCCAACTTGTGGTCTGCCCTCTCTGTAAGCAATGCTCAGTTTTCTTTTTTGTGCCACAGTCACCTGAAGAAATTGATAAAGAGGAAAGGTCTGAGATGGATGCCAAGAAAAAGAGCGATGAGCCAGGGGATGACACCGATGTGTTCACTCAGAAGCATTCAGAAAACCTCTTCCAGAGAACAGAAGTTCTGGCAGGTGAGACAGTGTTTGCCAAGGTCTATCTCACCAGAAATAAAACAGAAAACAGAGAGGATTTGTATCAAATGATGCAAAGTCAACATTTGAGTTTTCTTGGCAGATTTCACACTATTAAACACATTAGTACTAAGCATATTCATAGTGGGTAGCCAGAGGTTGATTTGATGAGAATAAATTGGGCATCTTGGGGAAATATTTAATAGTGGAGTCCATTGCTAATTGATTTGATGCCCACAAGTTGAACACTGTCAGCTGAGAGCTGGAGCTTTCACGGCTCACAAAAGGAGCTGAAATTTGATTGATGCTTGTAATGAAGAAATGTATTTCTCACTTCCCAATAGCACATTGCAGTCTGGTCCATCTGGTGCATGTGAAAACTGCTTGGGAGGAGCTCATGGCAGGCATGGGTGGATGGAGAGGGATGGATGAGCACAATCCATTAGGGTACAGGGATCCTTTAAGAGGGTCTATTTCTATGCATAACCTAGGGAGGCACAAGCTGGCCACCAATGTTTTCACCACCTGTGAGGTTTTTTTTGGGGTTTTTTTTTGGTTTTTTTTTTTTTGCCTAAGCACAGTGTTTACAGGTATACTTTCCCGCCATGTATTTGGAAGGAGATTTGGGAGCCATGGAAGTCACATAGTTTTGATGCTCATCTTCCTATGAGCATCAAAATGTGAAATAACCTTTAATCCACAGCAGTGGAAGCATGTGGCTTTCCTCTTGAAGTCTGCTTGGGAGTTGATATTTTTCACATGCTCACAAGTGCATGAAGTGTTCTCTCCTATTATTGATCAATAGGAAGTTTATTTCAGCATAGAGTCAGAGTGAAGGCTGACAGAGAAATGTAAAAGCCCATTTCTTAGCTCGGGTAGTAAAATCTTTTAAAGTTGAAAATGTAACTGTTGAAAAATGAGTTTGAAAGATAGCTTTATGCTCTGGCAGTACTAGTGGTCTTCTTAGTTGAGGTTTTGAAAAAATGTAATAACTTTTTTACAACTGGCTTGTTGGATCTCTGACTTGTAAGTGGAATGTCATTTTAAATGATTGCCTTCATGAATGCAAACAAGCTTTCTGACTGTATATTTCAGGATACTAATAATGAAAACAGTTGCATAATGGGAGCCCTTTCCTGCAATTTGAAAATAATAGCAAACTCATTGTGTGAGATGAAAAAAAGTATGGTGCTAAACTTGTTTTACTGGCATATTTTGAATCTCTGTTTCTTTGATTACAGCTGTTATTGCTGGCGGAGTCATTGGTTTTCTTTTTGCAATCTTCCTTATCCTGCTGCTGGTGTATCGCATGAGAAAGAAGGATGAAGGCAGTTACGACCTTGGTGAACGTAAACCATCCTGTGCTGCCTATCAAAAGGCACCAACTAAGGAGTTTTATGCATAAAATTCCTATTTAGTGTCTCTATTTATGAGATCACTGAACTTTTTTAAATAAAGCTTTTGCATAGAATAATGAAGTTTTTTTTTTTTTGGTTTTTTTTTTCATTAAAGAGCCATTATGGCACCTTTATGATAAAACCCCATTGTATTTAAAACTTTTCACATATTCGTTTAAAAATGTAAAATTAAAACTTAACATTTGCAGTGTTCTGTGAATAACAGTGGCAAAGCATTATTTTATAAAACCATTGATGTTCACTGAATGATTTTTAAAACTTTATGCATAAATATAAAATAATGAAAATTATGTTTTATCCTATGATTCAATGAAAGTTGTTTAATTTTGGTCAGCATGTCTCAGATTGATCTTACAAGTTAGTTTTTATTTCATTAATTTATCTGTTTCCAAAAAATGCCTTTTTGTAGTTGTCATGGTGCAATTTGTCTTCAGATAATTCAGATAACAGTAACTTCTAGTGTAAATGTAATTTTTCAGCTATGTAAACTTCAACCTCCACTTTGTATAAATTTAAGTGTCGGAATATCAATTTTACACTTTGCGTTGTTTCTCAGCGTACCTGTAGCTTCAGTGAGATTTGTAACAGCAAATTAATGTGTAAAATTGGATTATTACTACAAACTGTATAGTCGTATTCTTACTAAACAAATCTCCTGTAAGGAAGATTTGTAGTAAGCTACTGACAAACCTAAGCAAACCCAAAGACTCTAACAGTATTTTGAGAAGTTGCTGCAGATTTCTATGGCCACTGTATTTGTTAATTATTTGCAATTTGAAGGTACAAGTAGAGGTTTAAATTTTTGTTCTTTAAAAATGCATTTAAGTTGTAAACGTCTTTAAAGCCTTTGAAGTGCCTATGATTATATGTGACTCGTTGCAGACTGGTGTTAGTGAGTATATAACAGTAAAAGAAAATGTTGGTATTTTATAAGCACAGACAATTCTAATGGTAACTTTTGTAGTCTTACATGGATAGACATAATTGTAATTTGGGAACATAAACACTACTGAATAAATCATGTGGCCTAATACTGAGAATTCTATTGTGATATATACTTTTGTATGGTTTTCATTTTATGTCTACTTGCTTATGTTTTAATGTCACAGAGTACATCTAGTAGATCTTAAAAATCCAGACCAAAAAGGAAAGGCTGTTGATTAAGGCGATCCTCACATCAGATTTATTGCAGAGGTGGTGGAGAGAAGTGGGAATGTTTAAATCTTGCATCTGGTGTATTAGCTGTGAGACATTTGACTTTTGCATTATGTTTAATGGCAGCCTTGACACATGCCTGTTCTTCCTGCAAATGTTGTTTTCCCTGCTGTAAAATTCAAAGGAGTACCCCAGTTCATTTACTGTGCGTATTTGTTTTTGATTTGTTGTTCGCATTTGTTTTTTCCCTGTCCCAGTGGAGAATTTTGGTTTATTCTGCTCAGACTCCAGCAGAAGAGTTGAGACAAGTGGAATATCTTCATAAGAGAAGAAAGAAATATTCTGAGTAGAAGAGAGAAGTCTCTGTTGCTTAGGCCTTAGATAGGTGCTGGATAGAGGGACACACAGGCAGAAGATGATAGTCTGCCTCCTTATATTATGCTTTGTAACAGACAAATGGCTTTGTCTTCTGCTCTGTTGACCTCGTCATTTTTTACTTTTGAGATTCCCAAAATACAGGTGTACAGGATGTCAAGCTGAAGTGCTTTTTGGAAATGGCAATGTATTGTAAATAAGATCTGGTAGCTCTTCAGATAAGAGTTGTGCAACTTGTTGCTGTCCCAAGTTCAGTGGTCACTTAGGAACAAATGAATGCTATCCTGTGCTAAAATATTTAATATATTGCTTTTTACTTATACTTAACTGGCAAGTTTTTCAAAGCCATACAGGTTCAGCAAGTAAAAACAGGGTAAGAATTTAACAGGTATATCTTGTGCAATATTTAGTGAACTTCAATTAGTGAAATAACTGCTTGAAATAACTGTGCCAAGAAAAGAAAATTTCTGGCAAATGCTGTGCCACTGCTGTAAAATAAAGCATTTGTTAAAGTGCCAAAATAAAGTCTACTATGCCTAAACTAATACTTTATTTGTATAGTCTGCCATCCAGTTTTTTGAAGCCCACTTTTCTTAAGGTAGTAGATCTGAATTTCTTTCAAGGGTGCAATGAATATTGCTATAAGTATAGCTATAAGTATTTTTTTAAACACCGGATAAACTGTCTTCTTCTTCATAAGCAAATTGATAATAAGTAGCTGTTTTGATTTTATGTTAGACTCTGCCTCCATATCTACTGTACAGGCCACTTTATCCAGCATAGACATCTGTTGTAATTATGCAGGCTACCAAATATTATGCTTGTCTAGTTCCTCCTGCATCTATTTACAGACAGAAGCAATGGTAAATTTTCAGCTTTATTTCACCATTTGGCTTTTTTTCCCTGCACATTCATTATGCACTCTGTTATATGCAGAAGAGGTTTAATGCTTCAGCTGTGGACGTGGAACTGAAATGCTGCAGTCTTCCCAGCCTCCCTAACAAAAACCTGAAACTTCTGAACGTGCAGAGGTGTGTTAACAGCATTTATCATCTCATGATCTCTTTGCCTTTCTGTGTTCAGTGCCAAACCATACCATTAGGGGAAAATTCTAACAGAGCTATCACCTTGGTTATAAACATTAGTTCAGTTTTCATCAGTCTGAAAACCAGTGTGGTGCAGACACTTGACTCCCAGCAATGCTGTTCAGAAGAAATTGGCAGCCCAATGTGTGTCTCTTATGCTGAGGCTTCCTACCACGAGTTGGTCTTCAGTTTCCTTTCCCTTTTGTTCTCAGCTTCCTGGATGTGTTTCTAGCAATACTCTGGCTGCTCATGGATGTTGCTGGGCAGCTGGCAGTCTGGGTGCCAGGCTGTGGCACTGTGCCACCTGCCCTCAGCTAGCCATGGCTTTTCCTAGAGACCCTTGGCTCTGTTCTGCTGGAGCCACTGTAGCAGCTCTGGAATTCCTCAGCAATCTGATGCAGTGTCTCCTTGGGATTGATAGGCTCTGGTGTTTATCAAAATCCCAATTTGATTTACCCTGGGTTATAAATTGTTACTTCCTCTTAGATTCTTAGTAAAAGAAGCCAAATTCAACTAGTGTAAAGCTTCTGGTGAAAGAAGGCTCTCAGCTTTGCTTTATTCATGACAACTTCAGAAGCTGAGAACATGGTTCCTCTGCTTGGCAGCTTTATTAATGAATTGTAGCTCATCTTTACAAGCTGCATAGTTAGCTTTTTCTTTGCTTTTGAGAATTGCCCTTCACTGAAATAGGATAAATTAAAATAAAAATTGTTCTCTTGCATCTCCTAACAAGAGTAGCATATATGTAACTTTGACTAGTTGTTGTTTTGTTTTTTTTTGTACTTAGAGCTATGTATGGAAATGATAATGAACTGCAGTCTTAAATGACAGATACAATTTTTAGGCAGCATATGAAATACAAGAAACTTTTCTAAGAAAACAATTATCCAGATAAGCATTAAATAAAAACTACTGGAGTGAGGCAGATGATGATATTATGCTGAGATTTTATGTATTTTCCTTACGTAAGCACATGAGAAGGGAGGAGAAATCCAAGGGGGAAACCTCTCTGTGGAAACTCTTATTTTTATAGATGGAAATAATATAGCAAATATTTTTAGACTTGCAACCAGTTATATACTGTTAATTAGCACTTGTTTAATCAAACTGACACTATTTCCTTTAAGGAAATATTTGTTGTCCACTTTTAATGAGCATTAATATTAATTTTGTTACACTTAAGCTCTCGACTGTGTATCCCAGAGCTCTGAACTTCGGTGTGAAAAGTCCATGTGGGGAACCTTTAGAGTATTGCCTTTCCAAAACTTTCATCAGGCTGAGTGAACACAACTTTGCTTTACAGTTATCTGAGAAAAGACACAGCTAGTGTACCACTCCCTGGCATGTATCCTGGCTCCAGGATGGTTCGTGGCTGGAGCAGGAGAGGAGAATGCTGACATGTACATTTGATTTCCTCACAGCTCTCAGGCTGACCAGGCACTGGGTTCAGCTGTGTGGGTGGGAGTGGAGGAGCGGTAACCCAACCCTGCCAGGGGAAAAAAGATGCGTTGCTGAGGTTTCTTCCTCTGTGAAATAAAGTAAGATGTGTAATTTTTGCTTTGAAACCAAATAAATGATAAAATTTAAGCTCAGTAGAGCTGGAGATGGAGATGTGGGTGCCTGCCCTGGCCCCTGTGAACCAATTTCACATGTGCATCAGATGGGCCAAGTAGCTGCTTACGTGGGTGGAAATCTGAAAATCCCTCTGTGTACTTGCAGTACCTGAGTTTAGTTTATAGTGGGAATGAGGGGGAGGGGACAGGGCAGCTTTAGAACTTCAGACATTAATTGGGGGTGAGTGGAAAGAAAGCAGGAAGAGAAGCTGTCCTGACAGCCCCTGTTGTCCACTGAAAGTTACATGGCATTTTGGTTTTTTGAGTTGTTACTATTGCACTGAAATTGTCCTTCACAAAGAGAATCTATAGGCAGGAGAGCAAGCAGGTGCTGGTGTCATACCCTGAGAGACACTCCTGCATGCACACAGCTTCCCAGCACATCAGAGCTGTTGCCAATCACAGTTACTGATGGTAGCTGAACCCTGGAATTTTGGCTGGAGCAAAGCAGGTGAAGGACCTGCAGGATTGGCCCCACACGGATCCTGCTGCCTCCACGAGGTGCTGGCAGGGTGACAGGAAGCAATGATTGGGCTGCTGTGCTGCACTTGGAAGGGTCTGCGCTGTCTTGTCCGTGGGAGGTGGGAAGAAAGGGATGAGATGTGCAACAGGGGCTTTGCAGTTGAGACATGCTGGTTACCTGTTGAAGTAATTTTCCATTTCTTTCCCGTGTGTGGAAGATGTCATACTTTCACTACATTGGACTGTTTTGATATATGTTTTTATGGCATAGCTCGCCAGAACTCTTAAGTCTTTTAATTCACATTGCAGCTTTAAATTTGTAGATGAAATAGATCTGTAAAATGCTGTCATTTGACTGGGGCTGAGCGCCTCTGTCTGTCTCATGACCAAAGGTCAGGTCCGAAGAATTCCTCCATCCTGGCAGTTCAGCCTTGGCCTGGAATGAGAGGAAATAGGAATGTTTGTGAAAAAACTTCCAGAAAAATATTGCAAAACCTGTAATAGTTTGTTGAAAATAAACAGAGCCCAAGTTCTCTGTAGGGGGTGACTTTAATTAATTTAGATTTCTTCTGGGGCAATATGCAGGTTTTTTTTTCCCATGGATTTTTATTTGATGAACTCAGAGGAAGCTTCTGATATTTTTCTATGTTTAATCCAAGTGCTGACATATAAGGAACAATAATTCCACCAGGCAACCTACTTGGAAGTTTATCTAATGGTGGGAAACTAAGCTCAGTGGAAGAAAAAGCTCTGTGTCCTAGTTACCCACCCACCTTGTATGGCCATATGTAGTCCTAGAGTGTAAACAAAGTTTGGTACCCATTTTCCTAAGTTCCTGTGGTGGAACAGGAGCTTTTTCTAAACACTGCATGTCCCCAAAGAATACCAAAGAGAAATGAGAACAGGCTTTCTTTTTGATGTTTTTGTGTCATAACCCATAATAGTAACACTCATCTCCTTCCTACTCCCCTTTCTAAGTATAGCAGCAGGGAGAAGTCAATAACCATCACACTAAATGGTACTGAAAGAATGTAAAACAGCCCAAAGTTCAGTTTTCATCATTCATCCCTATAATTTTCAATACCTCAGAGCTAATACAAGAGTCTCTTGTGAAAGGAAGAGAAGCAGAGCATGTGCTTCTTTCTGGACCAGCCCAGTGCCAGACGAGTTAATGCTGACTTAGGAAAAGTCTCAGATGGCAGAGGGGATGGCTCATTCCTACTCAGACCAAAAAGCCTAAATGAAGGACCCTGCCTGGCTGTATTGCCTCACTGCCAGGCTGGTAGCTGTGCCACTTCTTGCTGGGAGAGTTCTACTGAATCTTCATGATCTTCATGATCTGAGATCCATCATGCAGGAAAACCTTCCCTGACACTGTAAGCTTAAATTATTGACTACAATCAAATCAGCAGCTAGAGACTTGTCTTTAAATCATCAGCTTTCACCCTGTTTTGCATTTGCTCAGCTATTTTCCTAAAGAAAAATAATTTGTATTGACTGGTATACAAGATGGCTTGTTAACTCACAATTTATTTAATCGTTACACTAAATTTTGCTCTGTAGTAGTACAGACTATTTTCATATTTACACCATTACAAAGCTTAACTTCAATTTTTTAAATATTTTAGTTTTTCCATTGTTATGTTAAAATGGAGTAAATACCCAGTTTATAGCTTTTATTTCAACTTGCTTTTCAATGTGAATTGAGAATTCATTATGAATGCATGAAATTAGCACTTTTTATAAAGTAAAATATATTAGGTCCATCAGAACAAAGACTAGCAAAACTATTCTGACTATAAAGCACATGCAATTATTATGACTTATTACACAGGCGCATTTCTGCTAGTTACTGAATTGAGTAATTCCAATAACAATGTCTGTTAATACTTTAGAACTAGAAAGTCTCAATCTGTCTTCTTTTCTTCCTTTTTCCCATAAGTTGGAGGGAGTACAAGGTTTGCACTTTTTCAGCTTCTAAGTGGTTATATAAAAAAAAAGAAAAAAAATACCCACAGAAGAGCTGTCAAAGTGTCTAAAGTTTTCTTTTATCATCTCAAAAATTGGTTACAGGTGCCCAGCCATGTGACTTCTCAGAGTTCATTATTTGATTTTTGTAACAGCTCTAGCAATAGAGAAATAAATTTTTCTCTTCCAGTCTGTGCTTTTTATAACACACTTTCAGCCACTAAAAACCAAGCAGAATTTTACTTTAGCCTTCCCTAATGGAACTTTTAATGCAGATTCTGAAATCCCATAGACTTGTTCAGCTCTGGCTCTTCTAAGAAATGCTTTACATGTTCTTAAAGAAGCAATATGTTCTTCTAGACAATCTCTCAGTTTATAAACTTTTTACTTTTCAGCATGTTTATCAAAACTTTCAAACAGTGATCAGACAGACAATTTCAAATTTGAGTGAGGAATCACACCACCTTCTAAATATATACAGTAGAGGATCAGGACTCCAAAATTTTAGTTAGTTTTGGAAGTAACATGTTAACTCTCTTGCAGAGTCACATTTTTGAAGTTTAAATGACTAATGCATGACTTGAACAGCCTGTTCAGAGTCTTGTAGTTAAACCTAGAATGAGATATTGGTGAAGCTAGGTCTCAAAGCATGAATCCACACATTGAGTTGTGTCTGTGCTCAAAACCTGTCACAAAATAAAGCACCCTGTACTTTTGGGCCTGTTCAGCACTCAATTTCAGCCTATTTTAGCACTCAGTTTCTGTCCATCTGTCTAGTATCTGCCACTCCAAGAACACTCCCCAGTAAAATGGCTGGCTGAAGCTTACTGAGAGAAGTCACACTTCTATTCAGCCTCCATCTGCCTCTGTTAGATGGAGGTTTTATGTTCACATCCTGTATGAACACTGTAATGTATTCACAGAATCATGGGATGGTTTGGGTTAGAAGGCACTCTAAAGATTATCTAGTTCCAACCTCCCTTCCCTGGGCAGGGACCCCTTCCACTACACCATGTCACTCAGAGCAAACTGGCCTAAACACTTCCAGTGATGGGCATGGGGGCTGTTCAATTCAGGCCAAATCCAGAAACAAAGGATGTATTTTATCTGCATCTTTAAAACTGTCCATGGATTTAAACTTGTCTGGGACAAATATGGGTGGAATAAGTCAAATTTGGATTTTGAGTTAGTTTAACCTGAGTTTTATCCTCATTAAAATACTGAAAAGAATTAAGGTACCTAGCTCTGGGGGAGAGAGTTCTTGAGAGAAACTATAATTTAATTGCTTCATTGTAAGGAAAGCTCTTATGAGCAGTATTTAATGTATTTTTAATGAAAATATATGATAATTGATGTTAGACATTCAAATACTTTTGCTTTGTAAACACACAAGTGAAGGCAGACCCGTGTCTGGGTCATTTTGCTGGACCAATTGCTACCTGAAAACTGAAAATCCATATGAATGACATGGGAGGGTTCCTTGCATGTCTGGTTTTATATCAGGTGCCCATGCTCTGTTTTCCCTCCATGGCTGCACAAGTCACACAGTTTATAAGGAGATTCAAGTGGGAACATGTTCCACCAATTTTTACTGAAATCCTGTCTGTGGTATGGCAGACCCATTGCCCCTGTAAGAAAACATGTAGTAGTCTGCAGGAGAAACCACCCTGCCAGACTATGTCTTTAGTAGCAGATTTTGCTGCCAGAACTTTTGTAGGGTCATGAGTTGCAGACATTTTTATGTCCCTGGAGCAAGTGTGTTCATCATGGCTTTTCTGAGATGCTGCATGCCCTCGCTGCAAGAGGCTGTAAGAGCAGAAGGGCTTGCAGTTGCCAGGAGCACGTATACAGTGGCATTTTGCTGCTGGCTATCTTGGCTGGTGTTACTCAGAGAGGAGTCTTCACTTTGGCAGGGGAGGGCTCATTTTGTTGGCTTGTATCAAGTTTTGTTGGCTAATATCAGCAATGCATAGAAACTGGAGGCAACTAATGCTCTGACTGCAAACCTGCATTGCACGGGCCAGGCTGCAGCTACAATGCATCCAAGCCAGCTCTCCCTGCCAACCCACTTCTGGTAGATGTTCAGTTCTCACCTGATGATCTGATCTTGATACCTGAAATAAAACAAGTCTTTGACACAGCAGCAGAAAAAGCAACAGACCTGTGTGGGAAAATACATGTTTTGAAGTACTTGCTGTTTTTCTTTCACAATGTCCCTGCTTTTTTTGCTTGTTGTATGCATTACTAAGATATATTTATTTGCTGCTAGGCTGTATAAATGTATAAATGTAAAGCAACAGAGAAAAATTTTAAATTAAGAAAACATCTTGTAGCGGTCCTAAAATCCCATGTCAACCTTGAGGAGACTTTTGGGAGACGGAGTCAAAAAATAAAAAATGCTATGCTAAAGTAAATAAATGTCGTAAAATGAAAATTGGGAGCATGCTCCTAAACAAGGGTAACTGGTATATTGGTAATTGTTCAGTCTGGTACAGTGTGCTTCCACTTCAAACAACTTTTGTATCTGGACCTGTGCTGGCAGCTTCAAAGGAATCTCATACTTTCTTCCCTCCTCCTCCCTACTTTGCATAATAATTAGTATGTGAATATGCTTGTGATTGCTTCTTATTATTTTAATACAGTCACATTTTAGAGACTTCAATAAAGTTTGGAGGACAACCAAAGCACTTCTTGCTCCAAAAGCCATGCAGTCTAAATGGAGTGGAAAACCAAAGCACAGCAAAGTAGCATCATGTCACTCTCCCATCTCTGCAGGGAGAAACATTGTACCAAGCCATCAGAAGAAATTCAGGAATCTGTCAGGCAGTGTTTTGTGACTAACAGCACACTCCACCAGTTGCTTCATGTGCTGTATAATAGGAGGTGAAAAAAATCCAACAGTAAGTAGTGTCATATGTCCTCATTTTAGGTTGAATCCCCCTTTCCAGGAGTTAGGTACCAGCTGATTCCTTGAAGCACCAAGTTACGATCAGGTAATTCTGATTATTTTTCACATTCATATATATCCAATCCCCTTCTTTAATAGTAAGTTCTTGACTCTGACACTGTTTCTACCAGTATAATCACAGCAGTGTTGTAGAGATGCATCCATACTTCAAAACACCTGATAGTCTTTATGAATTCAAGAGTATGCAAGATAAATGACAGACGATTTCTGGATGGTGGGGCTGGGATTTTGCCCAGCATAGTAGCCTATAAAGTTTGTAAAACATCACAAGACTCCTCAGCTCCAGACTCTCCCAGATTTACAATTACAGTCCTGAGTAGGGAAAACCAAGCAATCTGAAAGTCCCGAGTCTGTAAACAAATCTATGTATTTAGTGAATAATGCAAAATAGAGAAAATCACGTAAGAGATGGGTATAAGGGAAATACCTTTCCCGAGGCTAAATGGGTATTGATGTGTTTCAAACCTGTAAACAGATTTGTGCATGTTCCTGGCTGAAGAGGGGTGGAGCTCTAGGTTTTGTTATGCCTCTCAACTTGCTTTTGTCTCTCCCCTGGCAAGGACAACAGGAGACTAAATCAGTGAGTTCTCTACCCTCTGACCGGGGATTAATGACAGCTACACCAAGATATCTCCATCCTTCTAACTATTTGATGAAGGAGAAAAAACGATGGTCTGACTCTCCTTTCAACTTCTTGGTATAGAAGGATTAACAAAGGAAGCTAATTAAGGAAAAAATAATGGGAAGCCAGTTGGGTGAAGTGATTTAATTGTAAAGGGAGCAAATGAAAATAAATCACTCTCATGAATAAACCAAAATCCTGAATTTATATACTGCAAGTACAGTTTTACATGAGCTTGTTTGTGGAGATATTTCCTATGTTCTCTCTTGCTGTAAGTGAAAAGGAAGGCTGTACACTGGTTAAGTTCAAGGTATTGTGGGTGTAGCAGCCAAACTTCGAGGACAGATTTTCTTGCACGACTTTCAGTGATATAATTACCACATTAATCACTGTATAATCTCCTTCCAGAGATACAGTACTAGATGGATGCTTACAGCTTATAGGATACTATATGTAAAGAATATACAGAACATGCAGAAAAAAAGGAGCCAGACAGGAAAATCTCTGTCAGCCTTTTATTTTCCTTGTGTAACATTTTTGTTGAAGCAGCTGTTTTGTTACCCTCAATGGAACAGGACTCTTGTGGCAGTTTGAGAAATATGTTGTTTCATCCCACCAGCATGCTCCCTGATCTGTATTGCAGAGGACACAATCCCAGCTGCAAAAACATACTGTTCAGATGCTGTACTGAAAAATAGAAATGAAAAAAATATAGATGAGTCACCTCAAATAGAGAGGTGGAGGAGTCAGGTTGGCAGGAACAGCCATTATCTTATAATAATGTTTCAAACCCCTCCTCAAGGTACACACCCATAAAGCTCATTAGTATAACAGTCATTTCACTGAAGCAGCAAGTTCATGAATATTGGAACACAGTGTTGAATATTAGAGGGAAATTCTTCAATGTCTTCCTGCTACAGCAGCTTTTTGGAAATGCACCAAGGGCTTTGATCCTAAAAACCCTTACCTCTAAGCACCTGGGTAGTCTCATTGACTTAAACAGAATAAAATGAGAGCTTTAATTCAAGTGTTTGCAGATTAAGACCCATGTTTGTATTTTAAGATCTTATCTACAGAAGAAATTGCACTCATTTACCTAAGTGTTTTTATAAACACACCTTTATTTAAAGGAGTGCAGTGTTAATTCTGCAGGCGGCCACCATCTGAGAAGCGGTGCTCCTGCCTCAGTTCCCAGGAGCGAGAAGGCAGGAAAGGCACTTAGGCAGCTGGAAAACATCAATGAACTACACAAACAATAACTGCCATGCTCTGAAATACTCAGAAGGATGCTGTCACTGTGCACCAAGCAGGAAAGGCTCCTCGTGTTTCATCCATTTTCCGTGGGCCCTTAAACCACTATCACACATTCCCTATAAAAGTGCAATCATAGAATCACTACAACATCATAGAATGGTTTGGGTTGGAAGAGACCTTAAAAACTGTCTCGTTCCAATCTCCTGCAACGGGCAAGCACCCCTTCCAGTAGATCACGTTGCCCATAGCCCCATCCCAGCGGGCGTTGAATATTTCCAGGGACGGGTCATCCACAACTTCTTTGGGAGGCAGCTTCGTTCAGTGCCTCACCAACCTCGCAGCCGCTCGTACGGAAGGTCTCAGTGCCCTGGAAAACCCGCTGGTGGCGGATGATGTTTTTCAGGCCCCNGCTCCTCCTTCCCCCGTCCGCTGCCTGCCGGGGTCAGGGCTCGGCCAGCTTCGCAACCCCGTCTGCACGGGGAAGGTGCGTGTCTGCTCTGCCCACCGCCTCATCCTCCTCTTTTCCTCCTCTCCCTTCTCCTCCTCCCCCTCCTCCGCACGGGGCGTCTCCCCGGGCTGTCGGCGCTCCTCCGCCGGGATCTAGCGTTTTTTTCGGGAGGCTTCCGCTCCGCAGGAGGGGCAGCTTGCCGCCATTCCCGGCTGGGCTCAGCCCCGGCTCCCTGCCCTGCTCTAGAGCCGTGCAGCGTGTGCTGCCTTTCCTCACCCCTCACCCTCCGCAGTGAGCCCCCAGCCTGGCAGCGGGGTCGGGCCCGCCTCGCTGTATCCGCTGTTCGCTCTTTGCTGGAGCGGTGTCTGACACCGGCATGGTCGTGCTTCAGGAGAATGGACGTTCCGTCCTGTGACACCGCGGAAAAGGACCTGGAGGTGCTTGTCGACAGCTGCCTGAACATGAGCCCGTACGTGCCCAGGTAGCCAGGAAGGCCAATGGCATCCTGGCCTGTATCAGCAATAGTGTGGCCAGCAGGACCAGGGCAGGGATTGTCCCCCTGGATTTGGCACTGGTGCACATCAAGTACTGCATCCAGTTTTGGGCCTCTCAGTACAAGGACACTGAGGTGCTGGAGCATGTCCAGAGCAGGGCAACAGAGCTGGTGAAGGGTCTGGAGCACAAGTCCTGTGAGGAGCAGCTGAGGGAGCCGGGGTGTTTACCATGGAGGAGGCTCATGGGGACCTTATAATTCTCCACAACTACCTGAAAGGGCTGTAGCCAGGTGGAGGTCGGTCTCTTTTCCCAGATAACAAGTAACAGGACAGGTGAACATAGACTGAATTGTGTCAGGGGAGTTTTAAGTTGGACATTTGGAGGAATTTCATAGAAAAAGTGATTAGACACTGGAACGGACTGCCCAGGAAGTGGTGGAGTTCCTAGAGGTGTTTCAGGAAAGACTGGATATGGCACTTTGTGCCAGGGTCTAGTTGATGTGGAGGTGTTTGTTCAGAGATTGGACTCAGAGGTCTTTTCCAGCCTAATTGATTTTGTGATTCTGTAAAACAAAATCCTTGCTTACCCTCTTGTTCCCCTTAATTTAAAAACAAATATGGACTTGAAGTTGGCAGTCAGACAGTGCTTGGGGGATGCATGGTCAGTGTTAGACAAGGCACAATGTTCTGCAATGATCCTGAAGCGAACAAAGTTGACAGCAGTCACTGACGGAAAGCTAAAAATGTATAAATATTGTGAAAATAATATATAAAAATATAAAAAGTCCATATAAAGAAACATGAAAAATATATAAGTTTTGTGGGCTGAATCCAATTTAACTAAGGAAGCATTAGATGCAGAGAAACCTTTTGAATGTAGTAGTTATATCTGCCAAGTTGTAAGTGTGCTCAAACTATAAAAGAACAGGAACTCAAGATGCAAGCACAAGAATTCTGTTTGTGCCTTAATCACTTCTTTTTTCCTCCAAACTGCAATATTTTGAGGACCTGACTTTCCTAAGTGCTGCATGAGCACCAGAAGTGCTTGCTCAGACAGTGCCATAGACAAAGGTGCCTAAAATCCTAAGGTCTTGTTAAGTGAGCCTTAATTTTCAAAATTTTGCCTGTTTTTTTTACTCTATTCAAAATTAGATTAGTTTTTACTATTTCTGGAGATAGTTCTCTAGAACTGTTGTAGGAGTGTTATAATCTATTCATTAAAGGGGAGTATGCAAGTGTTTCTTCTTACTTGGGATGGCTGTAGAGCAGACTCTGTGTGGAAGTGGAATAACTGCTTGTATCTTCATCTCTCTGTAATGTATCTCTATTTTAGTTTGTGAAAATTGATAAGATTTAATAGGGTGACAAAAACTGGCCTTGATTTTGTCCTGGTTAATTTTTTGCAGGGACAAAAGCTTTTTTTAGAAGTCTTTCTCATGCTTACCTGTCAGTTCTTAAAATCACCTTCAGTCTTGTCTGCTGCTCCTTCTGTTATTATTTTTAATAAAACCTCAAACCTTAGTTCCACAAAGAAACCCCACAAAGCCTGCCATGTGAGTGAGAGTTCTTACGTCCCTTTCCTTGTAATTTTTGTCTAATTCCCTTAGGCATTTCTACCCTGAGTAGCATCTATTTATTGTCCCTTGCAATCAGTTTTTCTTTACCCAAACTTCTGTCTTTCAGAAGTAGGCTGTGCAGATAAACTTGGATCAAAGCCACCACAGCTTTAGAGATTCATATAAAGCCTTTGTCTTACCTGATCTTGTTTCTTGGTGTTTAAAATACATATAGTTCTTTTGAACAGCAAAACAATAAGATACTGAATGAGATAAGAACAGATTGCAAATCTGGGCTGGGGAAGAACAACCTGTCATTGACCCCTGTTGGGAGACATCTGTTAGCAAAAGCTCATATAAATTCGTATTTGTATTATAACACAGTTTTGCAAAAGCCTGCGTGTCTTTAATGCTGATTTGAGAAATGAAGCGACTTGTAATATCTTACTGTTGATATAATTGCAGAAACTCATAATGCACCTGGGATTCTTTTATCTATTCCTGCTATATTGTATAAAACTTTCTTAAGATTGAAAACTTTGCCTTGTCATTTCTTCCTTTCTTTCCGATTGTGGGAGGATGAAGATGAAGGGTGGCACTACATCTGAGAGGTAGCAGCTGCAGGGGTGAAATATTTTGCCTAAAGAAGTACTTTGTGGGTAGAAATGTACGAAACTATTACAATCTTGAAGCTCTACAGTTCTTTCTGTTCTGTCTCGACAGGAAATATTATCTGTCAAAAACTGCATTGCAGTAATCTTTCACTTTTTTGTTACCAAATGTCTGAAATAATCTCAAAGTAGTGAAGTAAATGTAAGTTCTTTCTTCAGTTGGCCCCAAGTCACTTACATTTTCACTGTGGTGGCACTAGTGAAGTTTTAGCTCAGATTTGTAATCTCTTAAATGCCAATTACTCGATTAAGTCAGTATTTTTGCCAGAATTTTTGAAGAATGCTTTGCTCTTTTTTTGTTTCGTTTTTACAATACAAGGAAAAATTGTATGTGAGCTTGAGAAAAATGTTAACCTTGTTAGCCTGTAGTTTTAAAAAATTATGTTTTGGGTACTTTGATCTTACAAGAGACTTGATTTCTGATTTTGAGATAGAGAGAATGGACCAATGGTGGGAGGCTTGTTTTTAATTTACTTATTTATCTACCTACCTGTTTTTTTACTTAATGGAGAATATTCATACACCTGGCTCATTTGGATTCTTTCTTTTTTTCTGTACTGGTATTTAAAATAGTAATATTTTTTCAGACTCTTTACATCTAATTAACATAGGTCTCTTCTATGAATTTTCTCCACAGTGGATGAGAGAAAAATGTAGAAATCCCTTTGGTGCTGTTGCTGCCAAGAGACTTGATACAAGTATCTAATGAATAGACATGTAGATTAAAAGCTCTAAGAATTACAGCTCTAAGAATTTATGTATTTTTGCAAAGTGTTTTATTGTACTACACACTGCAATCAGAAGTATGGCAAAAGACCTGTGATCTTACAACCTGACTTCAAGAGAATACTAATGCTATTTTAAAAAAGAAAATATATCAGTCAAATTTATCTCAATTCTCTAAGATAAATTTAAAATCAATGATCATTATGGTAAGAAGAGGCTAATCTCAGGTCATAGGAGTTATAAATTAAGATTATTTTAAACTTGCCTGAGTGACCATCTTTCATTCAGTACCAAAATGAGAGTTTCCACAGACTCAGGATTTGCCCAAACCTGATTTGTGACCTCACAGGCTCAGACTGTGAATTTACCTAAGGCAAGTGAGTCCAAAGGAATTTTGTGTTTTAAGTAGCCCCACAAAAAGTGGCTTATATAATATTATGCTTGTGTCGATAATAATTAGAGAAAGAAATGTTCATTTTTGAGGTGCTAAAGTATGATCTGAGCCAATATGCTTGATTGGGAAAGCATCCACTATTTTATCAGTAACATTTGCAGACCACAACATAAATTTCATGTATCTTAAATTGTTTCCCCTTCTACTCTGCACACATTTTGAGATTAGTATTTCAGATTCTGTTGGTTTATACTGTTCTGGATCACAAGGCTGATCTTCTAGTTCTCTCTCTGGTCATGTTCTCCTGTACAAAACACAAGTCCTCTTTTGTGGCAGACTATGGAACACTTCTTGGAGTTTCAGTTTAATGAAAAAAATCTTTCTTGCTTTGGAAGTAGAAAAGATTGTAAGCTACCGATTTCTTTGAGATTGATCATATGATCAATCTAAGAATGATTCTGTATACTGCAGTAGGCTGTTAATATTTTCTCCTATGACAACTAGGACAAGTGCATTGCTAATCTCAGGTAATCTGTTCAGTGCTGCTGAAAAATACACAAAGCAGACAATTTCTGCCTCAGCAATGGATTGTGAGATGCCCAAGAAGGAAAACAGAGTCAGTTTGGTTTTATTTACTTGTTCAGTTTGGTTGTCTTGAAATAGCCATTGAGTTAGGATTCTGTAGAGGGTTTTCAGTTGAAAAAAGTCTCAGGATTAGGCTTGGAAAATTCTCTGCAGGCTCTGAGTTACTGCCCTTGTCCATTTTACCTGCAGCTGCTGCAGAGTTTTCCACCCCAGCCACACAAGTGTCCTTTGGTCAGCCATTCTACCCAGGTGGCAGTGAAAGAGCAGAGCTGTTCTCAGAGTGCAGGGACTTCTGCAATCCAGTCTTCCTTTGAACAGTATATCTTCATTTCCTCTTTGGCAGAAACCTCCTGGTACTAATGCTCATTATTAATTTCTACAAACAAAGCAAAATTGCATTTTATGGATTGGTTCTCAGCTGCTGATCAGATGGACAAGGTTTTGGTGCAAGTGAACGTCAATTTGAAGTGCAGAACGACCGTAGCTGGGATCTAGATGTAGTTAAGCCAAATCTGTATCCCACTCAGTCCAGGCTGGTAAAATACACATACACTGATTTTAATATACATTGCTCCAGCAGCTAGGGTTTGTGATTTGTGCTTCATTTTGGACTTAGGTCTTATATTTGAAGAGAAACCTTGCAGAAAGAGTGGTAGGGGGCAGGAATATCTCTGTGGCTGCCCTTCAGAGAGTAACTGAATGAGGGCAGATGTGCTTGTCTCCAGCAACCAATGGCACCCAAGTCAGCAGATACATTTTGCTTTGCAGTGCTCTCTAGTGTACTCTATAGTTCTTAGAAAACCTGGCATAGCCAAATACAGTGTATCCAATATAGATGGATTGTACTGGGTTCTTTGGTAGTTGTGCAGGTTTGGACTGTTCAAGCAAATCTGGCAATGAAAGAAGTATATAAGAAATATGGAGACTTTTTAACAAGTCATCCTGTGATAGGACAAGGGGTAATGGTTTTAAACTAAAAGTGAGTAGAGTTTGACTAAAAATAAAGGCAAAAGTATTTATACTGAGGGTGATGAAACTGGAATAGGTTGTCCAGAGAGGTGGTAGATGCCCCATCCCTGGAGACAGTCAAGGTCAGGTTGGGTTGGCTCTGAGCAACCTGATCTAGTTGAAGTTGACCCTGCTTGTTGCAAAGTACTTACTAGCAAGTACTTTGTTGCAGTGACTTTGAACATGTCTTCCAACCCAAAGCATTCTGTGTTTATGTAGTGACTTCCCTGAAAATCCAGATCAAGAGGAGTTGAGCAGCTGAACATAGGAATGGGAGCATAGGAAAATTCCTTTGAAGAATCTTATATAAAAATAACTGTTGGGAGCTTATCAGTATGTGAACGCTAAATAAGAAAAACAGATGCATACTGGATAAATAAAAAGTAGAGTAGGCACCTGTCTAATGTTACCTCCCAAAATGATCAAAATGAAACATGCTGTCTTAAATCGCCTGTCCCTACAGACAAGTGGGTAGAAAGGAAGGATGAAAGTCAACTGTTTTCCCTGGAAAATGTTTTCAGCTGTGGTGCAATAATAACTAGGCTGTTTGCTGCCATCATCACTGCAACTGTGGGTAACTGTAAACTCAGCTGCTCCTCTGAAAGTAAAAGGTAACTGCAATTAAAAAAGCCCTAATCTAGGAATTAAATAGGATAGTAAACTTGAGAAATGTAGGCTTCTTCTGACCTTGCCTCCTCTCCAGGTGTTCATATCTAAGTACTTTGTGCTCAACAAGTAACACTTGGTAAACATGGATTAAGTGGTGAAGGGTTATTGTTGCCATCAGATCTGTTTCAGGGAATAACTGGGAAGTTGTCATAGTGGAGCAGAACCAAAACGTAAGTGTAGTCACGTGTGGTAAAATCATCATTCTGAAAGGATCAGGACTTCATGAAGAAGTCAAAGATGCTTTTGAATGAAGGAGCATTAGTAACTTCATATGAACTCTACTTTCATCAATTGCCTCTGCTTGCAAGCTGATGTATGTGATAAAATCGAGACCAAGTGTAAGTGATCCTCCAACACCGGTTCCATTTTAACTTGGAATTTCCATTGGAATTGCTTTTAATTAATCAAGAGACTGACATTTGCAACACCTGGATTTACTGAAGGAGGCAGAGGCTCCATTTTTAACTCGCACTAGTAACACCAGAGTCCAAAATGTTTCATAGTTGCTTTACTCATGCTGTGGGTAAAACCCTCTGAACTTTATGTAGTTATGACTGGACAATTGTGTGGGTTTAAAAACCAACATTTATAGCTAAATCAAAGTCCAGTGCTCCAAGTGCTTTGTTTCTTCAAGCTTTTGTCTCCTCAGTGGTTGGTCTTGTGACTAGAAATGGTTTAAGGCCCCATTCCCAAAGCTTGTTCTTGCAGAAGGTGTCCTATTTTGGAGGAAGAACCAAAGCCAGAGGTGTCTTAATTCCCTGAGCTCTCTGCTCATTTTGGTAGCACTGTTTATAAATATCAATTCAAAGAGCATCAAAATAGTTTCACTTTTTGTTGTGTACCAGGCATAACTTTTCCAGGAAAGCCAGGAGGAATTTGTGGCTGTCACCTGCAATAGCAGAAGGTCAGGAGGAGCAGTGGGGGTATGGAAATGAAGCTGTGGGCTCTCTGGGCTCTGTTTGGCTGAAGTCCCTGTGTGCTTCTGAGCTCAGGTGCAGTCACCTGAACCTGGTGTGTTCTTGTCAGAACTGATGAGTTGGTTTTCTCAAAGCCTGGTAAAAACTTTGTTGGATTTTGGGAGCTGGCACCTGTGTGTTTGCTTTGCCTTATGCAATCTGAACTGTGCAGAAGTATTTAACATCTAGGAGGAAACTCCTGTCTGTTTCCTCCCAAACTTTCTTGGAGTAATCTAATCTCTGAGTATTATTGTTCACGTGCAGTACCAGAATCCTGTCAGTGCAAAGTCAGGGAGATGTCTTACCATTTGCAGAGAGAGGGTTGATCACATTCTGTCACTGTCCTCTTTATATAATTAGTGTGTTTACTCTATGGCATATTTTGGGCAAGGGAGTTGTTTGTGATTTTTGTTGGTGGTTTGGTTTTTGTTTTTTTGTTTTTCACTTTGCCAGTTGACGTTTTGTAACATGACCATTTGCTTCAGTACAGCAAGCTTTTTATTGTCTGCTCTTGGTAGTGTCAGAAGAAAGGGGCTGAGTGGTGTGTCACTTCTGGGTCCCTCCTCTTCCAATTGTTGGTTCATTTTGTCTGTAGTTGTAAGGCATGTTTCTCTCAGTGTGTCTGTGCACTGAGTAGCTCAGGGGATCCTCATGATAACAGGGATGTGTTGAATATTGCTCAAAAAATTTTTTTAAAAAATTAATACTGATATATGTCTGTTGTCCTAGCTGACTTTTTTATCCTACAATAGCAAAATGGTTTGATAATTTTTGTCTTTTAAATGGTAGTAAAAAGTAATTAGAAGTTAAGTACAGAATCAGAACTGCTTTATGCATGGTGAGTGCAGTGCTTCATGATCAAATGTGTGCTGCACTGGGGAGTAGCTTTGATCAAAAAGTGGTGCTGGAGATTTCTTCCACATCAGAAGGAGGTCTGGTTTTGCTAATTTATTTCTCAAAATTGGCCAAAACCCAGGCTTCTCTCAAGCTCTTTAAGTACACTGGATTTATCTTGCTAGCAGTCTCTTACATTCAAGCTTTTTAAGTTTTTGTTTTGTTTTTCTTTTTTCTTTTTTCCTTTTTTACTTTTTTTTTTCACATTTCAGTGCATTCTGCAGTTGGATGGTGGCCCCAATTGTAAATTGCCACTGAACTGTAGCAACTTGTTTCTGATGTTGCTATGTTGGAATACAGTGTGATATTTGAGTACCTGTATTATGCTCTAGTGAACATGATGAAATCATAAATGACATACTTCATCATATATCTCATCAAAATTAATATCTTTTCCCACCCTTAATATAAGTAAAGAAATGTTTGCATCATAAAGATAATTTTTCTGTCAATTGTAATGAGAAATTCTTGATCCTGCGCTTTTTTGTATAGCTGCATTTACAAATTCATCCTTTGTTGCTTTGGAAAGGGGAGATTCAGTGGGTGTATCCCAAATAAGGAGAGGAGAGACTAAAATAAAAATTCTTAACAAATCTAGCAATATGTTGACCAGACTTCTCAGCCTCACAAAACCACTTGATTGCTTTTTACTGTAGCAGTATGAGGAACTTACCTTTTCTTGTGACTGTAGAGAAAGACTGTATGAAAAAAAAATGAGAAATGAAAAAGATACTCAAAAAAGTTAAAATTATTTTAATCTGGAAATTTCATTAATACTCAAATATCTTGTAGTCAGCATTGCTGAAGGATTATTGACTTAATTTGGAATTATGGTACTACATATAGTTTGTACACTGAGATTGTAGATGTATGAAGTAGCTAAAATGGCTCGATAGTTTTGAAAATGTTGGTATTGCCCTTTTTTTGGTCTTTTTCTTTAAGGTGTTTAATGTGCATAACTTTTCTCTGAACCTGCTGACTTAAAACTAATTTTTTTTCCATGTACAAAGCAAAAAGTGCTTTGCAGATGTGTGTTGAAGCATATTCTTGTCACATATGAAGATGGTAAGAATTTAACTTACAAGTTTCTAATTCTGAGGTGGTATATAATATATATGTAGCTGCAGATATCTGGTGCAATTTTTATTAAAATTCATTAGAAAAGTTGGTCTGTTGCACTCTTAGTAACTAAGGTTGCTTAATTTGGTGGTTTATTTTGGCAAATGTCATGACCCTTAGTAGTGTAATGTGTAGTTGCCTTTAAAGCTGAGATTTAATTTTTGGAAGGAGAATTGGAAGGAGAATCTCAAAGTATTTAGATTTTCTGGCCAAAATCTAGAGCACCAAAGAGCACACACATGTTCTGAAGAGCCTTCTTGGAACCCTGCTTGGAGGCACGTCAGAAAGTACCTGTGAGCACTGGATGCATGGCAGTGGAATTCCTTTGGCTTTCACAGGAGTGGCAGACCAACCTTTGACAGTAAGAGCCCTGTACTGTCACTAACAAAACTTGGTTTGCTCCTGTTAGGATGTCTGTCCATCACTTTTGGCAGTTTTGCTGTCCAGAGGTGTGGACCGTTTGCTCATGGCTCATACCTTCTGTCCTAGGCTTCCTCCTGGTACGGGGATAGGTTTCATCATTTGGCTGGATGCAGTCTGCTAGTCTTTCAGTTAAAACTCAGAAGGAAAATATTTAAAATCCTGATTTGTGGCAATGATTTAGCTTAATACAGAATGTAAGATGCCTTGTTGAGCGTGTTTTCAAAAAGAGACTTAATTTAGAATTTTAGGTAAAAGAAGTTTAAGCATTGTTTAAGCATAAGTACAGAAGAGGTTGTGAGAGAAGATTTCTGTGGTAATATTGCTTCCTTAAAAAGGAGTGCTTTTCACCTGTAGGAAAGGCTGACACAAAAATATGCAATTGTGAAGAGTTTATGTCTCAGTAATTTATGAATTTTGTGGAACAGTACAAGATACCTGTGTCGCTTTTTACACTAGGGCAATTCTTGTGGACTTGAACGAAGTTGAGTGCAAAGACACCAAGTAGTATAATTGTAGCCCTATTCTTGTATGTGTCGATTTAATTGTCCAAAATAATTTCTCCCTCCCCCCCAACAAGTTGTCTTTCAACACCCTCAGCTGGCTTTAGCTATATATTTTGGCATTTAATGTAATATGAACAACACTATATTTTGGTGTCATTGTTTCCTAACTGCCTTCCATTCATTAGGTATTTCTGTTCTCTTCAGTTCTCATCTAAAAATCCCACTGAATTCGTATCTTTTGCCTCTGAAAAGATAATGTACTCCCTTTAGAGAACTGTATTTTCCATGGTTATTAAGAAGAATAATATCAGCTGCTGTGTGGCTGAGGCACTGTTCAGTGCTTGTGGGTATTTTTGTTATTCTTAATTTTTGTCTGGACCACACTGCTTTTTGGAGAAGTAGCTGGCTGATCATTTCTGTGGCTTTGCTGATACAGTATTCTGCACATGGATTATGGTGTGATTCTTCAGGATTATTGCCATCAATTTTAGCAGCAGCTAAGGAATAAGAATATATCAAGGTAGCATTTTACTGTTCTGGGGCCTGGAGGTGAAGAAAGATGAAGAGTGGCTCCTTTTGCTGCTTCCTTTCTGTGTTAAGCTGCAGTACTTCCCCCATACTGACTATAAATAGGGTATGAACTTCTGCCAGATGGGGAGCTATGGCTGCAGTGTCTCTTGGAATGTTTGGACTTTCTCAGTCTTAATCTTTAGAGTTCTTAAAACTTTTCACTTCCTATTCTGTCTACATAAGTCAGTATCACTGCTAGAGCCTTTATGGTCATAGGTCACACTTACCTTTTCAAGGATTTCAGTACATATCTTCAGTTGTAGAAAATCAAAATAGTTCTTCTGAAGTTGGTAAAACAGCTCAGGTGTTTATTTTGGTGTTTTAGACTTTTCGGTCTAAGTAAGAAGATTATGCAAATCCTTATATCTATGTTGTGTTGTCGTCTTCTTTACCTTAGTTTTCCATGTCAGTGGGCTAATTTTAAGGGCTTTTTAATGTAAATGATAGCTTCAACTGTGTGTGATGCCAAACCCAAGATTTTCCCACTGATTAAACGTTCTCCAAGATGAAGAATTATGACAATTCTGAAAAAGCAGTCTTTGAGGAATGTCTGCTTTTCTGCTTCACTCTTTAAGATCACAAAGCTTATATTTCCCCCACTGCCCCATGCACCCCTCCTCCTTATCAAGTGATGGAAGAACTCTATGACTTTATTTTTAGGCAGAAATCTCCTCCTCATTTTGCAAGTTCACCTAGCCTTCCAGCCATCCTACTCCACAGCTGTCACAACAAACTTTTTTCCAGTGCTATTAAATGTATCAGACATCACTCTGCAGCATGTTAGTTTCTTACCCTGGGGCTTTTCAGTCTATTCTCGTGTTATTAGAACCACTGTGTGATTTCAAGATTTCCTACATTCCCTGAAGGAAAATCAAATGGTGGTTAGGAAACTGGTAGATACTCTGCAGATAGAGCAGATCTCTAGCAATTAAGTGGTTAATAGCCTCAATTTATTGTTTTCATTCCTCATTTCCCATAACCATGACTCCTGTGAACTCTCTGTATCCTTTTGTCTGTATTTTCAACTGGGATTCTGGAAAACTTGGCCATACTGAGGAAGCATGCTCTAGCTTTGTTTATCCTATTTTTATGCCCTCTGCTCCTCTTTGTTATCTGATTGCTGTAGACAGTAATCAATCAGACAGTAATCTTATCTGAGAGATTCTTTTATACTCTTTCTCTTATTCTTTTTTGTCTGTAACATTTAAGTAATTTATATTGTAATAATTTCAATGGTGGAAATGCCAGTTAGCCTAGTTAAAGATTTGGTGTTCTCTTCTTTTATATAAGGGCACCATTAAAAGATGAAGATGCCAATGAACTTGCACTTTAGCATCAAAGACAGCAGTTAGGTACAGGCAAATTGGCCAGGCAATAGGTAGGAACATCCTTAAAGTAACTACTGATGTATCTTCTGACACCCTCTGCACTTCCTGCATAGTACTGTGGTGTACATTTCATACTAATTTGAGCTGGAAAAGACTATTTTCTGCTTTTAGTTTCTCTTTTTCTTCTACATAACTAGAACCTTTCTCCCTTGATTTTTTAAAACCTTTCAGCTTGTGTCTCTGGTCTCCTTTCATACTCTGAATCACACATCTAGTTTCAAAGACATCTTTTGAGCTCTAGTCCAAAGTGCCTTTTTAAGCAGGGCCAGCTTCAGCAGGTTGTCCAGTCCCGTGCCTAGACAGGTTTGGAATACATCCCTGTATGGACACTTCACAGCCTCTCTGGGCAGCCTCTTCCAGTGTTTGACTACCCTTGCTGTAATTGCATTCTTGTGTTCAGAGACAAAATTTCATATATTTCAGTTTGTTTCCATTGACTCTTGTTCTGTTGGTGGGCACCACTGGAAAGAGCCTGGCTCTGTCTTCTTTGTTCCCTCCCATAGGGTATTTCTATTCACTTATGAATCCTTCCCTCTCCTTCTGGAGGAGAAAAGAATCTTTTCTTCTCCAGACTGAACAGTTAAAGCTCCTCTCAGCCTCTCCTAACAGGGATACTGGATATTCCAGTCCCTTAATCATCTTTGTGGCCCTTTGTTGTACTCTGCAGCATGTCTACATCTCTCTCATACTGGGAAGCCCAGGAATGAAGAAATAATCCAGGTCTGGCTTCTCTAATGCTGACTAGAAGGGAAAGATCACATCCCTCCTCCTCCTGTCAACACTCCTGATGTGCAGCCCATCAGGATGTTGGTCTTTGCCAATGTGGGATTTTCTGACTCATTTTCTGCCAACTCCTTTCCAGCTGGGTATCCCCAGCCTGTTTTAGTGGATGGGGGTTCATCTTCCCCAGATGCAAGGCTTGCTGAACTTCATAAGGTGCCTGCCTGCCTGCCTCCTCACACAACCATCATAGCCACTCCTCCCAACCTTCCCATCACCTGAGGCTACACTCTGTCCAAGCATGCAGATTATTAATGGCGAATTTTGGACCAGGTATGGACTTTTAGGGATCACCACTAGCTACCATCCACCAACTAGATGTTACTCAGAATCCTCTGAGCTTGATTGTTCAGTTGATTTTCAATCCACCTCACTGTCTGCTCATCCAGCCTATACTTCATCATCTTCCCTGAGACCTTTATGGAGCCTGTCAACTGCCTTATTAATGTAAATGGGAAACAAGTCCACTGCTCTATCCTCATCTACCAAGCCAGCAATTTTGTCCTAGAAGGACATCATGTTGATTATCCAGTTTCCCCTTTGTAAATCTGTGCTAACTATTCTGAGTCACCTTCTTGTCCTTCATATCTGTGGAAAACTAATTTTCAGGATTTTTCTCCTGTCCACTTGCCAGAGCTGTGGAGGCTGACTGGTCTGTAGTTCCCTACATCTTATTTCTTGCTCTTCTCAAAGATAGGAGTGACAATGATGAGTGTAGCCTTACAATAACATCAGCTCTCAACATTTGTGGATGCAACCCGTGGGGCCCCATGGATATATATATGTACAGTTTGTTTAAGTGCTACCTGACTTGGTCTTCCTCACTCCAGACTTTCCCCTTTAAATGTTCTGCTAGGATTTTGCAGGGAAAAAACTCTCTTTCTGTGAACTATATTCAGAGCATTCCCTTCCTTCTGTATGAATCCAGGTACTACTATGGCTGAATGCCCTCTCTCTGCTTCATGAACAATAAAACACACTGAAAAATTTTGACTGTCCTGTTATTTTTTATTAATTTGGCTGGCACTGTGAAATTAATTTGCTGAGTCCTAACTAGTTAGATGTGGAAAAATAAGTAATCTCCTTTGCTAGATGATTCACTGGGGTGATAAAGTTGCAGAGACTGGAAAGACAGATGTGTGATTCCTTCCCTGGACTAGCAGTGGAGTGATTCCTGTATTGCACTCTGAGTATGATGTTATTTTACCCAGCAGGGAAATATTTCAGATAGCTGCTTTTGAACAGATTATGCTGGAATATTCAAGGAAAGCACAATAAATTACATTTATTTTTTTGTGTTCTTGACCAAGGTTTGAATTTAGTTATATTCCACTTACAATGTATTGGCAGGCAGTGAAATGCTGTGCAATGCAGAGGTGTGTTACATCCACAAAAGTTGTGGAAACATATCTGTTCTCAGTGTTCAGTGGGAAATTCCTGGAAGAAGTGTGTTTCTTAAATGCAGGTCCTCTGGGGCAGCCTTTGGAGTGAGGATGCTGCTGGTTTTAAATGAGGCTAGGAAGAGCAAGGAAAGCATTTCTCGGTTAAGGGAAGTGTGGTAACTGCAGTTGCATCTGTCCATTGAAAAAAATGCATTAAATTTGTAGCTGGGAGATCTTTGAGGTGGCCAGTGCTATTTAAATAATCTCTCTGTGTCTTCTATGTAACAACTAAGTGTATCTGCTTTTCTGGTAGATTTTGCAGACCCTTAAACAAACAAACCCTCAAACATTAAGTTTTTGAAACTAGGTCTACAAAATTGTCTTACTCCATTCAGCACTTATCCATTGTCTTCCTGGCTTCTTTGTGCGTGATGAACTTGGCAAAAATCAGGGAATGAGCATGGTCATCCTGAGAAAATGACTGATGTCTCTAGAGAAGCATGTCTAAGAGGATGTAATTAACTGGTTAAGGGAAAGTACATGGAGAAAGTGCGGAGCATAGCAATGAAAATACACCAATACCCTCTGTGTAGTATAACCACAAATAAACAGTAGCTCAGACTATAAAAGGCATTTTGCAGTTCTCAGGAAGTGTCCTGATATAACCCAAGTCTTCTGCTCCTGGTTGTGAAAGACCTTTGCCCTGTCTGTCTCAGAGAAATGTCTGTGATAGATTTATCATTCAGAGATGAAATCAATGATGATTTTCTGTTGTTTTGCAAAAATGATGCTTCACTGTGAAAAATTTATTACTTCCTTGATCTCAAGCTTAGTGGACATTTGAATAGTTAAGGGGAATAGCTTAGTATTCCTCTATTGCTAAAGCTATTGCTTAAATTGCTGTTTGTGAAAAGACCCATAAAGGCCTACAGAAGGCTGGCAGTTTGTGTTGGTTATCATATGAGCTAGGCTTGGTGACTCCAAAATAATTGCATGAATGTTTTTTTGTGGATACTGGAGTGTTTTTGTTTATTTGCTTGTTTCTGAATTGTGGTGGTTTATGGATCCTAGAAATGTGGTTAGTACTTTTACTCTTTGTCTTATTTCTGCATTGTACAGCCAGTGTTTCACAGGGCATCTTATGGGTACATGCCTAGTGGCTGTTTCAGATGGCATCTTATTCCTGGTGGATTATTCCCCCTTTTGGGAGCTGATCAGGAGCTCTCATAAATGTTGTGGGTTGCCTCTTCTGTTTCTGTTTACAAATCTATGCCTCTAAGTGCCTGCACAGTAATATTTACAACATGGGGAATAAATTGAGAAGACAGAGGTCTGTGTGCAGTTGTAGGGCTGTGATCTTGTTGGGATCATGGAGATCTGGAGGGATAGCTCACATGACTGAAATGCTGCAGTGCATGGATAGATGCCCTCTAGGAAGGAGATTGGAAAGAAGAGGAGATGGAGTTGCCCTTTATGTGAGAAGACAGCTGTAGTGCTTGGATGGGGATGGGTGATGAACCAACAGAGAGCCTGTGGATAAGGATTATTAAAGAGCATACACCAGCAGAGTATGGGTGACTAAAGCAGCTGTGTGTTATAAGCCATCTGATCAGGAAAAACAAGTAGATGAGGCCTTAAGAGCTGGACGTAGCTGCTCAATCAAAGGCTCTGTTGCTCATGCTGTACTTCCAACTATCCCAACATCTATTGGAGGGTCATCATAAGCAATCTAGGAGGTGCCTGACACAGGTTATAGAGAAGCCGTCAAGGAGAGGTGGACTTCATACAAGCAAAGAAGGGCAGGTTGTGAAGGTTAAAGGCAGCCTTAGCTACAGTGTCCATGAGGTAATGGAATTCAGGATCCTAGGAGCAGGTCAAAAAGCATTATCACAGCACTTGACTTCAGGAGAGAAGACTTTGAGCTCTTCAGAGATCTACTTTTTATAAGTCCTGTGGAATAAAGCCCTGAAAGAGGGAAGAGGTTCCAAAGAAAGCTTGTTAATATTCTGGCATGGTTTAACCCTGTATGGTAACTAAGTACCATGCAGACACACACACACTTCCCGCTCTTGACCCTCAGTGATATAAGGAGGAGACACAGAAAAAGAGGCATTGTCATGATTTCACACTGGCCCAACACCAGGCACCCATGGGAGGCTCACTCTCCCCTGCCACAGCTGGGCAGAGGAGGGAAAAAAACACTTGATGAGTGAGATAAGGACTGGGAGAAATATTTCAAGGGTAAAACAGGCTCAACTTAAATTGCAAAGTGTATTTAATTACTAACAGAATCAGAGGAGGATAATGAGAAGTAAAATAAGCCCTTAAAACACCTTTTTTCCTTGCCAGCCCCTCTGTTCTTCCCACTGACAGCACAGAGAGACAGGGCATGGGTTTTGGTCAGTTCATCACCGAGATGATGAGAGAAACTGAGAGAAACACTGCTCTGGGAGAGGAGTCCTTCCTCTGTGAGACTGTGGGGTCCCTCCCACTACTCTCCATGAACTTGTCCAGCATGGGTCCAATCTCATGAGTAGCATCCAAACCACACCTGCTGCAATGAGAGCCCCTCCCACGGGCACAGAGTCCTCCCAAAACTGCTGTGGCTGTGTCTCTTCCCACAGAGTACAGTCCTTCCAGGACAGGCTGCTCCAGCCTGGAAGCAGGGCTCCCTCTCTCCATTGGGTCTTTCGCTGGATCACAGCCTCCTCCAGGCATCCCCTGCTCCAGCATGGGCACCTCCCCCACGGGCTGTGGGTGGATCTCTGCATCCCCCATGGATCCCCACGGGCTGTGGGTGGATCTCTGCATTCCCCATGGACCCCCATGGGCTGTGAGTGGATCTCTGCATTCCCCATGGATCCCCACAGGCTGTGGGTGGATCTCTGCACCCCCCATGGATCCCCATGAGCTATGGGTGGATCTCTGCACCCCCCATGGATCCCCACAGGCTGTGGGTGGATCTGTGCATCCTCCATGGATCCCCACAGGCTGTGGGTGGATCTCTGCACCCCCCATGGATCCCCATGGGCTGCAGGGGCACAGCTGCTTCACCACGGTCCTCACCACGGCCTGCAGAGGAATCTTGGCTCTGGCACCTGTAGCACCTCCTTCCCCTCCTTCTCCACTGACCTTGGTGTTGCCATGTTGTTTCCCTCACAGGTTCTCACCTCTTTCTCGTCTCTGATTAGGAGCAGAAAAACCCTGACTTTGTTTTGATTTTCTTCACAAGTATGTCATCACAGAGGCATTGCCAGCCTCTCTCATTGGCCCAGTTTTGGCCAGCAGCAGGTCCATCTTCAGAGCTATCAGAGATTGGCTCTGCCAGACATAGTGGAAGCTTCCTGCAGCTTTCCACAGGAGACATCTTTGTGGCCCCCCCCTGCTGCCAAAAATCAGGCCACCATGCCAAACCAAGTACAAAAACTTGTGGGTTCAGATACAAACAGTTTAGTAGATGAAGAGAAGTAAATTAGTATGAGAATAATGATGATAATAATAATAAATAAATAAAGCCCAAGAGAAATGAGTGATGCACAATGCAATTGCTCACAATCTGCTGATCAATGCCTTTCCCTGAGAAGTGATCAGCCCCTTCCAGTCAACTCCCCCAGTTTGTGTATGCAGCTTGGTATGGAATATCCCTTTGGCCAGTGTAAGTTAGTTGTCCTGGCTGTGCTCCCTCCCAGCTTCTTGTGCAGCTCCTCATTCACACAGCATGAGACACTGGCAAGTCCTTGACTTCAGGTAAGCACTGCCTAGCAACAACCAAAACATCAGTGTGTTATCAATGCTGTTCTCATGCTGAATCCAAAACAGCTCTGTACCAGCTGCTAAGGAGAAAATGATCTTTTATCCTAGCCAAAACCAGGACACCGGAGGCATTGGATCTAAATCTTACATCTTTTTACTACAATATAAAGTACTTTCCTGATTATGAAGATGGAGATTAGGAAGAACTTTCATTCTTGAATGGTTTAAGAAAAGTTTTTGTCTGGATGTTTTGTGTAAAGACATTTGATTTGGCACTTCTGAAAAGTCCTATTCCTAACAGAAAGGAGATGCAAAACTCCTCCTGCATGGGAGCAGCCCTGGGTTTTGATTCATTGAAGAATGTGTTTATTTAAAGAGATGCAGCATTCCAAGGATATTTCTAAAGACCACAACAAAGACTGTGTCCAGTGGTCTAAGTATCTTTTTCATTTGCTTTCAATAACTCTGTCTTCAAGTTGAGTTTACTTTCCTGCTAGTTCTGATCAAAGCATTTTCATGATAAACTCATTTCATTTCATTTCATTTCTGTCTGCCAATCCAAATAACAAAAAGTATTGCTGATAGGTGT
>WEIU01005914.1:46715-58604 GCA_013389925.1 Aegithalos caudatus | reverse complement strand
GGATCTCTGCACCCCCCATGGATCCCCACAGGCTGTGGGTGGATCTGTGCATCCTCCATGGATCCCCACAGGCTGTGGGTGGATCTCTGCACCCCCCATGGATCCCCATGGGCTGCAGGGGCACAGCTGCTTCACCACGGTCCTCACCACGGCCTGCAGAGGAATCTTGGCTCTGGCACCTGTAGCACCTCCTTCCCCTCCTTCTCCACTGACCTTGGTGTTGCCATGTTGTTTCCCTCACAGGTTCTCACCTCTTTCTCGTCTCTGATTAGGAGCAGAAAAACCCTGACTTTGTTTTGATTTTCTTCACAAGTATGTCATCACAGAGGCATTGCCAGCCTCTCTCATTGGCCCAGTTTTGGCCAGCAGCAGGTCCATCTTCAGAGCTATCAGAGATTGGCTCTGCCAGACATAGTGGAAGCTTCCTGCAGCTTTCCACAGGAGACATCTTTGTGGCCCCCCCCTGCTGCCAAAAATCAGGCCACCATGCCAAACCAAGTACAAAAACTTGTGGGTTCAGATACAAACAGTTTAGTAGATGAAGAGAAGTAAATTAGTATGAGAATAATGATGATAATAATAATAAATAAATAAAGCCCAAGAGAAATGAGTGATGCACAATGCAATTGCTCACAATCTGCTGATCAATGCCTTTCCCTGAGAAGTGATCAGCCCCTTCCAGTCAACTCCCCCAGTTTGTGTATGCAGCTTGGTATGGAATATCCCTTTGGCCAGTGTAAGTTAGTTGTCCTGGCTGTGCTCCCTCCCAGCTTCTTGTGCAGCTCCTCATTCACACAGCATGAGACACTGGCAAGTCCTTGACTTCAGGTAAGCACTGCCTAGCAACAACCAAAACATCAGTGTGCTATCAATGCTGTTCTCATGCTGAATCCAAAACAGCTCTGTACCAGCTGCTAAGGAGAAAATGATCTTTTATCCTAGCCAAAACCAGGACACCGGAGGCATTGGATCTAAATCTTACATCTTTTTACTACAATATAAAGTACTTTCCTGATTATGAAGATGGAGATTAGGAAGAACTTTCATTCTTGAATGGTTTAAGAAAAGTTTTTGTCTGGATGTTTTGTGTAAAGACATTTGATTTGGCACTTCTGAAAAGTCCTATTCCTAACAGAAAGGAGATGCAAAACTCCTCCTGCATGGGAGCAGCCCTGGGTTTTGATTCATTGAAGAATGTGTTTATTTAAAGAGATGCAGCATTCCAAGGATATTTCTAAAGACCACAACAAAGACTGTGTCCAGTGGTCTAAGTATCTTTTTCATTTGCTTTCAATAACTCTGTCTTCAAGTTGAGTTTACTTTCCTGCTAGTTCTGATCAAAGCATTTTCATGATAAACTCATTTCATTTCATTTCATTTCTGTCTGCCAATCCAAATAACAAAAAGTATTGCTGATAGGTGTATGATTTTTTTTAACTTTATCTTTTTTTTTTTTTTTTTTTTTTTTTTTTTTTTCTTCCGCNTTTTTTTTTTTTTTTTTTTTTTTTGCCTCTGCAGCAGGCCATCTGTGGAAAAGAAGAAAAATTTTAAAAAATGAAGCAATTATTCTTAATATTTCTCATGAATTTATTACACCAGTATGCTGGGAAATCTTTGAGAAGAGATGGAAGTTCCCTGAAGTCATTTGAAGACATTAAAAATGAGATAGCTGGCTATACTGATATTGCTAAGGCTATTATTGATCTTGCTGTTCATGGAAAGGCTCAGAACAGATCCTATGAAAGATTAGCACTTTTTGCTGACACCATAGGACCTAGACTCAGTGGTTCAAAAAACTTAGAGGCAGCCATCAAATATATGTTCAGTGCCCTGCAGAAAGATGGGCTGGAAAATGTGCATCTGGAGCCTGTGAAAGTACCACACTGGGAAAGAGGAGAAGAGTTCGCAGTGATGCTGGAACCAAGGAATCACAGCATTGCTATTTTGGGACTTGGGAACAGTATTGCAACTCCTCCAGAAGGTAACCTTTCCTTTTGGAATTACATATGACATGCTTTTTTAACAAAAACTGTATTTTACCCCTAATAACTTCTCTCAGTGTTAAAATGGGGTTTTCTTCTTTCTGTAATAGTTCTGCAAAACAAGGTGCTGTTTTCCTGGGACTGTATGACATGGTTATGACTGTTGCTGTTTATATTAGTACAGTTTGGTTGAACAGAATTTTAAAATTAGGGTTGATTCCTGAACTTTCAATTAAATTGATACCCTTTTATTTTTAACACTGCTGAATCTCATTTACAAAGATTCTGGTCCTCCATTGTGGTTGGTAGAAAAGAAGTTCTCCATGGGCTGTCAAGTTGACACATGATTTCTCCTTCTCTTCATGTGCCCTATCTTGCCAGGCTCAGCCCTTCACTCCAGTAAAAAACAAGACAGCAGGAAAAGGAGCTGAGATTGGAGAATTCAAGCTCCTTACTAAGTATAGAAGTTGGTATCTTTCCCTTCCCTGTCTCATGCTCACCTTGGAACTTACTGTTCACATTGTTTACATGCTCACTTTGTCACTTACCTGTCACTGAACTCTCTGTTGCCTTTTAGATGATCATGTGTGATATGCTACTCAGGAGCAAGAATAACCATATAGCTGCACTTAACAAGATTCTGGTCTTTTAAACCCCAAAATATTAGATTGCCTACAAACAAAATGATTTATAAGATTCTCAATTTGTACTTATTGATGTGAGGCTTCCAGGATTGTTATTTAAAGGCGAGATGAGAACCTTCTTCTGTGACTGCTCTCCATAAAAAACAATATACTTATTCCTAGATCACTTCAAAAGCATTTGTATTCCTTCATGAGAAAATAAATTTAGTTTAGGAAATAAAAGGTAACATGATACTCATAATTTTTTTAAGAATTGTAAATTTCTGGGATAGCAAGCTTTCTGTTTGAAATGAAACAACATATAAAACTGTTCTGTTTATAAAAATATATAGCCCTTCAAAATGCAGCAAATAAAACTGGGTAATTTAAGATATGCTTGGAATAAATCATACTTGGTTTGCAAAATTGCTGCTGTGAATTTTATCTGAGATAGTTCTGTCATACTGAGGTAAACACATACCTAAAATGCAAAGCAACTAGTACCATTACTATCAGTTTGTCCCATGATAAGTGCAAGGTTTTGTGCTTTGATAGGAGAAAATTTAGAGCAAATTTTAAGCCTACAACTTATTTTGTATCCTTTCTAGTCCTATTCCAAGCTTCCTAAAAAGTGAGCTAAAATTAAAAGGTCTTTTTTGGTGTTTAGCAAGTGTTGCTGAACATGAAAAGAGAACCTGCATTTTAATTTTGGCAAACATGTTCACATCCCGAAAAGTCTGTGTTTCGCTTCTCTTTCTTAGTTGTGTAGTTGCCTGTTTTTACTCCTAGGTTTGCCATATTTTTTTACTGATACACTGAATTTACACATTAAAAATACTCACAGAAGCTCATTATGTCCTTCTTTTTCATCTGTAAAGATTCTATACCTTGAAAGATATGGTTTTATTATCCAGTTCTGGTTTATACTGAGGGATGTTCAAAACTCCTACATTAGTCTTTCTCACAAGAAATTTCACTTTCCTCCATGTTTCTGCCATGTTTCTGAAGAGTGTTGGTGCTAGAACACACTCTATGGCAGTGAGATCTGTCACAAGAGTGGGCCGTTTCTCACACTTCATGGAATAATTTTGATTAAATTACCTTACCTTCTGACTCTCCTATCATTTGTGCCTGTTCTGATTTCTGCTGGTCTCATCTTGCTCTGTGCAAACTGTGACAGGTTTTTGTGCTTGAGAAGGTTGTGTGGGGTAGCTGTTCCCTGGTGAGCACTTGGCTCTTGTTCTTCCGATCACTGGACCATCCTCCTGGCTGACGGAAATGTCTGGGAAGAGCTGCTCGTCACCAGCCTCTGCGGGCAAGAGAATCAGAAGGTGTGCTGTTGAGAAAAGTGCCTGTCCTAAAACTCACTCATACCAAGCATGGAATAAAAAATGTGTAGTTAGACCATTAAAACCACTGCCTTATCACTTCTGAAGATTGTCACAGTGCCTTATTCCTAAGAAAAAGGCATTAAGGGCTATCATAAATCGCATCAGAAATAGTTGAACAATTTCCATCAGTGAGGGATTATCAGCAGTTCTGATATATCTTGTTTTAGCCACGAAGCTGTGGGAGTATGAGTCTTCCTGTAATCAAAACAATGCAACTCACTGTGAGATGCCTGATGCCGAGTATCCTGTCGTTACAGTACTGTTGGTTACATGGGATCAGACTAGGGGGATCTACTGCTGCTGTGCTGAGCTTTGGCAGAGGGATGTTTTAAAGGCTGAAGACTGTCCTTCAGATGTTGGCTCTATGATGATTCTTTGGTTTCTTCACAGCTGCCTCTGAAGTGGACTGTGCAGGTGATCTCTGAAGTTGTTTGCTGTTAGCTTAATAGTTTCTGCATATTTTAAGTCAGTGTTCCTATCAGGAATATGTTTCAGACCCCTCATTTTACAAGCCGCTGTCTCGGTACAGCACAAACACGTCCCTTTGACACTAGTGATGCCTGCTTAGAGACAGCGGACAGTACAGGTTGGACTTCTTGTCTTTTAAGGTCTAGGAATGAGGTTAAGATGAGAGGGACTGACTCCCCCATCCCAGCAGGAGGTACAGGAGACCATTTTTTGCTTTTTCATCTTCTGAGTTATGTCTTATATTCCTCCCTTCCAATGATTTGGCTCCAGGCTTGTGACCCGAGAAGCTAAGAAAAAAGGAGACATTGACAGGAGCTTAGAACATGGTGCTGGGATTGGAGGCCTTTGGTTCCCTCAGAGCTCCTCCTGAAGCTCAGCACCCCAAGCAAGTGCTCTGGAGGGCTCTTCATTAACATGGCAATAGCCTATCAGTAATTAGAAACCTGGCTTTGGATGTTGGAAGTTCAGGGTTTATTTTCCCTTCTGTCCATGGAAATTCAAACCAGTGTTTCCTAAGAGTGACCCAATGGCTAGAGCACATGCTGAGGTTGGTTACTTTCCATTTCAGCATACACCATGCAAGTGGAAAAAATCTGCAATCCTTCAGGGTAGGAACAGGAAGCCCTAAACACCAGCAGTATTTTTAGCTATGAAGTCCAAGCCAGTCCATTGACTCCAGGGTACCAGCAGTGTCTCTTCCTGCAGGTCTTCTAACTCGTGCCTATGGCATTGAAACCCTATTGGGATGTGCACAGAGCTTTCTTCATTTATTTGATTTTATGAAATTTGCCCTCTTTGGCTCAGATACAGAACAGTTGGATGATATGCAGGAGGCTTTAAAGTACCTTGTGATCTTGTGATAAAATCCTGCTTTCTTCTTCATGACTGGGAAATATGCCAAGATGTCAAGTTCCCAGATTCCATCTGATATACACAGCGAAAAAAGAGAGTACAGAAAAGGTTAGATTTTTCTATTGAAGACGAAAAACCTCCAACATTCTCCCCCTCCAAGTGTATTCCAAGATATGAAGGTGTTGGGTCAAAGAGAAAGTTTTCACTTCCTTTGATCTCTTTACAAGGAAGGAGTAACTTCACTGCCCACTTTAGTGACAGGGAGAGAAGAAACCTGAAACAGAGTGATCTGGATTTCCAGAAATCAGCAGGGACTGAAAACGGTCATCACTTTGAAGAAATGGCTTCCTAGGTAACAAACAGGATTGAATGTTAGAAAGTGTTCAGTTTTGGGAGCTGGAAAACTGGAGATTTACCATATTTAGTCAACGTCCTTGCCTGATTTTCAGTGTTTCAACATTGGCAAAACATAGATATATATAGACAGAGAGAGAGAGAGAGTGTTGATTTGTGGTAGTACTGATTATATCCCCCAAATTCTGAGGAAAATAGATATAATTGTTGCTTTGAGAATTCCATAATTGAAGGAAAATAGTAGTTTAGCGGATGTTTGACCATAAAGTATCAAAGAATTCATTTTTTTGCATGTGTTTTAAAATGCACATTTTACCCTGATGGGTGACTGTGCCCTTTAATTTTAAAGAGATACTGACAAGCAGATCCAACTTCAGAGCAGCCTGCCTTGAAATGTCTCCTAAAAAAAAAGGAACAGTCTCTGTTTTTTTTTTATGTACTGCTGGTTGCAGCAAACCTGAAGTAATATAAATATAAAGATGATGCATTGGCAGACTTTTTCCTAGTTTTTGTGTTAAGTCATAGTTTGGTTTTTTTAACTGTCAACATTTGGTCCAACTCTGCTCTTATAGAAGGTCATATGAGCTTTGCAGTTACTTAATATGAAAATAGTTCCAGCCTGTTATGTATAAAATGGGGATAATGCATGTTATCTTGAAGTTGTTGGTGTGAGCTGCTGCTGTAGGTCCACCATTTTATTAAACCAGGGATGTTGCTGAAAGTGATCTGGCTCCAGTCCTGCCTGCTGCATTTTGTCTCCAGTGTTGACCCTCCTCTATTTTATCTCAGTGGTGAAATAGATTAGGCAATTCAGCTAGATAAACAAAAGGCCAACAAAAAAAGTAATTTTTAATGTGTATCAGAGGATTTACCCTTGAGTTGCCAGCATCTTGGATGACCACTGATCTCCTGGAAGAAAAGTGATGCTTCTGGAGGTACTTGGGTACCCCTTTGATGAGGGGTTCAGTGCTGAGAACAGGGGTTGGAGAGAGTCATAGACATGAGAGCACAGTGCACAGCAAAGCCCTCCTGTCTTCACTGGATTCCTCTTTTTTCTTGTGTGAGGAGCTATTGATCGACATCTTGAGACCATGAGCCTCAGTACTGCATGCCTGGATTGTTTATTATTACTTAGAGCAGCACTGCTTGTGGTATAGTAATTATGCTACTGTTTTTCTTGGAACATAAAAGGCAAATCCGTGAAGGACATCAGACACTGGTGTTCAGTGGCCCAGCATCTGGACTAAAAGTTAGTGTAGTTGCATTTCAAAGACTTAGAGAGGAGAAGTAGCTGCATGGCTTTGAGGTGGACACGATGTCTGTGGAGAACATGGGTTCCAGTTGCTCCTTTAACCAATGTTCAACTGAAATGTGTGGATTGCCAATGGCAAAAATTTGAATTTTCTGGTCTTGTCCTTTTGCAGTGTCACTGAGTTGCGGGTGGTTACCTTGAGGATGTTAAGGCCAGGCTGAAGCTATTGAAGGCAGGATTTGAATATGATTTTCTGCATGTGTGGGATGTGCAGACAGGGCTGGATGGCAACTTACCTTCATCCCAAGGGATAGCTGGTGGTGACTGGCACCTTTGACTCTCTAAGAAGGGAATGGCTGTCCTCAGCACTGCCCGCCTTGAGCACTACTGATCTCAGAAATTGCTTTTTGTGAATCTTGGTGTTGGGTGTCTGATTCTCCCTATACATTGCATAGCAAGCCTATGCTCTGTCCAGGGCTGCTCCTGGGAGAACCTAACCTGTTGCTCCACTCTTTTGGCATCCAAGGCTTTGTGCTGAGGGTTGAGACCAATGCATTTTCTCCTAGGATTTGTGCTGCACAGGAAGCTACAAATCAAACTGTTCTAAAGAGATCCAGTCTTGCTGGAAATTTTAAGTCATATTTGTCAAAAATGTAACTATATTATAGTGTTTATTTTTCTCTGTGTTCTTAAGGAATGGTACAATATGTTTAGTCTCTGTGCAATGTATCAGAGCTGAATAGTCTCATATCCTTTTTTATAACTGTCCTATGTAATTTTATTTTCATGAAGTAATTCTCTTTGCTTTTCCACAGAGTAGGAAGGTCACATCTTCTAGAACTATTGTTTGTGTTTTACAAAATCCTTCTTCCTGATAAAACCCTCTTCTTCATTTTACAGTTCCCCTAAAATATTTAGTGTTTTCTTCATATTATAATTCTTATATTAGTACATATTTATATGTGTTGAGAAAGAAAATGTTTCTAGGTGTTAGAATATTTCAGATTTTCAGTACATGCTAATAATTTTTGAGTGAGAAAAAAAAGAAGTGGTGATATTAGTCTTTCATTTACTTCAGCCTTACACAAAGCCTTAATTGGTATGAGGTCATTAGAGACAAAGAATTTGGGTTTGTTTTTCTAAAAACCTAGTTGAAGTTTGTGCAGCATTGCAGGAAAGCTGAACTAATTCCTGGAGAGTGTTAGAAAGCAGCGTGTTTTTAAGAGAGATACAATATAAGTTGAGTTGGAAAATGTTTTCTGAGCTGATTTTAGAGAATATTGAACTTAAAAAAGGATTTCCTGCCAGGCCTCTAATCTTACTTAGCTTTGAAGAACATATTTCTATTTTCCCTCCACTTCCCAAGACCCTCTTTCCTTTGACCTGTCCCNTATATATACACCTTTGTATCATATGACCCATGCAAAAAGTTTCTAGCTTCTCTGTAACTCTGTGAAAGAAGCTACCTTTCTTCTTTCTAAACGGGCACAAGACAGTGTTTGTGGGCTGTATCTGAAAGAAGCAGGGGCATGGTACTTTTAATCTGGAAAGATGATGAAGTCTGAAGGACAATAGGAATAGCCAGACTAAGGTAAGAAAAGCTTGGGGCTACTGCTTGCATGTGTTCAGCGTCAGCATAGAATACAGTATAACTTGATGAAGCAGCTTCTGGGCTAAATTAACTTTGTGGGGAGAGCTGAAGTAGAAACAGAAATCTGGGATGTTGCAGGAGATGAGGCGTGAGGGTGGCCTGACACGGCTGGTCTGTGAGGCAGGGCTGTGATCACCATATGGGGTTCAGGCACTGTGCTTGTGGTGTGTTGTTGCCCCTGCTCTACCATGAAGAACTCCCTTGATTTCCTGTCCTGATATCCTGATGCCTGTTCTGGAGAATGGGGAGGTAACATCCTGTCTCCTCTGTCTCCTCCTTGTTCTCGTGACTGCCGAGGCCAGGCCATGTTTCAGATCCATCTCCAGTTTCAAAATTTCCACTGTTATCAGAACAATTAGATGTGTTGTTGACTTTTTATGTTGATATTTCTTTTCCAGCTTTGTCTTGTCTAGGCTTAAAATTACTGTATTCTAATTGTTTTAAGCAAAAATTGCCTTGTCCATCAGCTTATTTATTTGACAGTGGCAGATTCAGTGCATGTGGATCAGTAGCATCATTGTTCCATAGTGTGATTTCTAGAAGAAATCATCATTCCTACCTTAGTGTGAAGTAAATGAAGTTTAGGAGATCCATAGGAGTGAGTTGTTTGCTTGCTGCTATTGAAAAGAATTTATTGTCCGATCAATGATGACTGCATTTGGCTTTGTAACTGGATCTCCAAGGTACTGATGCTATTACCTGGATGACAAAAATGAGACTGGGGAAAAAAAGAAGAGAGTAAGGCCATAATTAAGTAATGAGGAAATTGATGTCCAATAAGATTAAACAGTATGCAAATAATATTTCTTTCTGGGTTTACTAAATCCTTTTAATATAGTAATATATTGTAACTAACTTGATTTAATTTCTGTGTGTTTGTGAATAGAGTGTTTCTGGGATAGTGATAAATAAAAATGTGTTCTGTATGAAATTTCATTGATGTTTTAATAAAGATTTCCCGGTTTTTAAAATCTGGCAATAGGATGGATTATCTTTTTATCTTTCTCTCCACTGAAACCTGTTACTAACACAGACAGATGCATATCTCTAGATACTAAAAAAAACTTAAATATTACCTGCAGTTAATCTTGGGGAGAAGTTATCTTGTGAGGAATCCCCTTCAAACTAATCTACTCCTTGCATCATTGCTGGCAGGTAAACAAACAGCTGTGAGGAGGTGACTCTCCAGACAGAATTATTCATGCCAGGAGTCAGACTTCTTCTCTACGGCAATGTTACACACAGCTGATTTATGGGTGCTTTTATATATATGTGTGTGTGCTTATATATATGTACATATGTATATATACCTATACATATATAGATACAGACACAAACACACACATCAGTTTTGTGTTCATCCTACCTGAGACCAATTTATATTGCTAATGCATACCGTACCACTTATTTCAACTGCCAGTGTGATCATCAGAGTTGTGGTATATTGAACTTTTGTAGAAACATGCATTTCAGTATGCAGAGAACTTGGTAAAATACAATTTTATTGGTAAGTGAAAAGTGCCTGCTTGTTCCCACCATGAACACCCTTCCTATACCTTAATTCTCAGAAAGAATAGGGTACAATTTGCTGTTTAATATGAGAAATTAGAGGAAACCCATAGTACTACCTAGATTTTTTTCTCACTCGCCCAACCCAACAATATGTTATATGTGATGAGATAAAATAAATAGTCTTCAGCTTTATACACTCAGCCAAGTTTATCATGTTTGTAATTCTGCTTTCTATGACTCATGCCCTTTACTTAGCTAATTCCCCAAATACTCTATATTCATCTCTTGGACTGTGTGTGTTACAATCTTTATGTCTTGCTTAAGTAAACAGGCAATCTGTCTCCCTCCTTACGTGGCATTTCTGAGGAATTCTGTTCCATAACACACAGCCAATAATATAATGATAGGTGTAAGAAAGAGTGACAATATCTTTCAACATGGGAAGCAGAGCCATGAGGCACTGAATAGGTAGGAGATGCTAGGGTAGATTTCTATTAATTTGCTTAAAGGCTCAGTAAAGTGAGACATTTCCAATTTCTAAAGGGAATAACTCATTCTCCTTAAACTGGTAAACTGTTGGGGGTTTTGTTTCTTTTCTCCTTTTGCACAGAAGGTGTAAGGGTGGTTTGTGTATGTGTGTCCACATATTTGTTTAAGATAAACAATACTCTTGCCACCTCAGTTGAAGAATCTGAAATGGTATAAAATGGCACTAAAATGCAAACGAGGAATTGAATTAGTCAGAAGCTACGCAAGAGTGAAGTTTTACGTTGTTACAGAAAGCACTGTAATTCATGCTTTATGTATGCCATGCTGCCACTAGATTAAACTTGGCAGAGAGAACATTTCTTTTGTTTTGTTTTATCAAAGGATGGCTTTATTTAGCTTCTTTGGGGACATTCAAGGGTAGAGATACTGAGCTAGTTTGCAACTCTCTGTCATTTCCCTTAGCTTTCCCTTAGCACAAATTCTCAGTAACTTTTCACTGTACAAACTTCTGATGCCTGTCATCTAGGAAGGGCCATAAATGTATTTCACCATCATATTTCTTAGGAATTTTAGATACTTACTAGCTGTCTGTAAAAAAAAACACTTTTCAGAGTTGGTGTTTGTTCATGTATGCAGTAATGCCCAGGAGAGTTACACTCCTTACTTCCCTTGACAAACAGTCACCAAGACGTGTGTCCTTCCAGTGCCTGCTGCTTGATCCAAGTGGAGCACTGGGGAGAGATAATATGAAATACAGATTGCAGTATCAACCTACTGAGACCACGACTTCTCTTGTGGAAAATGAAATTTTGCAGATACCTGGCTTTATTTCCAGTGGCATGGCTTCATACCCAAAATTATCCTGTTGCTGGGATGTTCCTTAGCTAGGCAGCTGAACCTGCCATTAATTACAAGCAGCTGGAGTCTGCTAGTATGCTCACCTGCCTGCCAACAGCAGCTAGTAATATGTGAAGGTGATTCTTTGGTTTGCCTCTCTAAAACACTGCCAGCTTGAGGTAAGAATCTGAATAAATAAAATTTTTATGCCTCTCACACTAAGTTATTTTTGCAGCTAAAACTCACTTTTGATGTAGCAGTAAATGTCTGTTGAACTCTTAGTGGTACATTCTAATGAAGCAAAACTTCTGTGGAATGGTTTCTTTAAGGTTTTGAAAAAGCCATGAGCCTGGGCACACTTATGCTGGGAGACATTACCTTCCTATATTTCTAAGAGTTTTTCTCATTTATTGTGGTCTTAAATGCAAGCAAGTCTTTGAAATCCTCTAAATAATTCTTATTCCATACACACAAAAAA
>WEIU01005914.1:36039-46643 GCA_013389925.1 Aegithalos caudatus | reverse complement strand
AAAAAAAAACAACAACCAAGCAACCAAAAAAAGGACTTTTTCAAAGAGAATAATTTTATTCTTAAAAACATGATAGTTTTACTTTGTTCTGACAAATCCTTGCTAGAGGATTTGTTATTAGTTTCAGTTTCCATTGATGTATTTTATGACTGTTAGGTGAAATGTATAACACTAAAATTTCAGACATCCATTACTTCTATATTTAGAAGCAAAATACCCAGCCCGTATTGTTAAGCAGTCTCTACTTATCTCTGTAACCAATCAACAAAACTGAATTTTAAGCATTGTGGCCATTTTAATGAATTACTTCTCAAATGCTGTGAAATATAATTCCTCCATTAATATCCTAAAAAGTGGAAGGATTCTCTGGCTTATCTGTAACATTCTTTGTTTATTCAAATAAGATAATACAGCAATTTAAAACTATTCCAACTATTAAAAACAAAGATCTGGGTGGGATCTAACTTACCATGTGTGTCTAGTCCTGTACTAGAACCTGCCTGCTTTTTCTGTACCATGCGCTGGGAATTGTGAATGCCTGGGAAAACTCCTAGAAGGAGATCCAATAGAATGGATATATTCTCCTGACTTAAATATGTGGATGATATTATTATTATTATTATTATTATTATTATTATTATTATTATTATTATTATTATTATTATTAATCATATTGCAAAACTTGTTGACACTGCAGAGCTTTAATTTAATTTAAATTATGGATTGAATAATTTCATAGGAGTTACAGTCTAAAAATATGGGCTTCCAGCTGTCTTACATTAAGCTAAGTTGTTTAGCAACATATCAAAACATTTCCATGAAAAGATTACTATCTTTTTTTTTTAATTAATCCCATAGGCAGCTTTTGCAAATGTTTTTGTACAATAAATGATTACAATGAGGTATTAAAGAATATGCAGAGAACAAAATTCCCCCCGTGTATCCTTGCCCTTTATGTTATGTTCTAATACCAGCCTGATGGCATGGTTTACAGAGGGCTGTGTACTTGGTCAGGTTCTGTTGCATCTATTTAGTACTGATCCCTGATGAAACATTTCACATTGTCTTCCTTTTTCAGGAAAAAAACCCAACAAACTAATGCTGATTTCCTGAGTTCTGCACAGTCCACGTTTTTCTGTCTCTTAGAAATGGCCATAGGAAAGCTACAGGAAAGCATTCCTAAAACCACTGTAATATTTCCTTTCAGGAATTACAGCAGAAGTCATAGTTGTAGCCTCATTTGATGAACTGCACAAACGAGCTCAGGAGGCCAAGGGGAAGATTGTCGTCTACAATGAACCTTTCATCAGTTATGGTGAAACTGTGCAATACAGGTCACAGGGAGCAGTGGAAGCTGCTAAAGTTGGAGCAGTGGCATCCCTCATTAGGTCTATTGCTTCTTTTTCTATTCACAGGTAAGCATTTTTTCTCTTTCTTCCTGCAAATCACATTTCAATGTTAGCTGACATGTCATTTCTGGGCAGGCATTTTTGTTCTCTATGACTTAAACATTGCCAGTTATGAGTGGGTGTTTGGTTTAGAAACTATTGGCTTCACAACAGTTCTTTTCCCCTGTGCTTTGTCATTCTTTCAGAATGTGTGTTTATTTTGTTTTTAGTTTTTTGTTCTTGATCCAAGTTTTGTATAATATTTGTTTTAAAGAACTTTCTGCATTCTCAAGACTGTCATAAATATTCTGAGAAGAACCAAAACCAAGTGTCTTTGGTGACAACAGGCTGTCAGTGATGATATGAACTGGTCATTCAGTGTATCGGACTAGAATGTATGTGTACAATTTTCAACATATTGTTAATTTTTCTAGCATGAGGCTGACTTGTACTAGATGAAGGAGTAGTCTGCTTTGAACATAATTATTTAGAACACTTTAGCAGCAAGCCTTGTAATTCTCCTACTGCTTTTTAAGTAAGATATGTGGAAATAATGCTTTTTAAAAAATGTAAATATTTTTAGATTTCTTAAAACATTATTTGTTTATCACTGCAGTGTTACATTGCTGAAATTATATATTTTAGCTTTCTGCTTGGTAACAGAATTCCTTTTTTATCTGGGAGTTTTTCCCAGCTCTGAAAGCTTACACTTAAAATGCTTATCTATTGTGAAAAAGACTAGTTGAGGCATGCAGAGGAAATGGAGAAGGGTCCAGCCATATAGTGGAAGGCTGACAGATGCACACTGTCCTTTAACACAGTATTTTTAACATCTTACACTGTTATTGGTGACCTTAATGCCTGCAGTGATCTTTGTGTAGGAGCCTGCTGGCTGTGGTGGGAATTCTGGTCAGGCAGGCCCAGACAGCAGAGCTGGACTGAGAACTGGATCAGGACAGGCCCATCTGCCTGCCCACCATCCTGTCCCTGAGCTGCAGCCTGAGCAGGACTGCCAGGGCATCAAGTGATGCCAGACACAGAGCCTGACTGCCTAAACTGTAGAGCTCTGTTAATAAAATAATTTACATAAGACAATATGTAAATATCTCCAGTTTATACAAGAAGTGCTATATTTTGTAACAGTTTTTCTTTGGCAAGTACATGTTTAGAGCCATATAGATTGTTTATTCCTCACTCTAGTTGCCCACCGATTAACTCTTTACCCACAGGGGAGTCATTGGCAGTAGCTAACCTGTCCCTGAATGTGTGCCACAACATAACCTGGACTTGTAATCTGTTTAGGTAACATCATGGTTTCTTTTTGATTTCTGCTCCTAGGTTTTCTTTCTGCAGAAATCTGGGCTGGTAGGTGGAAAGTATGATATAGCTTTGGGTCTTTCTTGAGGCTGGAACTGGGGTGACTTGGGAGGCATTTGGAGTAGTGCTAGAATCCACTTTTTCAGAGAACATGAGTGGTCACACCTCAGCAATATGAGAAGTGTGCAAGCATCTCCATTTGTAATGCTTCAGAGAGTCAGAAAAAGCAGTAAAGCCAACTAACTGTATTGGAACACATGCAAGAGAACAGCTCTGCTGCCTCCATAGTATAAAAATGCTTGGTAGCATTTTTATATGCTCGTCCTGGTTTCAGATGGGACAGAGTTCATTTTCTCCTTAGCAGCTGGTACAGAGCTGTGGTTTGGATTCAGCATGAGAACAGCATTGATAACACACTGATGTTTTGGTTGTTGCTAGGCAGTGCTTACCTGAAGTCAAGGACTTGCCAGTGTCTCATGCTCTTTGGAGCTGCACAAGAAGCTGGGAGGGAGCACAGCCAGGAGAGCAGATCCAAACTGTCCAAAGGGATATTCTGTACCACAGGATGTCATGTTCAGTATGAAAACTGGGGGGAGGCAGGGAGGAGGGGAATTTGGCTAGAAGGGGCCAACTACTTCTTAGGAACAGGCTGGGCATCAGTCACAGGGTGGTGAGCATTGTGTATCACTTGTTTTTTGGGGGGTTTACTTATTTGCTGTTGTTATGGGGTTTTTTGTAATTAAAATTTTGTTTTTTATTATTATATTTCACTCTTTTTTTCCGTGTACTGTTTAACTGTTCTTAACAGTCCTCAAACCATGAGTTTTTGTATTTTTTTTCCTGAGTCTTCTACCAGCTGTATGGTACTTAGTTGCCAGCTGGATTGAACCATGAAAATGCTCCACGTTCCCCTAAAGAAGTCAAAATTACCTGTTAAAAATGCTTTCTGAAATATGAAGCACTTGAATTCAGCTACTATCCAAACTATTACTAGTGTATTTCTTGGTGTCCAACAAATGTGATGTTTACAATGTATTTTCTAATACTTAGAATTTTCTAATAAATCTCATAATAATGGATGATAGTGAAATGTGTTTCAGAAATGGTTTTACAAAAAATATATGGTTTCAAAATAGCCTTATTTGGTATCATCAAAGAATATTGCAATCTATAATTTGTTGATTTTCTGCAAACCAGATGATCTGTCCTGTCTGTAGTTTTGGTGCGATGCAGAATTTTTCAACTGAAAGCTGCTGTATCTTCTGTTTGCTACAGTATTTATGGAAGTGTATTTCATATGTATTGAAAAGCTTATAGGTGAAGAACAGAGGTGGACACTGAAGGAACTGGCATTACAGCTATTTCAAAATTGAATGGAAGCAGATGCCAAATGCATATTTCTTTAGAAGTATTGAATCCTTAATTGATACTGGGAGCAGAGGTGTCATTCCCAAATGTAGATGCTGCCACAAAGCATTTTTTACTGTGTACTTTCTGTACTCTCTTCATTTACCTTCACTTAGGGGTTTTTGGTTTTTTGTTGTTTCTTTTTGAATATGGAATGGATTGGTTAATGTATTTTTCCTATGACACAGAAGGTACTCAGATCCAGTCCCTCCCTTCAGTTACTCAGTGATGACTAGATCTGTTTCTCTTATTTTTAACAAGTAGGTATTGCTGTAGGCAGGATGGATTTTCTTATCTCTATGCATTTTCCTATGTTTTCTTCTAATCACCAGCTGTGTGTCTCCATGTCTGTCCTAGCATTGTGCTGTGCTGGATGGACTGTGTACTGGATGTGGTGCTTCTTATCTGTCAGTGTCTGGGGCACTCTTTGCTCAAGTCACTTGCCTTTTTAATTAACTGGTGTAGGGAGTAGTGTGTTAGAAGGATGAGAGATTAAAGGTAAAAAGCTAATAAAAAGTTTCAAAATGTTGATAAAGTAAATCTTGCATTCTTGCAACTTGTATGCTGCTGCATTGTCAACCAGAGCCTTTACTTCTTTGGTCTGTGTGTTTGCATGTTCACTGATAATATGAATATACAATAATGGGATTGTGGAGTTTTCCAAAACATCCTGGAAACATCTTAGAAGAAAGTATCCTCCTTCTCACACTGCACTATCCCAGTTTCACGTAAATAAAAGGTGGAATTTCACAATTTTTCCTGAACTATATCAAGTTTGGTGGATGGGGTTTTTTTATTTCTTTCTTTGAGGAGTTTTGTTTGTTTTTCAATTTTTTCAACTCCTTTTCAACAAGGGACTGCTTGTTGTTATTTAGTTACTCTATTTGATGAACAATGTAAGACACTTTGTGGTGTAATTTCTAGGTAATCTTGCAATATAAGTAATATTGATAGGTTAAAACTATATACTGTCATTAATATACTAGGCATATTAGGGCTCATTATTAAAGCTTACTTACAAGGCAGAATTGGTGAAATCAAAACATTAATTAAATCACTGTTCTTTTGCTGGTAACTTGATGGCTGTTCCTTGTTCCAGTAATGGCAAGTGGCTGCCATATTGTCAAGGCAAAAAGTGTGAAGGGAATCTTTGATCCAGGGACAGTTTATTTTTCTTTAAGGTGTGGTAGTATACCTGTGGAGTAATAAAAAACTCTGGGGACTCAAACATCCCAATTCTTAATAAGGGCAAGAAGGGATGAATGTCATTATACTCTGGAAAACTCATAGACGTGTTTGTACAAGGACTCGTGACACTCATTGGTGACAAGTATTTGCTGTTGAGTTTCAAAGAGTGGATTTATTCATTTTGAACATCATTGCTAAGTGAATAGGAAATAAAATTAGCAACCATATCTTCCTTGACCTATGAAGAGATGACAATAATTGCATGGTATTGCAATGTTACATGGTGGCTGTGTCTCATGGCATGGTCTGCTTCTTGTGTTAAATGATTCTCTTGCTACTTTATTGATAGCATGTAAGAGTGGGGGATTTTTATGCAGGAGAAGGTAAGTGTAATTAGGAGGTAATTGGTGGAGGGAACACACTCCACTAGATCAAGTTGGCCCAAAGCCATATCCAACCTGGCCTTGAACGCTGCCAGGGATGGGGCATCCACAACTTTTCTGGGCAACCTGTTCCAGAGCCTCAGCACCATCACAGTGAAAGGATTTGTTCCTTATGTCTAATCTAAACCTATTCTCTTTAGGTTTTTTGCAGAAAAGCCATGCTGTGAAATGCCAGTGTCCATAAAGGAGACAGAGGAGTTCTGCAGCTTCATTCTAATAAAGGGAGAGAGTCCACTAGGCCATTCCCCTGTGGGGGCTCTCTTGAGGTTTTGGAGGATGCTCCTCCTTTTATCCTGAATTCCCAGCTGCGTGTTGTCCTCTTCCTTTGCACACTAATGAGGTACTAGGAAGGTACAGCCTTCACAAACCACCTACCACATATTCCCCATAAACATGTATTGTCATTTTCCCCTAAAGTTTGGAAGTTCAGGATGTCTGGGTTTTGCAGATTCATCAGAAGTTCAGATTGTCTAGGCTCTGCAATAGATTTGTGTGAACCCATTTCTCCTATTACCCTAAAGTTAACTGTCTGGGTTCTGTAACAAACTTGGCAGCTTGATTTTAGTAGAGATGTTAACACCCATTTCCCCTAAAGATCGCCACAGCCATTCTGATTGGTGCTTTCAGACCTAGTCATTCCTGAAGAAATTAGCATCCTATTTATGCTGTCATTTGTGAAGAACCCCATTAAGTCTTTTGTGAAGACATTAGCACCCATTTTTCCTACCGGTTTGAAGCCATTCTGCCTTGTCCTATCACTACAGACTGTTGTAAGAAGTTTCTCTCCATCTTTCTTGTAGGCTCCTTTTCCCAGTAACAATTCTGAAGCACTGGCAGTTTGGTGGTGTAATATTTAAACATGGCTATTAGGAGTTAAGTGTAACAGAACTATTTTTAATGAACCTTCTCAAACAACATGTATCATTGTACTAATTCAACAGAATCTATAATATTTGGCCTTTTGTAGAAATCCGGGTACTTACTTTTTTTTTCTGCTTTAATAACTTAACTGTGCTGAGATTAATGATACATACTCTTACTGTAGTGTAAAATAAACTGATGTGTGTTCCCAGTTCATAGTGGATGTTTTTTACAGTGAAAATACTCAGTTTACAAGGTATGGTTGAAGTTGAGTATTAATCTGGATGACCAGTCCCATGCTACAACAAGCAGTGTTACTGAAGAAATAGTAATGACAGAACTATTTTCTGCTACCATAGGCTTGCTTTATCACAGCAGTTGTTCTGTTATTAAATAATCAAAGTGAAAGAAGATAGGAAAAGTGAAATAAGTGAAGTATAGCCTTAGCTGTAAGGCTCCTGAAATTATTTGATTCTAATAAGCTAGCCATAAGTCTTTGGGTTTTTTTGTTTCCTAGCTGTACATTTTTGAAACATTTTGTAAATAGAAATGTGTGCTTTAGCTATTGAAATGGTCCAGTATTCATTCCATGGTGAATGTACTCTTATATATAAAACTTCCAGTAAATCCTTCTGTTCTTCAAGAGCCACAGATTAGATAATATTGTAACACTGTATCTTGTAATAATAACTCCTTCAAGGGCTCAAGAAAGAAGCAAAATTGAGTGCTTTTCTGAGAACTCAAAAAGGAAGTTCCCAAGTATCCTCAGGATAAATACCAAGAGCCCTACTATTACGGTTCTTTGTATTTTGCGGCAGAGCAATCTCTCTGATATGCAAGAAATTCAACAGGGAACTTACTACAAGGCCAAAACAGACCAAGTACTACTTTGACACAATCTAGACACTCTTAACAAGAACGTATATTTGGTCAAGTTCTTTTCTTTTTAGACTAAATTCAGCATTTTATACTTTCCTGAAGTAAGTGTTTTCCTTCCTTTTTTCTTTACTTCTTCAGTCTACAGGTGGCCAAGACACACCACCAGCTTGTGATGCTCCAGTAGCTGTAATCAAAAGCTTTGTCTGGATGAAAGCTGAAGTAATTAATGACATGGTGGGACTCAAAATTTATGACTGAGGTTGCGTAGATGATCCATGTCAGTACATATGGCACAAGGCTAGTATATAATCTCATGGAATCTGTGTGAATTTGAAAACCATTTCTTTTCCATTGCATTTCCATTATCCTAATTTCCCCTTTTTGTTATCTCACTTCATTTATTTTCTCCTAAATCATGAATACCTTTTTGTCTATAAATTGTTTCCCTTTGTATTTCTAATGGCTTGTTAGACAGGTCATGCCCTTCTCAATCTTGCTGACAATGTGTGTGCATCAGTGGCATTTCTCAGCTTTCAGGTGCCATCACAGGGACTTTTTACCACGTCACCTCTTCTGATGCGTGGTCTGCTGCCTTTGCTTCCAGATATGAGTACTGCTTGCTAAGGAGATAATCTTCCTTTCCCTGAAACTCCATGTCCAAGAAAAGTAAGAGCTTATTCACAGCAGTAGTGACAGGTTCAGCTTCCTCTTCTTGCTCTGCCATGTTTTCTGAATTCTAGGATGATACAGTAGTTTTGTTAGGATTTCTTCTGCTTTTTGGCTGGCTTTTGTTTGGTGGGTGGTTTGGTTTGGTTTGGTTTTGGTTTTGTTTCAATAGCAAAGAGATGCATCTGGCCCTTGAAGTCAAAGTTCTGTCTTTGAAATGGTAGCTTGTGATTGTGTCCTGAGCCCTGAAGGCTCCTTTCCCTCCTGTTCTGCTCTTGTTTCCACTGTGAATGCCAGTATACCCATTTTTTTACTGCTGTCTTGGGAATCATTCTTCTTGTGACCTGTTCTGCTGTCCATAGAGGGGAAGCAGTGGCATGCTGAGTAGGCAGCATCTTCCATCTGCTTCGCACAGGAATGCACAAAGCATAAGGGCAGCAGGAAGCAGTGTGGGGATTGGAGAGATGCAACAGTAGTGATGTAGCATGATTGAAGAAATCAGGAAGTGCCCTTGATTATTTGTGATCCCTTTTCACTTACTGGATTAGACTGGGAACAAGAATTGATCATAAGAAACATCTCCCTGAGAGACTGTCCTAAAGCAGTATGCTTTGGCAATGGGATACAGTGGTACTGTCTCCTGTTCTACCAAGGAAGCAGGAAACAAGGATAAAACCCTTATTTGGGGTCTAACAAGAGAAAATAAGAGCAGCCCATGTTTTAGAAGTCTCTGGAGAGCTTGTGGAAAGATTCTAGTTATGTTTTATAGCGCTGTGCATGTTGTCTTATTGCCCTTAGAGATATGAATTGGTGGTGTACTTTGGGGTTTGCTCTGCACTTAGAGGCTTTCCCTTCAGGATGTCTTTAAATTTTGTTGACTGACAATTTATTAATTTTTACTTTGCTTCCTGTGTTCCCTTCAGGCCAACATGCCAGACTGAGTTCTGCAGTGCAGTCTTTGTGCACACATTTGGGCAAAGCCTAGCTGTCAAAAAGAGACTTAGAAGTCATTAGAAGAAATGGACCCTGTGTTTTAGGAGATGATCATATTGTACAATGGGTTCTTGCTATTTGCACAGTGATTAAGGAGTCAAATTTCAGGTAACTTCATAATAGTGAGAAATTTGTAGATGTTTCTTCAGTCCCAATCTCTCTTTGGTTTTTACCAATTTTTTTCCTCTTTTTCCTTTGAACTGGTTAACTGGCTTTTGGTTGTTTTTTTTTTGTTCCCAGTAGATGGGGCCTGATGTGACATCTGCAATCTCTGTGTAATTTCATACACCTGGCATATTTGTTTTCTTACAAAGCCACTAAAATGGTGATGAGACTAACAAGAGCTTTCTCTACCTCCTCCTAAGTTTCACTCTTCCTGTTCGGGAATATGTTCATGTAATTGTGAAGAGTTCCATCCATTTAGTGTCTAGTTACACAAGCAGTGTCCTGTAACTTGGTAGATGTAGATAAAGGGTTAGTAAGATCTTTTTTAATAGACTCTTATCTAGAAAAATGCTCTGAGGATAACAGCTCTTTTGAAATTCCTGGCTTCCTCACCAATAACTTCCCAAGGCAAATCTTTAGCAATGTAGTATTTCATTGTGTTTTTTTCTTATCTCCTGGACTTTCCTAACATTACTGAGTCATTCATTATGTTGAGGGCTGGATGGCCACCCATATCAGTTAATTCTGATCTTGTTTGAGTACCATGAGCATCCACTGATCAGGTTCCATAGTACTCTGAAGTTACTAAGTTTTATTCCACCTTTGCATTACTGGTTCATGTATATAAAGATGTTCAGTGTATAAAACTAACAAGTTTTGACTTTCATGTACTGGTCTATAAGGAGTTACAGCTGTGCTTGCTGTGGGTTGAGCACCAGGAACTTCAGCAATTTCCCACTATTTCCTGTTTCTCCCTAATCAGCTCCACCTTTCTTCTGTGCTGCCAACCTCTTCTGAGTCTGTATGAGTTGTAGTGCATATGAAAACCCATTAATAAGTTCAGAATCATCTGATATGATTATAAGGTCTTGACCTATCAACTTCAGGTTTGTTTTAATGTTCTCACAATATTCAGTTTTCTTGATTACACCAAGAAGTGTCTCACTAGTATGTGGTGACCATATTTGTGCAGAACTGAAGGAAAACCTGACAACGCAAAGGCAGATAATGATTACAGAGAGGGATCTGACTAATACAGTGCCAGTGAATTAGTTTCTCAATCTGTGTATTTATTTTCAGCTGCTGATAAGGTCTGAGAAGTATGTGAACTATTTTGTTTCTCTGTAATTCTTGTTTCTTCTGCAAAAGTGCAGGAACTGTGGACTTTATCTGGAGTGTTCATATCCAGAGCACATGAACATTTAGCCCTAGATAACTGGAAAAGATTAAATAGTCCCAGAATGTTTGTTCCAGAATGCTACAGGATTAGTTTTTGGGGTGTCCTAGCCTAATATTC
>WEIU01005914.1:25098-36022 GCA_013389925.1 Aegithalos caudatus | reverse complement strand
GGGTGTCCTAGCCTAATATTCTCCTTTCTCATTGAGGGAAAAAAAAAAAAAAAAAAAGTAAAGCCTCTGTTTCTTCATGTATTCTAGGATTACTTTTGAGGTACACAGCACCTCACTTTTTAAATTTTAGCCCAGGCAATGCTGAAACAACATGTACAGAGGTCTATTATATAGATTCATCTGCCTATCCAATTTTATTTTTTCATGTCTTTTTCCATTATTGTCATGGTTTTCCACTGAGTATTGTTTCTATTTCCTATATTACTCAATATACTTTTTCTGAATCTGTTTGGCATTATTCTTAATTTGATGATGTTGCTAAAATTTATCTACATAATGCAAAACCATTTCAGCTTATATATATATCTTGAAGTTTTATTTAGGGAACATGTTGTATTGCCTCTAAAGCCCCTGAAGTACTCTTTTACTCTTTTCAAGGATTACTGCTGATTTCTAAAAGTGAGAACAGGTTTTCTTAAGGACTTTGGTTGGATTTATATACATGTATACAACATAAAAATTTATTTTGGTATATAGCTTTTTACTTATGTAAAATAAACAAGCAACCAAATATAAGTGCAGATTTTAAAATATATACTTGATTGCTACTCAACTGTTAACACAGTTAACCTCTCTCTGGGCATGCAGAGGATTTGGAAATGCTAATTCCTCGTTTTCTTTCACCTTGTTTTCTTAAACATGTGATTAAATGTGTACAGTTTATTCCAACGTACTATGATTTCTCTTTACACTGTTTTTCAGAAGGCCAGTGGCCTCTTTCTGCTCTTTCTTCCACTTCCCACAGTCTTACTTGTGGCTTGTCCATATGGTAGGATATTTCTATGTTCTTTCATTAGATGTCATCTTCCCATAGGATGGCCTCACCCTGCTGCGTTATCTTTGCTAGAGTGTATGTCAGATATTTAGGTACGATTAGCTGGACATCTTTTTGTGATGAAATGCCTTGTTTATGGCACACAAATTTTGACTTGTGTTTTTAGGAATTCAGAGGCAATTGTTCCACAGCTATTGTTTAGAATTGTTTTCTAGATGTCGGCTGGTGTTGATGACCAATAGTAATAATGGGTTCTTCCCTGTAGAAGCAATGTCTTGTGCCTCAGAAGTGTAACCATTTCAATTATTTTAATCCTTTTCTTTTAGTGTTTTCCCCTTCAAATCCAATCAGTCACCTGCGTTTCTCTTATTGTGTCCATCTTGTTGCATCAAATACTAATGATTTTGTGTTGCCTGCAGGGCTAAATGGTGAAAATCCTTCTCCATCTGGTTTATTAAATGAGAGGTGCCAACTCCTGTATCTGCTCTGCCAGTGATGCCAGCTTTGATTACTTGCCTGTTGTCCACTCCTTCAGGCATCTTATACTTTCTCTCGTTTTGTTTCTATATTTAGGACAATGGTACAAACCTGAAGCTGTAACTTTGTTCTCTTCCATCTTTGCTTTTTAAATCTGACTTTGGTTTGGTATTTATAGATTGTTTTCTTTAGCTGGTTAGGTGAGTAGAGTCTGTGACTTCTGCTAAACTGTTTCACCTTGCCTTTATTTCGTGGTCACTATCCACAGTACTTCTGCCTTGGCTGTCTAATGTGAATACTGCAAATACCTTGTGAAACAGAGAGGGGTTGTTTTTTATATGCTTCTGTATATTATGATGATGATGATGATGCAGGATTAAGCTGTGACTGCACTTCATAGCTTTGTAATCCATTGTGAAGGCAAAAGAAGAATTTTTATTCTAAGAATAAAGAGCAGAAAGGAACCACACCATTTCTGACATATTTCTATTTGTATTCCTTCACATTAATTTGCTTGTGACTGTGAAGCACACAAAAATACCTCAACAAGAAATATTGAAACTATGTACTGTTTAGCTCTGAAAAAAATCCAGATTGATTCTAGACATTTGTGCACCAAAGAACAAAAGGGTACTTTTGTCAGACAAGGGAGAGTAATCAGTTAACCCCAGAGGTTCTGAAGTTCCATTCGTCACTCTGCCTTGTGCACTCTTGAGCAGGTCACAGCATTTTCTCTCTTTCCCTGTTTATAAGCAATATTAATATTTTTGAATGTTAATTTAGGATAGCATTTGTACATGGTTTACTGTAAAGAAGACAACATTAAAAGTCAACTCTTCTGAACTGTGTTTAAGGAGTCAGTAGTAGATTCTGCAAAAATTTGTGCATGCCAAAACCAAGTAACAGTTGTATTACCATGTAACAGTGGGTGACTACTGCTGATAAATAATCCATTATATAGCCATGGAGGGGGGTTTAGGTTGATTGTTGAATTCTGCTAGATTGAGATTGAGATCTGTGGGAAGGCTCTGGCAGGAGGTGAATGACAGATAATACAGTTTATTATGTAGGAATATCATATTTTCAAATGTAAATGTTTAAAAATAATTTGTTGACTGTAATTCAAAGGATTTGAGTTAAATTCAGTATTAACTCATCATTAGAGAGTTAAACCCACTGAAAAGAGCACAAAGGAGCTGGAATTTCAAAAAATTAAAAGGCTTTTTCTTAATAACAGTTTTATATCATCAAGAACAACATGAGCTTTAGAAACCAGGTTCTGGGATTCAAATGTGATTTTGCCAAAAATCTGGGTTTTGGAAAGCGTGAATTCCCAGGAGAGATGTAAGGAGGTTTTAGTTGTTTTTCTGTAATCTGTGTATGGCTTGCACCTCTTCAGGGAGCAGTTTGTGATCCTTTGAGGAGAGTTTGTGTTTCCCTCAGAGTATCTCTACCAGGGCTCCTGGTTTGGGGTTTTGAGAAGTCTACAGTTGCTGTTGGGGGAACACTGGAATGCCAGAAATTATGTGAAGGGACCAGGAACTTGAGTACATGTTCTGTATGTCCATAAAGGGCATTAGGGGCATGTATGTTTGTGCTCAAGCTCAAAGACCCTGAGGAGGGACTCAACATTGTCCACATGCAGCCAAAATCCTGGGCAGTCGAGTTCATTTGAGAGACCATCCACGATTGTAACTCCACAAAACTATGGGGAATTTTCCCCCTCTTCTTTTACTTAGTTTGTAATGCTGACAATCTAGGAAAACAGAAATGGTGTGCTGCAGTGTCTGAGAGAATGCTAACATTTCAGTCTTGCTAGAAATGCGTTGTGAATAGGCAGACCCATGAGAAAACTTTAGCAGAGCTACTTAGAATAACAAGTGCAGCTGCAACTTATGTTTTTAGAAGTATAACTGTTTTTCAGTGTCTAAAATTAGGTTTTAGTCATGTAAATCCTTGTATGGTACTTCTGAGTGACAACCAGTGATGGATTCCTTTAACCCTTCCCATATAGAGTGCACTTTTTATTCCTTCACTATTTTGATTTTACTTAATGGAGTGGTTTAACATTTTGTGAAAAGATGCCAGAGCCAGAATCCAGGAAATTGCAATAAGATGACAAGGAAATGGTGAACACCATTGGAAAGCATTAGACTTGTAGTTGACATTTTTCCATGGAAGTTTCCTGAGAAAGGAAAGGAGAATTCCACTCTCTCCTCTAGGATCTCCCACATAACGTGTCTGAAGCTTTTAGTTTAATTTCATTTTAGTTCAAATATATTTGTGGCAGAAATTTCAGCCACAAATGCACTATTATTTCCACCTCCAGATGAGTTTTTCAGGCCATTACAAAGGTTAACAGGGAGCAGAGCTTGTGAGCTGGACAGTCTGACTATCATGGTTTCATAAGGATGGTCCTAGACAGGTCTAGTTCCCACAAATGTTTGACAAATCATGGACTTCCAAGGAGAATTTGTTTTAGCAGCATTTTTGCAGCAAAGCCTGCTCAACAGTTTCATAGCTCCAGCAGCAAGAAGTGCTACCATGTGATTTACAGTGTATCCTGGGTCACATCAACCATCAACTGTTCATTGCAGGTGAACAGTTCTGTGGTTAGATCAGGATCAAGCACTGTCCCCTTAAAACAGGAATTAATACTGGTATTAATCAGTGTATTGGCTACATCACAAGATTCATCTGCAGGTCAGTGGAACTTTTAGCTCCATGTTGATGAAATTATTAAAAGCCCACCTTGAGAGCTTGCAAACTGCAGGTGATTTTTGGGCTGTGCTTACAGAACATTTGCTTTAAGCTATTTGGTAAATAGTTACGAATTGCACACATTTGGGTTTGTTCTGTAGAATTCAGCACCTGTTTATAGACAAGTTAGGTTTGCAACAATTTCCAGTGAATAATTTAAGTAACTCTACTACGCTTACACCGAAGTGTAGTATAGAGTATTTTAGAGGAAGAAATTTTAGCTTGACAGATGCAAGGTAATTCAGCCTGTGTATATATTAGCTTGTAAAACACAGTTCTGCTTCTAAAAATTATATGATGCACTTCTTTCTAAGTAGGTATCGTTTTTTACAAGATTTTCTATTTATATTATTCATGAAGTTATATACATGGTCTCAGTGTTGATATTAATCATTCACAATCAGGAAGATAATTTTCTTGCACAGTGTACTTTGTGGGGTGGGGGCATAATAACTACTTAGTACCTGAACGTTGGGAAGAAAATTCCCACTTTTTATTCTGTTACTGTCTTGCAGTGTTGCACTAAGTGATCTTCAGTGTTTTCCTATACTGAGCCCTAAGGCTGTGGGGTGTACATGAGGCTGAGTGCAAGTGACTTTGTGCATGCCTCTCCTCAGGGAGTCTGCCTGAACATGAGTGAGACCCTGGACACACGGGTGAGGAGGGAGTGGGGAAGCCTGTGGTCCTCTCTAACAATCCACTTCTACTGGAGCTACCAGGGGTGGACTTGGAGAGCTCTGGCATTCTCACAGCTGTCACTTTTCAGGCAGTCTGGAATCTCATCATATCCCTAAATCCATGTCACCTCAACAATTCATCTGATCTGACTGGCTGTGTGCCTGCATCTCTTGGTTCAGATCCAAAATCATTTGCATATTTTAATTTATGTACAGATTGTAAAAGTGATGATCATTATTGTACCAGCCTCCAGCCTGTGCTAAGTTATGAATAGGCAGACCCATGAGACTAATGAAAATGAGAGAATAGATCAACTAATGAAAATGAGAGAAAATTATATTGTTTCAGATAGTCTCTCTTCTAGCACAGACTTTCAGGTACTAAGGAAGCCCATAAATTGCAGAAGTGGAATTGAGAATAATCTTTTCTCTCCCATTCAGAAGATGATGAAGGAAATGCTGTATCTCCAGGATTAAATGGAGAAAGGACAAACCGCCGAACATTAGGCAAAACAATATGACTATGTAGTGTACGTTGGAGTGCCCAACAAACTTGATAGCAAAAACAAAACAGTGAGAAAGTGTTGCATTTTGTCAGCAATTTCTCTTTTCCTTTTGGGAAAGGAAAATGAGATGAATTCTCAAACTGAACTACTTTCTCAGAAAACCCCTACACTAATTTCCTTATGAAAACTGCTGTGTACCAGGTGTTCTTCCTGCATGCTCCTGAAAAAACCTGTAGCACAGAAGATTCCCAAAATTTATTCAGTCATTCTCTCAATCATGGTTTGTGGTGGACTCTTTTTTTCCCAAGCCTGACACTCTTTGTTTTCCAGACACAACGAATTGCCAGGAAAGGAGCTGTTAAGAGGAAATACGTACCTATTGGGACAATTTTTATTTAATCTGATGTAAATTATCATGCTTTTGAGAGAATCTGCCTAAGTCAACAAATACAGCTGGGGAAAGAACATTCACACTTGGTATGACATTTTGCTGGGCTGCTCAATATTTAGTTTTAGCTCACCAAAGTTAAAATACTATAATGAACTTTAAAAATACACTCTGTTCCTAAAAAGAACTTTTCTGCTTACAGTGGATTTCACATTCAAAAAAGAAAAATTCAGGCATTTGTAAGATTGAAGTGACAGGCAAGGCTTGCCTGAATTTTGGAAATAAAAATGTATCATTTATTGGAGAACAAGTTTATCAAATAAGTGTAATACACGACTAGATAAAGTCTTAGCACTTAGGCATTTATAGTGCATTTTTCATTTCATAAGTGGAATTGTATAATGTGTGAACTTTATATGCAAATGTAATGATCAGGTGTAGTTAAAAGTCCCTTTCAAGTGACACTAGTAAAATTTCTCAGTCGAGAGGAAAAATAAGTGATACCTCCATCTGTATTATTTTTACTAACACATTTTTGTTCTTTTTTTTATTTGAATGATAAAAGTATTAGATTGTTTATCAGAACATCAAAAAGGTGTTTAATATTCTATAGAAATTAGAAGTGTGGGAGTGAAAGAAGCATTTATGCAGTGAAGATTTTTCAGAGTTTCAGTTTTCTTCAGAAAATATTGTGGCTCACCTGGACAAGTGCCTTGCAGTGACTTTTTTTTTTGCTCATTCCTTGAAATTGAATCCAGTCATTCCTTTTACTTTCTTCTCATATTCAGTTGGGTTTTAAAATCTTCTCCCCTGTTGTCCTGCCCCCTTCTTTTGAGGTTAATGGAAGTGTTTCAGTGGAAGAAGTTGTACTCACAAACAGAAGAAAAGATAACTAGATTTCTCCATTCCCTCTATTCTATTTTACTTTTGGGATTTGATTCCATGCTATCTGAGATGATAATAACTATGTTATTCTACTGTCTAGTTTTTTTCTTTTTGCAAGTTCTCCTCTTTAATCCATCCATATTTGCCTTTGGTACTAAGATATTTTGTCTCCTGCTGACTTCAGAAACATTTTTACCCTCTGTCACTGCCATCTCTACCTTATGGTTTTCCTTGATTACCTTTGTATTCCTGATGATACTCATCTTCCTTTCTACACTTTAAAAATGTATCTCCATGAGGCTTTGTTTGCATTGCCACATCTTGTTGAAGGGAGATGGTTCCTAGATGCATATGAATTTAAGATTTGTTTGGTTTTTATGGAGGATGATGTCCAAAGAACATACTGCTCTGAATGGTGAGTTGCACAGAGAAGGAAGAAAAGAAGAAAGCACCATCCATATCCTGTTCTGTGAATTTGAGACTTTCTTCTGACTCCTTTCAGGCCTTGCTCCCCTCTGTTTACCTCAGTAGTCAGCTGATTAAAAGGGAGAATTTTTATGGGGGTAAGACAAATATCCTCTATCACTACCCTTTTCCTTCAGCTGAGTGCTGGCTGCTTGTTACCCTTTACCATGACCATCTCTTGAAAGGAAGCTCCCTGTACTGCCCCATGATGTATTTACCTTCAGTGCCAGGGCTGTCTCATGGTTCTGATGTGTAGGTATATATGTCTGTGTGTGGGAGAGCTTGACCCTCTCCACTGCTCTCTATCTCTAATGAATCAGAGATTTGGAAGGAAGGACTGATAACAGTACCCTGAAAGCTCTAATGCCTCTTCACACCTATTTGTGCTTGATAATTTTGATGTATGAGTTAATTATAACAGTGAAAAACATCGTTAAATGGAGACAGTATGAAAAACAGGTCAGTATTCTAGAAAGCTTAGTTTGCTTTTGTATTGCTGGCCTTGTAGTGCTTCTTTGTCTGATTCGCTGCTTTCCAAATAAAGAAAATGAGGGAGGTTTGTTGTTTTGGGGTTTGATTTCTTTTTTGTTTGCTTGTTTGGATTCATTTATATCCTTCCTGTAGGTATAAAATATAACATCTGTTATCAGTGAGGTTTTTTGAATTTGTTCTCTGCATGCATTGGTCTCTGGTGATAGCGAGGGTCACTGAAGATATAAATAAGACTTATGTTCAAGGCTGAGAAGCTAGGAATTCAACAAAAAAAATTAAAAACAAAGCCTATGAAACCAAAATCCTTGCAGCTGCTGGCAATTTGGATTGCCAGTGGTGTCCACATCAGGAGCCCTCTCCTAATGTAGCTATTGTAGTGCACAGCAGGCAGCTGCATTCTCACAAGGCAGGGATGTAAACACAGAAGGACGGAGCTTGGTGATTTGTACTGAGCAGAAGGAGGCCAAACAGGTGTGTGACTTAAATAGTTCCCTCAAGATGTCAGCTGCTGGAAAATCATCCTCAGGTCTGTAAGATCCAGCAAGTTTCTTTTTCAGCTGAAAAGCAGCTGATACAAACTTTCATTTTCTACAGATTCTTGGAAAGCTGTTCTACTTTCCCAGCAGTTGGATAGTCCCAGGGTAGAATTCATCAAACTTCATTTGATCATTTTACCAGTCAGAGGTGTTTTCTGCTTCTTGTTTGGCAGACCATGCCTAATACACGCTATTTAAAAAAAAAAATTCTGTACTTATTGGAGAATTCTCTTGGGGCTTGGGTTACTGAATATTATAGCGGAATACAAACATATATGTGTAAGTTATGTTCTGTAACCTAGGACATATGTAATTATGGCAAAGCTATTAGGCTTGTTTGGTAAAGCCTAATTTTATTGAGTGCCTAGCACTCACTAAATGCAGTTTTCTAAATGTTAATTTAAATGGAGTCTATGTGGTAACAGAATAACGCTGTGTTCTTCTTCAAAGGGAATTTTCCTTGGTAAGGCTGGTAGCTTCTGGAGCCTTTCTTACAATCCATTACCCTTGTGCTGATGCTGCACCAGTTAAGGATTGGTGCAAAGAAATCTGTAAGAGACACTGTGGGCCTGGATTCCACATATTCTAATCTTGGTGAAAGACTACTGTTTTAGTTACACAATTTAATTTATTTATTTATACTATTTAATTCCGCATTTGTATGGTATTTTTACTCTGCAGTTTCTTAAAATTTTTTGTGTGTATTTCTATTTGGTTTTGAATTTGACAGTCTTGATATCTTTTCAGCTTACTGTAAACCAACATAAGAAATCCCACAAAGACAATATAAGATTCAAACAAAGCAACTAAATCTTGGGACAAATGATGACAGAAACACAAAATTAGGCTGAATTTATTTCTTTTATATTTTTCCAAGTGGTTGTAAACAGGGAATAATCTTGATTTTATTTTTATAGACCTAATTCTTCTGAGAAGATTAACAATACTTTTGAAATTTTGACTAACTGCAATTACAGTTGGCCTCCCTATCCAGATAATGGTGAGAATCTTGGAAGAACATACACAGTTGGAGTTCACACAAGGGCAACTTTTGTTTTGTAAGGACTTTATGGTGCTGGAAAAGGGGATTCACTTGCGTGGAGTTCAGGCTCTGCCATGCTGCCCATGATGCACAGAAAGTTACAGGAATGAGGCACTCATAAATAGCTACTCTCCATAGATAACTGCGAGAGGAAGATGTCTAGTTTTCCTTCTGTTTTGCTGCAGTATGTTCCATCACACCCTTTAAAGTGTAAAGCTTTTTATGTGATGAGGGAATTTTCTCTGATGTGTAGAATATACAAGTGAGAAACAAAAGCAAAGTATTTGGAAGATGTGAGCTTGTTACCAAATTAAGGCTGTGATCTTGCTGTGAGTGTAACTAGTGATTAATGTAGTCATGGTTCTATTCAGGATCGTATTTTATGATTTAAGTCAATATTAACAAACTAGCTGATCTGATATGAAGATTTAGTTTACATGTGGTTCATACAGTGAATTTTGCATGGGTCCTGTAGAAAACAGGTGGTCACATATGGAATCAGAGTCTTGCAATGTGTTTTTCTGAATGAGCAAACTTAGATCATGCTGGCAATACTTAGACAATATTGATTTTGTATTTCCCAGCTCTAGATTGCTTTTTGAGGTTGATGTGAAGAATGGTGCATTGGGTGTATGTGCATACAAATTATGGCTGAAATAAATATTTCTAAGCTTTTGTATAATCAAGTTTTGATTTTTTTTTCTTCTAACCAAGTTAGAGTTCTTGTAATGTCATGCTTACTTCTCCCTTTAGGATATTGCTATCATTTCCCATGGCTTCAACTTGAGACCTGTTTTCCATCAGAGCATCCAGCTTAGCTTGAAGCACTGGTTCTTACACAATTTATTTTTCCTTGGGCATTTTAGCTTATCTTAGAGATAAGGATTGGAAGTGCAGGAACAAAGTAATGGAGCATGGGAGGTCAGCTACCACAGTAAGAAGAGTTAGAACTGACCTGACACCAGCAGCACATCTTTTCATCCACATTTTACTTTCTCCACATTTGATTATTTTACTCAGGAGAGAAACTAACTAGCTGCTTTTTGAGGTTTTTATCCTCCCTTTATACTTTTTTGTAAGATACGAGCCACACCTTTTTCTTACTAGTCATTTGACAGGTACTTTTACAGAGAAAATGTGGGGTGTGTTTTGAGCCTTTTCTCTGCTTTTATTCATACCATGACAATTCTTTTACTTTCCAAGATGTGAAATCTAGGGGTTTATGAAAAGCAAAATTCAACCACTTTATCTGAATTTTGTCTGCTTTTGAACAAGAATCTCGGGACCAAATGACTATGAGTTTGTAGTAACATTAATATGTTTTCAATTAATAGTTTAAATATGGATGCAAGGTGATTCTATAGATCTAAAATCAAAACAGGTGCTTTTGTTAAATAAATAAAAAATAATGGAAGAACTATTTAGCATCTCTTCTGGACACCAAACTATGGTATTGGACTGGAGGTATCATACATTAAATAGCCTAATTGCCCTTAAAGTTTTGCAGAATTAATTTAGGGTTTGTTGGATAACAGCATTTTTCAGAGAGTATGTGCTTGAAGGAGATGATAACATCACTCTCAGGTGTTAGTGGGAAATACCAGAGGTTTGCCTACCTTGCTTACCTGTAGGTACCAATGTTGTAAAGTTGAATCTGATTCAGAGTCAGGGTTCTTTGTGATGTCTAGAGCTGGTTTTATGTGATGCTTTCCTTTAATTTCCTTTTCAAGATGCAAAGAATGGTAAATGCAAGAGAATTTTTTTAATAAGATCCTTCTTCTTTTGAAATAATAGTCCCAAAATCATGTTTGTTCAGACTCAATTAAAAAGAAAAAAACTTTCTTGTCATCCCCCCTGCCCC
>WEIU01005914.1:2675-24455 GCA_013389925.1 Aegithalos caudatus | reverse complement strand
GATATACTTAATACATGCCATGTTTTGCATGCATGTAAACTTTAACCAGGTGCATCCCAGGATGCTTAGTGTCTGCCATGGATGTTTTCTATGTGAGTTCCTATTGTAGCATTAGGAATCTACAGCACTGTGGTATTGCTTTCTGTCTTTGTACTGGTCATGCTTAGAGTCCATTTCCCTTTTTGTAGAAATAAATTGGGCAGTCATCCATTCCTGTCAGGTCCTGGTGTCATCTGAGCTGTTGCTGGCTCTGCCTTCCCATGCCAATATGGTTTAATTTGGGTAGTTGGGTTTACCTTTGTAATCGTGGCAGAGTAGTAATTTAAGCATAGAAATGACACTTCTGGGTAACCTCAAGGTTTATTTCTTGGGCTAGCTGAGTAAATTTTGTACCTACAAATGTTCATTCACTTGAGGTGTGTAAGCATGTGTGGATCATAGCGATTTGTCAGAAGCCTTTTCCACAGTTGTGGTGGAACATCAGGATAGAGCACCTGCAAGAAACGTGCTTTTGCTGCTTAATTGGAGAAACAAATACAGTTTTAAGGGATTATTTTGTTGAGAATCTGGGAAATTACAAGGACCTTGAAATCATTGATAAAACTTGAATTACCGCAATTCAGCATGCACACCATGTTAGTACTACAACATAAACTTGCCAGAAGATACAGGCAAAAACATTAGTTTAAAATTACCAGAAACAATTTCTGCTCAGTTGTTGAATGGAAGGTTTGGTTTCTTTTAACATTAGTATATGAAATTGTCATCTCTCTGTTTCTTTTTTTTTTTTTTTTCTTTTTTTTTTCAGTCTGTTTATTTTACATTGTTTGGAAAGTCTCTTGGTTAACATGCTAGATTTATCCCCAAACACTCAAAGAAATATTAAACATATGCAGCAAGTTATCACAGTTTAAAAGTGGGAATGAGGTCTGCCTTTTTTTTTTCTGACAAAGAGAAAAAAAAAAAAAAGAAAGAAAAAAAGATCTGGAGTTATAAGTCTACATGAGTTTATCCCACCCAGGGAGTATTACATGACACAGGAGATTCCAACTTTCAGGTTAAATGTTATTTCGAAGGTGAGCTGTGGGTCACCTGACCTGCAAAGCTGATGGGAGGAGACACTGGCCTTTGATTGAGGTTAAGCTGTAAACAACTGGGAGCAATAATTTCCTGAACTGTTGTCACATAATAGACAGATCTGTCCATACTCTGAAGCAGCTCCTGTAAAACCTTTGTAACTGGATTTTAGTATTTCCATGTGAAATAAATATTTATACATACCTACTCTGCAGGTTATGTTATTGATTACAATATGAGTTGTTATTGTTGAGGAAGATTTATTCTTCTAAATAAAGAGAACTGAACAATCGCTCCCATTTTACCTCCTCTATAACCTTACAAAGTAGGTTTCTCCTTTCCTCCTTAACATATCTCCTCAGGGTATTATATGGGTTTTTTTCCCAGTTTAGAAGACTTAAAAATAACACAATTTAAATTTTTTTGTTTCTCTAAATGTATAAAAGATGCATCTGTCTGCTGAGAAGGCTTACAGGTGAAGGTTTTCATGCATTGTGCATGGCTCTGGGCAACTGGTTTTGCGTGGCCCACTTGAGCACGGGGGTTGGTCCGGATGATCTCCAGAGGTTCCTGACAACTTCGTCTGTTCTGCAATTCTGCTACTTGGAAAATAGCATTAAAATTTAATAGAAGATTTTAATTTCATTAATTTTCACAGGAAAAAAATGCACTTATGGCAACCTGCTCATTTGGACTTTTCATTGTTTTTCTTTCTGGTAAAGCAGTGAGCAGAATGTGATATCAAAGCATGGCAATAACCTAAATAGAGCTGACAATGAATAGATTTTTAGACATATATAATAGTAACAGTCAGATATTCTGATTTGTTTAAAAACACTTGATATATTTTGTCAAAAGGTTTATTAAAAATTGTAGCTATATCCCTGTTGAAAGTAGGGTGGGGATGGTCATGAATGTATTCTTTTTAATAATTCTACGGTAATGCTAAAAAATTTACACGCTAAGTTGTTAACACAGTGTCTTGGTTTTTTTTAACAGTCCACATACTGGGTGGCAGAGTTACCAGCCTGATGTACTCCAAATTCCCACTGCTTGCATCTCTGTGGAAGATGCTGAAATGATGTCACGAATGTCTCTCCGCGGCACCAAGATTGTTGTGCACCTGAGGATGGGAGCTAAGACTTATCCAGACTCTCTGTCCTTTAACACTGTGGCAGAGATAGTTGGAAGCAAGTACCCAGAGCAGGTGGGTGAAAATATACAAAAAAATCCTAATTTTTTTCTTTGAAAATATGGAAGAAACAAACAAAAAAACCCCAGCCCTTTTGAAGAAATCCCTTAAACAAGTAACTTTTATTCACACACTCTTCTATATTTTGGACATCTTCACTTTTCAGTCCTTTCCAGGTAACAGGTTTCATGGCTATGTTTAGCAGGTGCTGTATGTATGTTTGGAATAAACTGTCTGCACCACAAATTCTGTTTGAACATTACATAATTCTACATAGTTGAGTTCCATTTATATGACTTTTTTTCTTGCTATCTCTTTCCTTCCAACCTTTTAGCTAAAAATCATACAAACCAAACTCATGGTGCTGAAGGATTTGTGCCTGATATGGGGTCTTCTGTGTCAGCTTACAACATGGAATTACTTTTCTGGCAGCATGTTTTAGTGTGAAAATGTTGATGCAACACTTGCAATTGCTGCTAGAGTACCTACTGAGCCACAATGCTTTTTTAAACACTGTACTTTTATAGCTTCAATGGAGAAGAAGAATTACTATCTCTGACCTTTAAACAAGGCAAGAGATTTTATCTATTTAAGAGATTTTATCTGTTCTGAGATGACAGTTCAGTAGCTCTGGCTTGTGATGTCTAGAGATCCTCAGTGTTAGCTTGAATGTACAGCTTCAGCAGCTTCATCACTGGGCAGGGAAAGAGTAACTGCTGTGATGGGTGATTGGTTTACATAACATCACCTGTGAATCTAGATTCATGAAACACATATTTACTAACTTAAATGTCCCTAACTAGGGTGCATAATTTAATTTTCTGACATCTGCATTTTTAATGAGGTTCCTAAGCAGGCTATCTTTCCAGAATTATGTTTGGTGTATTTCAAAATTTGACATTTCAATTCAGGTGATGAAGTGTTCAAATGTAGACTTAAAAGATATGTTAAGGTCTTGCCTGGACTTGATTTTCTCTTTACTGTTCTGCTCTGTTTCTTTAAGTAATGAAATGGATTGGAATCTCTACACTGCTTACATTGACAAGCTCATTTTTTTAAACACGGGGTAAAGACTTCTTTACAAGCCCCCTGCTGATGTTAATGGGATAGTGGGTAGTGGACACACTTTGAAAATGTAACCAAGAAACAGAAAAATAAAACAAATGAATGTTTAGGTTTTTTATTACTCAATTCCTTTTGGAGCTTTAATGGGTGCTCATTCTACTGCGTTACTCTGGTAAAAATGGGAACCCATCTCTCTATTTAGGCAATAAAATACATTATAGATCCAAACTCTTACAATGCTCTCTATGCCAAAGTGTTTCAAAATGCAGTACAAATCCAGAGGAACAGAAAGGTGCAATTTCCACAGGCCACAATTTTAGTTTAAGTTTTGAACTGAAACAAAACCAAATCTGGATCTCTGAACTCTGGAGGAGAAATCAACAGTGGGTGGTATTGCTCTTACAAAGGTCGAAAGCAAAACAGTTTAAAATTAGGTTGAGACTTGTGAGACATGGTCACAGGTATTGCAGCAAATTATAACTTAAACCCCTGAAACTTAGTTGAAAATGAGGGTTGCTGTAGGACACTGAAGAAACTCTGGTGAAAAGTGATTCAGCTCAAGATGTAACTACACATTTAGGCATATTTGTGTTCATCTATATATTGAACAGAATTTAATGTACTCCTTGATTTATAAATAATTCATTAACTCTTCCGTGAAATCTTAACATATTTATTAAAAATAATCACCATGAACTGAAATATTTGTCTGACAAGTTTATGTTAAAAGCAATATTAATTATTGTTATTGAAGCATGTTAAAGGAAAAAAAAATTCCTAACTGTTAATGGTATGGGGGGGTTATTTTTTGTTTTGCTTTGGTGATTTGTCTCGGTTTTTATTTGATTACTTTTGCAGCATAGCCAGTTCTATTCCTCCTTTTTCAATCATTTTTCCGAGTGTTTTCTGTGGATTCTTGCGTATAGAAATTGCAGTTTAGGGGTAAAACTAGAAGATTGGTAAGGAAAACAGAAAAATAGTAGTTGACATGTTTTTCATATATTTTCCTAAGGGTTTGCTGTATTTTAGACTTAGCATTCTGAAAGTCCTTGCTGCTGCAAGAAATCTATTTTTAAATCATCAAAATAGATATTTAGAATTGTTCAATTCGCGAACCTTATTTTTTAAGCGCCTATGCTTAACTTCAACACATTTGCATTTCCAAGTAACCTAAAGCAGTAAAAGAAATGTTATTACTGCTTTGTGAAGCATCAAGCTCACAGGGGTGCATTCATCTTCAGAGGTGATGATGTGACATGAGCACAGATGTCCTGTGTCTTTTTGAGGCATCTCTGTACCCAATGTGCAGATACTTTTGAAAAATTAACGCACTGATACTTCAGGTTTCCCTTCCTCCTTTATCCTTTCTGTTTGGCTGGCCAGTAGGCAGTAAGAAAACATTGCAGCTATAAAAATGTATGTTGAAACCTACTGTAAGCTGCAATTTTGCAGTATCAAGTTTTCAGGTAGTGTAGAAAGCATCTGAACAGAAAAAGGAAATGGATTTTGTCATGCTGTCAGTAAAGTTCAGTGTCTCACCAATGTCTCTGTTCTGTTTATAATTGTATAATTCCTTCTAAGTTAGGAAAGGACTGTTCACCCTAGACAAGACTCTTCCTATGTCAGAGCAGGTGTGATCGTGCGTGATCGGAACAGAGACATCCATCATCCTCATGAGAGTTAAGGTCCTTGTTTAGTGCCTGCTGAGCCCTGATTAACCTGTAGGTGCCCAAAGGAGGTGAGCCTGTGCCTATAAGATAATGAATTCAAGATCCACCTTTTCTTCATCTAAACAAATGGGAAACAGTGAGACCAAACATGCTATGACTTGATGTCCTGGCAACCTTTCTGAGCTTGGGATTCCATTCTCACGGTGCTTAGGACAGCAGTGAGAGTAGAAAACCTGTGGGTTGTGGAACTTAACATATTTAAGCCTGTATGACTACTGACAATTGAGCCAAGGAGTTTGTGAAATGGCAAAGGCGTGGAAGCAGGACTTGCTGAGGTCCAGCTATTGCAGGTTAGACACATTTGTAGTCCATTCCTTACTTTTATCTTGGAGGAGTATTTGAGCACTGGTGCACCTAGGCCTATGCTGTTAGCATCCTTTTGTGCTGTATTGTGTGTTGCTGAAGTGTTTTATTTAAACCATGTAAGCTGACACTGGAGACTGACTGACTGAGAAATTCACAAGTTAACTAATGTGGTTTTCATTTGAAATTCAGGCAGAGCTGGCAGTAAAACATGTTTGTCTTCTCATTTTAATACAGATGTCACATGATTGGTCTTAAAGTGCAGCAGCAACTCTTCCCATCTCTGGGGAAATGCTATAAATAGCAGCTGTTTCTTGTTAATCTGGCTTCAATGTACTTCATGTGCCAAACATGGAACAACAAAATATGTTATTAACTGAAAAGGTATCAAAGTGCATAAAGTGCACTCTTCTACAATCTTGACTTTCAGTGTCCCTTTGTACTGTGTGTTTCTTGGTGTGCAGCGCTGCTTTACTTATCCTACAGTTACTAAGTGATGGAAAAACTGTTTCCTAAGTGCCCTACAAAGTACAAAAATTTGATGGCTACTCATTATTCTGTGATCCAGGATAAATACTTTGGAGCAGAAGCAGAAGATCTTATAAGTGGTCTTTTCAGAATCCTGGAGAGCTGTTCCAGGAATTCACCCTACAAAGCTTGTTGGCCTCCTTTTTAAATGGGATTCCATATCTACAATATGTACCATTTGAAAAGTGTCTCCATTTTGATCACCAAGGACATGAAAGACCATTGAAGAATGTACTGTAGCTTAGAGCCAAGTTTGAGCAACACCTTGAAAGTAGCAGTCCTAGGGATGACCTGAGAAACAAAGATACTAAGATGACAGTGTGTAGATTGTGAGGTTCTTTTCCAGTCTGTGATTGATGTAACAGAACCTGTTCTGCAAAGGACATAGATGCTTATTTACTTTTTCATTCTTCTTCCTTACCCAGTTTCAAAGATCAGCCCTGTCTCAGATTTTGTGATACTGGGCAAGGATCCAGGGAACAAGAGAACATAAAAATTGTCCAGGCTTCTGAGCCTGTTAGGCATTCATGCACATAACAGAAGAAATAATTTGTAGACCAAAAATCCACACCAACATCAAGGAAAAAAACACAAAACAGCCAAGCTTTTCTGAAGATGTGTAATAGTGCAGTGTTGTTTTATGGCCTGGCATCAGTTCTATGTATGTTAACAAAATCTCTATCCATTAGCTCTTTGATATGGCTTCCAGATATCCCTATGCTCAAAGTAAATCATGCATACAATAGAATTTTGAGAAGAAATGTTTTAAGAGCCTGATGCCATCATGTTATGACTCCATTATCACATTTTCTCCATGTGGATTGTTTTGCTATTCATTCCAAAATGTTGAAGGGTTTGTAAATATGATTCTGTGAGCCTCTCTCTTGTGACTGTAAGCTGATACCTGTTGCTACTACAATTTAAGTGAATTTGAAAGAATTAGAAAATTATTATGGAGATTTGGTTTTGAAAGTTTTGAGAGTGCCAGCCCCTTCCTTCATGACAGTGAACTGATGGGCAAGAGAAGTAGAAAAAGAAATGGTAAAACAGAAACAAGAGAAAGGGTGAAGAAAGAATACTGGCATTGTTAGGAAATGTATTTTCTTTGAAGTATTTTTGTTGATATTTGGTGAAATAAGTAGTACCTCTGGGTGTGTTTGTTTTATTAATAATTGGCTTTCCTAATATTAATTGGAGGCTTTTATCCTGTGCCTTGTGGGAGTGGCAATGTTGCTGTCACGTGTTCTAAAAGAGAGGTCTTGTCATTATGAAAAGTTGAATTAATATGAAACTGATATGGAAGAATTTTTTTCTTTGTAATGTCATAAATTTATTTATTTATTTGTTTGTTTATTTGCTTGTTTATTTCAACTTCCAGACGGCCTATCAGATTTTAAGACTAAAGTGTATGCTGGATTTTGTGGTGTAAAACTTGGCAAATATTCTAAAACTTGGACCGCCTATTTAAAACACAAGAGCTGACTGAAAGCATTTAATTCTGCTAGGGAGAACTTGCCAGTAGTTTGCCTTCTGATTAAATCACCATTGCACCCTAATGTAATCGTGTTTTTAGAAATTTCAGTATCTGGGTATGTAATAGCTACAACTTAAATTTCATTTGTACATATGGGGTCGATGTTGTTTAGTGGCAACAGTTGAAAAACATTTTACTGCCTAGAGCTGGGTGTCTGAAATATTGGTGGAATAAGTGAATGTTTGTATGTGGAAGAAATACCCAAAATAACTTGGGTATTTTCAAAAATTATTTTCCTGATACAGTTTTTCTTGAAGGAATCAGTTCAGGTTCACCAGGGTAGTGTGACCTTTATGAAGTTCATGTATTTTCCGAATGACCAGACCATGTCTATAAGGGGGCAGGTGAGAGTGGGGGAGATGGTCAGGGTGGTAGCAGTCTCTGCTGATCTTGAAGACACCTGGAGCTGCTCTGTGTCCCAGCTTGGTGATACCAGAGGAGGACTAAGGGATGTGCTCCACTCTGTCTGGGCAAACCAGCAGCTCTTTGAAAGGGTTCTCCCCTTGCCTGCTGCTGTCACTGCATATAAACCATTGCAATATGAAGGAAAAATGTATTAACTTTAGTGACCACCAATGGCTGCTCCACAGGGAGCAGCACCTTCTTAGAGTCTCAACTCACTGGCATAGAACTGGCAATGTCTTAGGTCACTGCAGCACCAGGGTGACAGTGACAAGGGATGAGGACGTCTAGGTGGCCTTCCTCACTAGAGTCAAGTGGAGTTTGGAAGAATTGAATTATGCTGTTACCCTGCTATATATGTTCTATCTTTATTCTCCTGATCTAAGTCTAACCAGTGAGCTTCCTGCCTTCCACCTGAGCATGGTCACAGATATTACCTACACATGACAGCTGGCTGCCCACCCCAGCTGGCTGACCTTTGCTCTGGGCACTACTCTTCAGAGTGTTTGGTTGTGTTTTAAATCCTAAACTGTAACCAACTAAATTCTGAGACTAGAAATTAAAAAGTAACATTTAAAGTGCTTGTTCTGTTGGCCAGCAAATTCATCAGAGCATGCAGTTTTGTAGTTCTTTTGACGGTGTGAGTATAAACAGATATGCTGTAATATTTTTTATTTCTATCCATTCTTTTGTCTCTACTCCCACACAGCAGTTTAAAGAACTACTGTGGGATTTTATTTCAGTAATAATTTACAAATACACATAGGAATTACAAATGGTTGTGAAAGCTCTTTCCCTCCACATTGTAAAAGTTATCTTCTAAAATTACACTGCGTCTTTCTTGTATTCTGATATGCAAGAATATCTAAAGGATAGTCTTGGGTTTGGCAGATGTAAAACTTGCCTGAGGCATGAAGTAAGAAACACCACAATATTGAGGAGGAAGGAGGAAAGAAACAATATTTTTCTTTTCATTGTGAATAAGTAGGTGCCAGAAAGACTACTGCCAAGTGTCAAGGATTAGTCTCAGAACAACTGTTCTCTACAGGGGTTGTCAAATACCTGTACTTGCATTTTTGTATTTGTTAGCTGCAGATTATATGTGTAACCTTGTGCAACGGGAGGACTACCAAGACTACCAGGACTACCTTGTCTTTTCATGAATGCCATGCCAAAAATGTACGTATTTTCCATGCAAGTGTAATGGAAAACTGTTGGTCTAAGAGTATGTGGTTTGGATATAGAGGGCTGTTCAACACAGATTCAGAGATTCCTACATATAGGAGCAACGTGGAAGATCTGACTGAGATTTTTACCTAATGGACAGAGCTAATATTGTTGATGAAATGAAAGGAGAAATGCTAAAAGAAGTGAAATGTAAAATGGGACTGAGGTGAAAGGAGGAAAGAACTTGGTCTGCTAATCACACTGAGATATTGACAGCAGAGTTGTTACTCTACGAACTGCATGGTTACAGCAACTGAGATGGTTACTCAAGGATGTAGTGGAGTACGTAGCAGAATTCATAGTTTTATTGGGCAGAGAGAGCTGGTGAAACATGGAACCAGCTCCTGAATTTTGGGTAGACTTGTAGGGTTTTTAGGCATCATATTAGTGGGGAGGGGTGGTGTAAACATTAAGCTGACACAGTTGGTGTGGTCTTTAATGGAATTGTTCTCAAGATCTTAGTTTACTAACAAAGTACGTGCTTAAAATGTTAATATATTTTTTTTCATTTTCTTTTTAAAATACCATTGTCATGTAGTTTATACTTTGGTCTAGAAGAAGGCCCCCAGGCTTCTGTGACCTTAAAGTCTTGAACTTTGCCACTCTAGCTTTATTGTAAATGTAGTTGTAATGATGCAAAATATTTACTATGGTTTGGCAAAGCAAAATACCCTGTAAAACATATAATACAAGTAAAATCTGTCCAAAAGTCTTGTTAATAAAATGTTAAAGATCTTGGGAGTCTGGCAGGCATAGATCTTAATTAAATCAAAGAATGAGTTTTGTTCATAGAGTTTCTCAATTATTGTCAGTACTTATGCCAGTATGTCATGATGTAATATGTAAGTTATCTAGAATTTCACTGTGCACAATTAGAATTCTAATCTATTGTAACAAGTAAATGGAATTTTGGACAAGAATCCTGGTTGACTCTTTTCAATAGTATTTGTCACAAACGTAAACTGATTTATGTGTTTAGAACTGAGATCCCATTTTTCTTTACTAAAGTCGCAAAGGAAAAAAAGGATGTTACAGTGTCTTTAACAGAAAATGTATTTTGTACTACAGTTTTATAGATTTGCTTCTTTATACATGCTGAAAAGCATGTTACTCACAGTCTGCATTGGCTTTTCGCATTAGTTTTTTTCTGTCATTTATTCCATAGACTAGTTTATAGATTTGAACAAAAGTGTACTAAAATGTGTATTCTTCTGGTAGTTACATAATTCCTTGACATCTGAACTCTTTCCCAGTGTTTGAATTTATAACCATCATTGTGAAATATTAGACTCAAAACCAGTTTACAATGTTCTGGTATAAATTATTCTGAAAAAAACCCCTGTGTTCCAATTAATTTAATCAGACGTTATCATGTAGAGGGTGAATGGAATAATATGATGATGTAAGATTAGTCTGAAAACTATATTGTGTTAGAAATTGCTCCACATCAGCGGGCTTTTTTCCCTACCGTGCATATAAGGAAATAGAAGTAGAATTCTCTGTGTTTTTTAAATATTTTAATGTGGGGAATGATATTAATACTATCTCACTACTTCTGTAATTCTGGGTTTCATTTTCTTAATCGTGTACCTGGCCTTATGATCATTGTGCTTAGTTTTTACTTTTAGTGATATCAGCTGGACAAAGATTTTTCTCATCCTCTTTGTGTGCCAAGTTTAATATGCTGCTTGTGTGAGAAGGTACTTCATGAAATAATAATCTTTCACCATAAAGGAATTGTTGCTGTAAGATGTGTGTATATACATACATAAGGTAGTTTTAGGACACTGCCTTCTGTGGCATTCTGCTCAGCAGAGTAGAGCATATTCTACCATTCCAAATGGAAAATCTCAGTCATCCAGCTTCTTGCCAAGAGAAAATTACTCAGTTCTGAAATGTGATGTCCTCCATCCTCTTCTTTCACCTTTCAAATAATCAGGAAGAGGACCTGAGGTCATGTTATTCTCTGTGAAGGAAGGGAAAAACCATATCTTTAACTGTTGTCAAGTATGTTCCCCTCTGTCTTATCTTACAAGCAGATAACACAGCTCATGGTCTGTTCTGCATGTATGACTTTGCTTCTTGGCATTGTGAACCTGAAGTCTTGGATTTTTATTCTCCATTTCTGCCTCAAGTCCGCTGACCTTAGTTTATATGTTAAAGTGCCCCAGGGACCTGTTCACTTTGCTGGAATTAATGTTCAGATGATACTTTGTTTGACCGTCTCTTAACACGTTCTGCAAGTTGTTCTGCGGGTCCTTCTGGAAGACTGCAGCTGTGCATTTAAATAGGCTGTTGTTAATAACCCTATTTATAGCAAGCCTGATGTTCTTTTCTTGCTCATTTGACATTCCAGCCTTCAAATAAGTTCAAAAAAATAACTGGATTGCACCCTTATCCACTAAGTACGGTACACTTACTTTTTAATTGATTAATTTGACAGCTTAAGTTAAAATTGCCTAGACTGATTTAAATTATTAGTTTCAGGAAAGAGTTACAACTGAGTATAAAGAAATATACATAAGATGTATAGATTGGTTAAATTTCAACAAAATTAGTAAAGATAATATTCTAGATTATATAAAAATACATTAACTTTATATTCTTTTGTCTGTGGACTTTATTATGCGAACCATGTCCTGCTAGGGGTCAACATAACAACTCTTGTTGCTCTTTCAAAATACCCACAGGCCTTTCAGAATGCTTGAGAATGCTTTCAGAATGCTCCAAGTCAGCCATGGTTAGGACTCAAATTACTTCAATTTTCTTTAATCTCTAACAGAGTTTTCAGTGAATTAAGAACAACTTGAGCTAAGTTAACAGTCAGAATTCATTGTGACCTTCTGAATCTGGTGGTGACTGGACCATGGTGAGGGAATGTGATTACAGGTGTTGCCAAGGTCAGAAACAGGAAAGTTCTAAGTACTCTGAAGAGGAAAACAGCAATTCAGAATAGTCCTGGCAAGTTCATAGGAATCACTCATTCTCATCAGGATGAAGTGGGATCTGTTTTTCTTTAGGAAGCAATAAATGTAATGTACAATGTGCCCCTGGCAAGGTGCCTCATACAAGATCCTTGTCCCTATTCACTACATCTTAGCAGGCATAGTACAAATTGTATGACGAGATTATAGCCAGCTTTTCCTTGGAAGGACTGCCCTGCCTGTAAGAAAGCATATTTTAGACACCTTCACAGCTTGGGGAATTGAAGAGTCACACTTTAAGGATATGTTTGTACAGAGACAAGTGGAGGCATCTAGACAGCCTTTCATGAGTGCATAAGTTCCTAAGAGAGCATCTGGTCAGGCATGATGTAATTGCTGCTGTTTGTTTCAAAAGCCTCTGCATGAAAGAGATGGCTTTGTTTTCTAATTATCTGTGTAACCCATTTAAAAATCTTTTAGTGATCTTTCAGCATAGGATTCTGCAACATCACAAAGAACAAATTTTAGTTATTTAAGATCCAGACAGTAATACATAGTTGGGAAAATACAGAATTTTCATGTCTGTCAAATGAAATAATTTGCTATTAAATTCAGTGTTGGTAAAGGAATCCAAGTTTGTGTTGAAAAGCAGAGAGACCTCTCATCTTTGGTTTCTAATAAGAAACTTTTCCCTAATTGATAAAGTCTGTGTATTTTTAAAGATAAAACAAGAAAAAAATTCCAACCAGACTTTCCCCTGCTTGACTAAGGATCATTTAAGGCATTTAATTAAGATGGTCTCTGAAAACCACTAAAATGTTGAAGAACGAGCAGCTAGCTTGCACTAATTTTAGCTGTTAAAATCTAGTGGCGTAGAAACGGTATAAATTGCTATAAATACAGTTTTAGTGGTTTGAAAAGATCTTCTTTGTCTATAATTGCATTTGCACTTAAATGTATATCTTTTAGGAGTAGATAAGGATTTCTTCTCTCAGGGTGGTACAAAAAGATACTAGCATGGTTTCAATAACTTCATTTTGCTTCTTTGAGCACTTTATGATCTATTGTTGAATCTTTGAAGCAGAGAACCATTTTTTTTTTCTTTTCCCTTATCTGAAACCACATATTTGATTGAAATGTGAATCATAATTGCTAATACCAATTTGAAACTGGGCTGTTGGAACAAGCAGAACCAGAGATCAAAGGATTATCTGCACTGTGTTCAATAAATACAGCATGTTGCTTAATGGATGCAACACTGACTTGGGTGACTGTAGTGACTCAGACAATGTTGTGTCTTTTCTATCACGTAAGTCAAACCATCCATCTCTTGTGGAATAAAAGACATCTTTGTCTCCTTTTTCGTTGGTGAACCAACTACAGATAGAAACTCTGTCAGATGATAATTCACAGAAGGTATTTTTCTGAAACAATTACCATAATATTGTGCAATTGCTCTACAACTGACCTACTGAATTAGTAATTAAGAAACCTCCATTTGTCTAAGGTTCTCTAGACAGTCTAGTGAAGAACTGCCATTTTCTCAGAGAGCTCTCTTCATTTTCTCTCCAGTGTCTCAGGTTTAATTAAACTTTTGCCTCTAGAATAAAATAAAATTATTTCTGGCACAGGTTTAACCAACATGCATGTTTAATGATTTTGTTCTGCAGTTAAAATTGGAATTGATTGACTATCTGTATCCATACATAAAATCAATATTTTTAAAAGTGATAAGTATAAAATGTTTATCACAATCTTCTTTGAACCTTGGAAAAAGGATCTTTTCACTCTGTTTTAATGCTTTCTGAAAAGAATAAAAATTTTAAAATTAGCATAAATAGCAAAATTGACTCAAACTGTGAGTAAAGAAATGAAATAATTCTGCATCATTTTTTTCACATGCATAATAAATGACAAAAATATTTAATTGTGAATAATGAAACCACTTGGTAGATAATTTAACTATTACAAATATACAGATTCAAATGTGAATTCAAGATACAATGATGCAATCTTGTGCTTCAGTCTTAGACCTGGAGTTACAACCTTTACTGCTGAAACACTTCCCACATAGCAGATATTGCACTGCATTGCATTGGTGGGGTGCCAGATTTCTACCTCTCTTCCTCTCACATCCTATCATTGTAAACCAGCAGCCTTCCTCAAGATGTAATCCTCACCATCTGGCTTACTGCAGTCCCTTTTTGAAGTGGTGTGGATTGTCTGTCGTCCTTCTCCCATTTGTTTAAAATGAAATGCAGGAATTGTTTAGCTGTGTGCTACAGCCAGATTCTCACACTGTGGCCTGCAGAGTACCAAATGATGGAAACCTTTTTGGTGGTTGACAAAATGAGTCAGCTGGTGGGCAGCCTGCATTTTTGGGAAGAGGAAGGAAGTGCTGTGCAGGTCACAAGACTGTGACCCTTGTGGCTCTTTGGCTCAGCCATGAATGGGGTCATTTTGTGGGCCAGGAGCACATTTTTTAATTAAGAGCTGTACTGAAATACCCATTGTGTTTTTTCTTGCTGTCATCCTTATTTATTTTTGTGATGCTTAAACTGTGTGCCTCCTCTGCTATTCCACTGCTGAGTGCCTGCACATGTGGTGAACGTGTCTTCCCCAACTCCCCCAGCTGGTTTGGGCCGGGGAGTGCTGACTTTGCAAGGCCGGGTCCTGGACAAAGGCAGTTGGAGGTTGGGAGCTTTCACTGTGTGTTGCTAATGAGATTTTTCATTTTCAGTTGACCACTTGATGTAATCTGTGCAATGCTAGCATTACAAGTGAGGCACATTTTGATTACAAATTTAGGTAACTGCTCTTCGAGTTCACAGTGATCTACAAAAGATTGCTTCTCCTACCCACTTCCACTTTATGCATTGAAAGGAAATGGGGGAAAGAAGTGTTAAGAAAAAAGTTTCTACTTTTGGGTATTTATGCATTAAAGTAACTCCAAAGAAACTGAATGTGCCAACTGCTGTTCTGTCTGAACCTCTTATTCACAAGCAAAACCATGGAGGTACTACTCAAAGGCTGCTGTAAGCTTGTCTGATGGAATTTAGCCTTCTAGAATTGGCATGATCAATGTCCAGGTCAGAAGATAAGATGCCTGTGTTTCAAAGTTAATGGTTAAAAAAGGGACAACATTTATGGCTTCCTGAGTTCTCTGTTAAAATACTTCTAGTCCTTCCTCAAGCAGTCTCCATGAGTGTTAATGAAATGCCTGTTGTTCAATTCTCTCTTCCTACTTTTCAGCAACCTGAGAGAATTGTGGGGTGAACTGTTAAGAAAACATAGACTCAGGCACCAATAACATGTCACTGAGACACATCTATATTTTCTTTCTTCCTCACTATGGATTTCATCTGTAATAGCACCAAGGTTGCATTGTTCTGGTGCTTAGATGAGATCAGTTCACAAATGAAGAACAGAGAGATGAAGGTGTCTTGGCCTGATTTTCTGAGTCTGGAGGATTTTGGCCTTCTGGTGGCTGTGGATTTCTTCCCAAGGCAAGATTCCTCAGGAGAGCCTTTTTTTCTGTAAACAATTGTCATTTCTTAATACAATGTTCTGCAACTGTGTGTTTGTTTTTCACTGGTTTCACCAATTGACTAGAGAGGTGTCATTCCTATTCACCAATCATGTTAAGTCTGTATCAGAACACCTTATAAAAAGTAGTAAGAATTAGACAATAAAGCCTTCTTTATGTTCTTTGGCCTCTGAAATATTTGGAGTCTCTTACGTCAAACAGCGACAAACATTAACTTGACAGAAGAGAGTTCTAGTGGGACAAAAAGACATGCTAAGAACCCCAAAAACCTAGCACTTCAGTCTTCTACAGAAGATACATACCCTATACTGGTAAATTTTATGTAGATGTATTTAAGGGTATTGATCATTTACTGCTCTTGAATTTTATGGGCCTATGTTATCTAAAAACACAGAATGAAAACTTTACAGTCAGTAGGTATTTTTTTCTTGCATGATGGGCCACCTTCTGACAAAGCTGTTGTAAGAGATGCTACTTCTAAAAGTTGGCCCAAGATTGTAGAAATAAATTGCCTGGGAAATAAGGCATGCACTGACCTTTCATTCCAAAGAAAGGCAACCTTCTTTGACCTTGCTTTCTCTACCATAGAGATACAGCATCATGTCCATCTGTAGACATTGTTTCTCCAGAAAAAAAATAAACAAATCTTTTTGAAGACATTCCAATACATGGTTTTGTCTGCTTGAAATAGATTTTAGGGGAAACAGTATATGACTACCATGTCAACCCACCACAATTACACTGGGGTGTAGTCTGGCATTTGCACTTCCTCATGTAGAGAAGTGTATGTCCATGGTGGGAAACAGCCCAGAGCAGCCCTCCCTGCAAGGCTTCACACACAGGACCTGTCAAGAAAGAGAAGCCCAAATAGCCAGTCCAAGAATGCAAGTTCTGCTCTTGGATGAAGTAATTCCTTTGCCTGGGGATTCTCTTGAATTTCATTGTCCTTGCAGATGCCCAAATGTTCATGATGCTAGTAAACACTGGCTTAAGCTTAGTTTGTTCAAAGATACAGTAGGCCAGTTCCATGACTAATGCTGATCTGTGTATTTTTTTTTTTTTCTTTCTTTCTTTTGCTGGAAATTAAGCAGCTTTTCTAAGATTCAGCAAATACCAAATACCAGCAGCCTGTGTGCTAAGCTCCCATCTCAGTGTACTGCTGACTGCAGTAGTTTTCTGCTGAACAGAGTCAAGATCTGATGTTACTACTTTAATGCTCTACATGACTCCACTGTCCATTTTTAAATTTACTGTTCAAAATCTCTGCAGTTAGATTGTCTGTCAGTGGACATGTAGGAGACAATTGCCAGAAGAAATTATTATAGTTGATGAAGTGGATTCTCCCAAGGAAAAAAAATCAGACTTCATATCCATTTATTAGAATTTTAACTTTCCCTTCTGCTGCCATCATCTTTGTCCCAACCAATCAGTTATATGAGTGAATGAAGTTATTTCTTAGTCTCAGGAAAAGGAGGACTCAAAGAGCTCTATTTTTACACTCATGGGAATGTGTTGGTACAATCCTGAGGGGCATCTTAGATACCAAGGAAAATGTCTTCTAAATTTATTTGTATTTTTTTAAAGAAGGAGCATATGCTGAATCCTCCTTTCTGTTGCTGAAAGTTTTGTTGTACTTGCATACTTTGAGAAAAATCTTTGGCTGGAAATAAATGTTCTGCACAGCAATATGAATATTTTTGTCCACTAAAACCTACTTATTCCAAGAAGACTTGGAAAACTTTGGAAGAAATTTATGCTGTGTAAGATGCTTTTTTTCTGGGTGTGACTGTGCACAAATAATATGTATCTGACATACTTGGGTATGGAGTTACATTGTTCTTGGCAATCTAATCAGGAAGATATTTAGTGAATGTTGTCAGAGCTGGGAATGGACCAGAGCACATACTTATAAAACAATAACATAAGAGCAACTCACTTTTCCTTGAAATTATAACCCATCTGAGTTTCTTAGTAGAGATAATTTTTTAAAACTATATATAATATCTGAAATTATATCTAGGCACTCCATTTTGATTAAAACCTATACAGCTATTTATTCAAGAAGCTGTGTGAAGAATAAAGTCCAATGACTAAATCCAACAGCTTCACTTGCTCTTCCTTGTTTTTGCTCCATTTTCTGTCACAGTGGTAACCAATGCAGTGTACTTTTCAGTGTACATAATATGTATTAATTGAACATATTCTCAGTATTTAAATATATAGACACATCTTCTAAAACCTGTGAAACTGTTTTCAGCTTTTTGCTATGTCTTATAAGAACAAGGATCCTGTAACTGAAAGTAGATTTGGTACTTTTGATTTATTGTCTTGTTTGAAAGTGTATGTGAAAGAGCTTCCCAGTGATGCTGCACTCAGAAACCATAACTCTTCTGAAGATAAAAGAAATCATAATAATCCTTTCACTAGCTAATTTCTACATACTGTAAATGGATGCTGTGTTTCCAAGGAAAAATGCTGAAGGATAAAAGAGTTTGTGACTTTTATTTAGTGCATTTTGTGCAGCAGTTCCTAGACTAGATGGAATGATTAATAAATTGCTGGTTTAGTAACTTGGAGTGAATCACTTTAGCTGTTTCTGAATAAGTAAAAAATCATGCAACAAAAAAAAAGTTTTTTACAGAGAAATTAAATATTTTGAATAGTGCTTTTGGTACTTGACTAGCTAATGCACCCTTTTTAATGGAATAAATCATTTTACTGTGGTTTAGAAGGGGAATGCTTGGGATCTCATATAGAATTCCAACACTGTGGAACTCTGTATTTGTTAAGATGCCACAAATGATTGTGCTGGAGAAATACATTCCCTTCTTTTATTTTCACCCTTTTTGTGCTGTTACAGCAAGTCTGTAGGATCAGCTCAGTGAAGTGGAACCTGCACCCTATGAAGCTGAACAGTGGGAAGAATGAAGCCAAATTGAGATGCTCAAGAACCAGTTGCATCACTGTAGTTATACCCAGTCTGCTCCAGTTTTATTTCCTAGAAGTCCATGGTACTGACAGTATTTCCATGAAGTTGGGAGAACTGAGATAGATGCTGAAGAAGCAACACGGCGCTTTTGCACCTGGAGCATCACACTGGTTCTAAAGCATATTTTGATCCTTATTTAATTTTCCTCTCTGAATTAAAGTGTAAAATAAAGTTTCTCTGAGAAGTGTGTAGGTCAAGTGTTTCTTACTAGGTGTGCCTAGGCTAGAATAGTACTTCTGCCATATTTTCCAGGCAGAACACAAGACATTCTGTGTTTTATTTTCCTAGCTTGGTTTATGTCCTTTGCGCTCATCAGGTTTCCTCTAGGCTTTTAGGCATCTCAGCTAAGCTCTTTTGTATGTACAGAATACTTAACATTTATACAGGCTTGTTGTTAAAAGGGGTCTTTGAGCACGTTTTTTGTCAGTAGAAAGCAGACTTTATCATGAACTGTGCTTTTGGTGATACTTGGAGCGAGCAAACAGGGTTCATAGTTCACACAGTTTACTTCTGTGTTCAGCAGTTCCGGCACAGAAACCAAACAGCCGTATCTGTTTAGACTGCCTCCATTCTGCTGAGCCTTTGTAGCCCTGCCAAAGTTCTCCACATCACTGAGCCTCCTCGTGAAAACCAGAGAACACTTCACTTTGTTAACAGGGCTGAAAGCCACTCACAGTGTGGGATCTGGGGAGCAAAATTCTTTCAAGAATGAGCTACACTCAACCAGTTAGAGTCGTCAGAGGAGTAAATCAAAGGGATTATTTGTTTTGACTGGTGCCTGATTTGTTTTTGCCAATAATCTGCTCAGTCAGAAAATTTTTAAAAGCCCCTTAATTAAGTGTGATATTTTTATAAGCAAAAAACAGGCAGAAGAATCTGGTTTAGCTTTAACTGTGCCCTCCATGCAGAAACTTTATCATCTGAACCATACTGGCTTCTTTCTGTTAAGTCCTATAATGAACAATAATCATGCTTAAAAATTGGGTGAGAAGATTAGAGTTTATATAATCAAGGACTTAAGCAGGGGGCAAAAGATCATTCTTATATCTAAAAATCTGATCATGGGAACTGCTCTGCTTCTATAAATTGTTTATAAAGAATTAAAAACAAAGTGACAGAAATGTAGATGTCGTGATATACAGTGGGCAAAGCACAATAATTTTAGGGGGAAAGAGACCCTTACCTTGTTTTTCAGTTTTCTCAGCATTTGAAAGCAACTGTGGTGGAATATAAATTTACTTCAGAATTAGCAAATATCCTTACAAATAACCACTGAGGAAACTTCACCTCATCTCCAACCTTTTTGTAGCAGGTTGAGTTTGTAAAGCTACTTAAGGAGACTTAAGGAAAGAGAATAGGAATAAGCTATTGTTCAATATTGTTAAAGTTGTTAAAAATTGGGCTTACACAGTAAATGCTATGAGCTCAGAATTCTCACTGTTGAGCCACAAGTCATTAATTCTTTGTTTATGAATTTAAGAAACATTCAATTGAACTAGTTTAATAGGCTATATAATAGCAAGTGAAATTTATGAGGAACTGCCACTGTTTAATCTTTGCTAAAGAGATTTCAGGAGATAAAGCAGGTGGATGTCTTTATAATTTTATCATTAATATCAGATCAGTTGTACATGTGATGGACTGGAAACATACCTAAGCAATATTAAGGAATAGCATTCAGCTAAATTATAGTGTTTGTAGCTGGAAAATATTAATACCTTGAGTCCTGCAGGATTCAAAGTAGGTTTAAACACTAACCATAACTTTATTAGATGGGGTAAAACGTGCTTGAGGGAACATTTGAAATTTGATATTTATCCAACAGCAAACCTGAAGGAGAGGATGGGAAGAATCAGCAAGTTAAAGATGTGATGGATGCCAGCTCTGACTCTATTCACAAGATATAAATGTATCTGTGTGAAATTACCATGTTCTCTCTCTCGTTCAAAACTGTGTCTTTTGGAAATTCACTTGGCAGTGAATATTTTTTAGCTTATGCAAATTTTTGTCAGAACAGAAAATGCTTTGAACAGAGCTCATAGGTGACACTGCCACTTTATTTGCCTGTTGATTATGATAAATATGTGTAGTGTGTTAGTTACAGCAGCAAATTATATAAAAGCTTTATACTCATTGCTACTTCAAAATCAAATGTGAGGACCAAAACCTCTTTGCATTTGTTGGATCAGGCACTTGGACTCATTTTTTGGGAGAAGTATTTTTTCTGAAAATGGTCCTGTTACCCTGGGAAAATTTAATCTTATTAAAGGAGTCAGAAGTTAGTTGCCTTTTAACCAGTACAATGTGTTTCATCACACTGAATCTCTTGGTGGTGCCATCACCTGTGACCTTGACTGTTCTGTTCTTTCCTCTGCCACATAGCTGCAGCTGTGACACAGCACTGCCTGCAGCATTTTGCCATCCTTGTCAGTTTTTAGGTTCAGGTCACTGAGCACCTTGCAATAAGGACTGGTAGATGTTCTAGAGCAATGCACGAAATGGGTTTATTGCTTTGCCTTTAGTCCATGTTGCTGAAAAGGTACCATTTGCACTGGCAGTAGGGTAGAATTTCATAGGCACTGAAGAGTCTAGGGTGCATTTCCTTAATCTTGAAATCCAGATACAGTTATGAAGTTACCCCCCATGGGAATATTTGGTACTTGCCAAATTAACAGTCCAATTATAAGAAAAGGAGACTGAGCTTTGTTTTCATCTAGAACAAAGAATATGATTGCCCTTGTAATTTTGCTCTATGCAGATAGCTGTAGTTGTGTCCATAGTATTCCAACTTTTCAGGACACTTAAACAGAATAATAAGGTACTTACTAAAGATTTTACCACTGAAACTAGGGATGCGAGAAGTGGATGACACATAGGGAGCAATTAAAATACTGCTTTGTAAAAACTTTAGAAGTAAAGATTTTAAAATAAAAGTTACAGAAGTTCAGAGCGAGTACAGAAAGCTGTTTGACAAAGTGGGGGAAGCTGAGGGATTAAAATCACTAAGAGGATTTTGAGACATGGGGAGTGACATGGTTGGGCAGTAGAAAGAGAAATCCTTTACTCTGTCCTGTTTAACTGTGGAATTAGGATTGTCAGAAAAAAGGAGGTTACAAAGGGGAGGTAATGAAAAGGATGGAGGGAGGTGTGAATCACGGTATGTGCACAGGGAATTAAAACAAGAATGACTTCACAGGATAGCAAGAGACAGAAGACCCAAGTTTTTTAAATCCTGGCAGAGAGAGAGAAATGAGAAATGTCA
>WEIU01005913.1:5980-25526 GCA_013389925.1 Aegithalos caudatus | reverse complement strand
AAAAAAAGAAAAAAACAAACCAACCGAAAACCCAACTCCCTTTGCTATAAATCAACCTCAGATTCAATATGAATCATCAAATTTAATATTGCCATGATCAGTATTCATGGAAAATAAATGATGCCAAATATGCTTTAAGAAAAAAGAAATCTGTTTAAATGGTATTAATGGTAAGGCATACTACAGCAAGGTGAACAACACTGATAATATTAAATTAACCCAAGAGGCTCCCTAATCAGGATCCCTATGCAGAAATCTGCTTGCCAACTGTCGTTCTTTTTCCCATTGGTTTAGTTAAGGGTTGAAGTTCTTCTTGAAGTTTCTTTTTTAATCATTAGATCCCGACCTTACAGTTTTCTCTGACTACTTTCCTTCAGGCTGTCTTTGCTCCTGTCAATTTAGGATTTCCAGGGAATTATTCTTCTTTGAAATGCATATTCCAGGCTTGAAATACTGGCATATGTACACTGTAGAGTAATTGTGGAGGCCAAATGTTTAATTACACATGACAGCTGGAGCTGTAGGAGTCCGAGGCATGCTTGAAAACAACTTATGCCCTATGCAGTCTTAACGAAAAGGAACAAAATAATATATATTTAGGTTTTGTGCCACATGGTAGCCGCTGTTCTCTCTCTTTTCACAACTGAGGGTGGTTTGCAAGAAGTTCAGCTGCTTTCACTTCTGTGTACCGTCTCTCTGAATATATACTTTTTTTTCTCCTTCATAACAGTCTAGGCACAAACTTTTAGACCATGCAATTCTAAAAGAAATGTTTGGAATTTTTGTTTCTTTTTTTCCTGGGTGACAGAAAAAAGGTTTTCAGGAGGTTTTCTAACACAGTGTTCTTGATAAAATTTCACAAAACCACATTAGTAGAAATGCCAGAATCAATTATAATTTTAATTATAAATGATATAAACAGCATTTGTATTTTACCCTTAATATATGTGATTTACTCAGAAATTAAGCAAAAGAAATAAACTGGTTTCTAAGGCTTCAGAGAATATATATTTCAAGAAGCATAAATATTTTTCCACAATTACAAGCAGATAGATTTAAAGACCCATGGAAACACTTATTTAATTTTACAATCAGAAATTTTCTGATCTTAGTAAAACAGAAGTTAAAAGGTATTTTCTATTATCAATATATCTGTTCTCAATGTTCAGCTCTTCATTTGACATAAATTGATCTAGATCTAGTGAAAAATTGCCTGTGTTTGTTTAAGGCAGTTGGGAAGTCTGACTGAATATTTGACACACTTTTTTCTATATATACACACATTTTAAATTATTATTACATTGAATTATTATTGTACTTGCTGTGCAAAAGTGGCTAAAATTTGATTTTGAAATTTTGACAAATAAGATTTTCTTTGTGCATTGTGTGACATAAGCACACCTTCATTAAATTATAACATATTATGAAAGGGATATCATGTTTATTTATTTATTTTCTTACTCTATCCCTCCTTTTAGAGGACTGAGGTAAGATTTAATTTAGTGGTACTGCTGTTAGTGTTTGACAGCAAAATAGCACGTTTATTTCCATAGTGAGAAAAATGTATCACCAGTGCCCAGTTGAAAGAGATATTTCACCCCTTGCAAGGAGCAGTTAATGAATATCTATAATACTTAGATGTACAAACAAGCAAACAAAGAACAATACTATATTTTACCAATGTCCTTTATGTAAGAAGACCATTGAAACTGAATTGAGAAATTAACTTTATAAGAACATTGTTCAGTGGTGTTTGGAATTAGCTACTTTCTATGGTAGGTTAAGAATGAACAATGTTGTAAATGAGGAACTTAAAATGAAACTCCCACTAGCAAACAATTGAGCACTTGACTTCATTGTCATGAAGCAGCAAGGTAACCAAACCTGTCTTAAAAATGTGAAGAATAATTTCGGTTTTTAACTACTTTGTATTTCTTGAACAAAGAAGGCTTTCTTTGAGATGAGCCTGCTTGCTTAAAATGTAAACCGTTAAGCATCGCATAAATTGTTTTGTTTTTGTTTGTTTGTTTTTAAATTATTTGTTTGTCCTCTGCAGTTGTACTCTTACTCTGAGAATTTGAAACAGAGAAATTTTGTCAAATTGTGCTAAAATTATTTCAGGTTTTCATGGTCTTTGATTACCTCTATTTTTAGAAAATGAGATAGGCGACTTGACTCTGAAAATCCAAACTTGATAAGGAGGAAATTAGAAATACCGCCAACAAACTGTGTCACTCACTACTTGAAAGCCCCAAAATGAGGTATATAAAAATCGGACTATAAAGCCTAAAAGTCAGCTGTGGGAGGGAGACAGGGAAGGATACCTTGATAAGCCAGAAAAAATCATATTGCAAAAATGGCTGCTCCCAAGCCTCTGCAAACGCAGGCACAGAGACTTCCATCAGTCAGTAGCAGGCAAAGCCATGGTACAGGCTTACCTGTACCTGCAGATCTGGAGACCTGCATAGGTGGATACACACACTTGCTTACACTTGTAAATACCAACTGTATGGTTTCCAAAATCTCTCAGTGAGCTGAGGTGCATCAAAGGGCACAAAAGTACACCTCAGAACATAACTGATCTCTTAACACTCTATACAAGAAAAACTGAAGATGAATGATCTTACTTCTCCTTTCTGCACCATTTCTGTAAGTAAACCCTCCACTACTTATGCTTCAGAAACACACATTCTACTAAGACTGCCCTTGTCCTACTTGCTGCAGCGTGACTATTTTATTTTACTTATGTAGGAGGCTGAGTTACTTGTTGGAGCTGTGTCTCGTATAGCTGAAAGATTTCAGTCAAGATCAAACAACAGTTTTTGGCATTTTCAGCTTGACATATTAATACAGTAAGCTCACATAATATAGAATGCATGGTGTCAGACCAGAGAACATTTTCTCTCTTCAGGAAACTTGAAGTTGGAGCTAATTAGTTACAAACAAAGGTAATAGTTTTTAGCTACCTTTTTGTGGTCTTTTAAGTTTTCACTTAATGAAGAATAACATAAAGATGGAAGGTTGTATAGTACAGAGAAAAATATTCATGGCTGAAAACAAGGGAGATGAAAATACTACTTTCAGAGTTTGAAAGAGGGAAAAGTGCTTATTTTTTAATGTTCAGAGGGGAAGGGAGGATGTAGCTGTTATTGATGAACACATTTGTATCAGTTGGACTGATTTTCAATAGATATTTTATTTCACTACAGTCTTCTAGACTTCATGAATAACACTTGCTCCTTTGTAATACTCTTTTTCCACTTTTGTAGATTATTTGAATGCTATTTTAAGTTTCCTATTTTAAGAATCAAGAGCCATTTATGGATGTAAACAAAGCTCCTTGGGAAATACATGACAACATAAAGACACTCTGAAATGTTTTACTTCCAATAGGTAACATTATCTGGAGTTTGTGAGTGAGTAGCTCTAGACTGGCTTTTAATTCAAACCAGGCATAAGAGTACATGTGTTGACCTATGGGCTTTGCCAGAACCAAATAAGAACAGAGGAAGTGATGACTAGAAAGTGAGCTCAAACACCTGTACAGGTCACTGTTGGTCCATCATGCTTAACTAATTTTTCCCTGCCCTCTGACCTAGTGTTCCACAGTGCCATTGAGATTTATATCTTTCATCCTGAAAACCCTACAGCTGCTTGCAATTAATGAAACAAGCCTTTGCTTTCTTATCTGATAAACTGGAGGAACAATTGTTTTATTATTGTATTGACAAATTATCCTATTAACGAGTGGCTACTGTGAAAATCAATTAAAATCTCAGCTGAAATACTTGAATATCACTGGAGAAGATACAAGGGGGAATTAACTACTGAGTCCATTAACTGTTATACTATACTGTTCATAAATTAGGTGTGACCAGCACAAAATCTGTGATTTGTTTGATAATTAGATACACAAAATTATTGGATGAAATATAGTGTGATATGGATTTAATTTTTTATTTTATAGGGGCTATGCTTATGTGAGTTACTTGTAATATGTTTGAGATAAATTTCACTAGTTTTTCCTTCTTTCGCATTCTTGCAGATATTTTCATGCATTTTGGGTGGAAATGACAGCCTCCCATCCTTCAGACTCTGTGAGAAAGCAGGAGTGGTATCTTGCATAGCAGGATAGTCTGCCTGAGTGTATACTAAACTGGAATCAGCTTGTTACAGACTTCCTGCATGAACTGGGTTTAAACAAGCATGACTTTTTCAAAAATGTAAATTTTATTTTAAAAGGAGAGCTGGAGGATCAGACAGATTTCTGAAATAAGGTCATGTGACCATATGTTACTAGTTTTAAAGGGTAAAAAAAAAGATGACCTGCAGGCTTGTTTAGTTATTAACAAGAGAGCTTGCCAAGCTTGCCATTGCATTAGAGTTAGTTAAGATATTTTGCAGAGAGCAACACAAACGTCTTTTGATGCAAGTAAGGACTTGCTGTTATACCCAGGGAAAAAGAACCAACATCTTTTATTATAAGAAGAAGTAATACCTTTTTGAAGCATTCTCAGTTGATAATCACTTGTACAATGTCTTGGGATTTAGTTCTGCCCTCTTGACACCCCTCACAAAGTATAGTTTAAGAAAAAGTAAGTAAAATTTTATGTACTGTATAAAGTATACATTATACTTCAAATAATCTTAAACTGCACCTTAAACTGTGCTTTGGGGAAACATAATCAGAAAAGGCAGCACCAGAGAATGAGAGACTCCTAAGGTAAATCTATACTTTTCTCAAGTATATTATATTTAATGGAGTAAAAGGCTTCTAAAACCTTGAAGTGAAATCTTTGGAAAGAAAGGTTTTACTTTGTCACTGATCTACTGCACTTGAAGGTAGTGCAAGAAGGCATATATTTGGGTTATTTGGGGGAAAGAGAGAGTGGGAGAGAGGTAAGAAAATCTCCTCAGGCAAATTTGGATAGCTGAGTTGTTTTTAAAGCTTGTCTCTCTTGGAGGGTAGCGCGGGTAGCAGAAGCTGGGATTTGCTACTCTATATGGAGTGAAAGAGAGAGTTAGATACACATTTATATATTTATATGCATGTATACATATACACACACATGTACACACATTTTTCTATACATATAAATACACATGCAATGGTCTAAAGAAACATACTGAATAAATTTTTTCCTGTTCTCCTATCTCAATTAAACAACAAAGACTGTTTCCATATGAAAAATGGGAACAAAGCAGTCCTGGCACTGGAATATCAGAAAATGAAAATGTTGAGAGACTGAAAACAGAAAGAGGAAATTAGAGCTCTCGTGCACCAGTGAATCATTATAAGTCTCTCAGCTGCTCTTTGGCAATGCCTGCTGCAGGGAGCTCTACATGAACATGTCTCATTCACCACCAACAGCTTATGGGGGCTAACACTACAAAGAAAGCAAGGGAGATGGGTGGGTGGAAAAATCTGCCTACTGACAATGCTCACCGTATGAATGACAAACTTCACCTAGAAGTGACAGTAGTCCATAATGTCACAGGGCAATGGAGTATGGATAGTTGAAAAGTATTTTATACTCGATGTCTGCTACTCACAAGATATTGTACTATAAAATGGTTTTAGACCTTTTATGTACTACAGCTCTTCTTATCATCACTCTGTAAGTGTGGTTACAACCAGAAGCTCTAATTAAAACCAAATACCACTGTGCTGGGTGGTATCAAAATGAACATTTTATTTGAAGGTCTTGGAAAATTCTGTAGAGCAGATAGTATTTCTTTTAGGTTAAAGGTAATGTGTATAATTCATAAAAAAAAGCCAAAGGCTTCCCTTTTTTATCAAATGCTTTTCCTAAGAGGACTGTTATTTGAAAAATTATATATAAAATCTGTGCTAGATTGTAGTGTTCTTTTCAGGCAAATGTAATCTGCAACGGCATGGAAAATAGACCCAATAATGTGTCCTGAAAATGAAGGAATGAAAGAAACTTCTGAAACTAATACAAGGTAAGAAACGTTTGAGCCTAGAGAACATGGACAGAAAGTCAGCTGACATAAATCATGGTAGCTGCAGTCACTTGCAGTAATCCTCTGCATAAGGTCCTTCAGTTTGATCTCAGGAGCTTAGTAAAATCTCCTGACCAAATTAATGCAGTGCAGCTACTATTAAATATACATATTTCACTGTGGTGGTGAGCCATACAGATTTATAAAGAGCTCGTGTTCTTTTATGAAATATAGAGAAATATTGTCTTGTTGCAGAGGATTTTGTATGTTTGCATAAATCTGGTATGAACCTATGGACATTGCCTCTGTAGTTGATCAAGTGCTTGCCTCCCAGCACCATCGTATTTTTTTTTAATGTATGTTTTAAGAATTTGTGAGAAAGTGGAAGTTCTTTTCCACAGAGTCAAGTGGAAGCTGCACACGTCTTTTTCTGCAAGGTTATTGTTATCATTGACTGGTAGTAGTAATAACAAAGAGTTGAAATTGTAGAGAGCAGTTTTGTTTACTATTGGCATGTCTGAAGTCCTTTGGAATATGCACAAGCCCCCCAGTAATGAATTGATTTGATGGTTACACTCAGAGTTGTGGTCAACAGCTCAATGTCCAAGTGGATACCAGTGATGAATCACATTCCTCAGGGCTCAGTATTGGACCCACCACTGTTTAACATCTTTGTCAGCAACATGGACATTGGGACTGAGTGCACCTTCAGCAAATTGGCCAACGATATCAGGCTGTATGGTGCTGTTTGTCGTGCTGGAGGGAAGGGATGCTATACCTATGTCAGGTGGGCCTCTATAAACCTTGTCAAGTTCAACAAGGCCAAGTGGAAAGTCCTGCACATGGGCTGAGGAAATCCCAAATAAAATACAGACTAGGTGAAGAACAGATTGAGAGCAGCCCTGAGGAGAAACTTGGGAGTGGTGTTTGACAAGAGGCTTGACAAGGCCCAGCAGTGTGCAGTTCAGAAAGCCAACTGTGTCCTGGGCTGCATCCAAAACAGCACGGCCAGCAGGGCAAGGGAGGAGATATCACCCCTCTACTCTGCTCTCATGAGACCCCACCTGGAGCACTGTGTCCAGCTCTGGGACTTCCAACATAAGAAGAATGTGGATCTGCTCCAGCAGGTCCAGAGGGGGATTGCCAAGATGATCAGAGGGCTGGAGCATCTCTACCCATGAAAACAGGTGGAGAAACCTAGGGTTGTGCATTCTGGAGAACAGAAGGCTCTAGAGAGATCATACAGCAGCATTTAAATGCCTAAAGGAAGAAATCTGAAGAGGAACTTTTTAAAAGAACGTATAATTGACATGGGGTAATGGCTTTAGACTGAAAGAGTATAGATTTGGATTAGTTATAAGGAAGAAATTCTTTATCATGAGGGTGGTGAAACAATGGAACAGGCTGTCCAGAGAAGTTGTGGTTGTTCCATCACTGAAGGTGTTCAAGCCAGGCTAGATGGGGTTTGGAGCAGCCAGATCCAGTGAAAGGTGTCCCATGTCCATGGCAGGCGGTTTGGAACGAGATGATCTTTAAGGTCCCTTCCAACCCAAACCATGCTATAATTCTGCAATTCTAGGCTTATCTCTCTGATGGGAATTGACTGGCTAAGAACTTTTCATAATATCTTTGGAGGAAAATGAACATATTATTGTACTGATCCCTATGCTTACTCTAAATGTGCTTCTCTGTGGCTCTCCTTGTGCAGTCAGGGTGGATCATATACATACAGATGCTAGAGGACATTTTATCCTTCATTACAATGCATTTAGGTTTTCACTGCTGGAGACTGATCTAACCTTTCACTTTTCAGCCCTAATGAAAAATATCTTCTTCTATCTCTTTAACCTAACACTAGTGTGGTGTTGTCACTCTTTAGTACACAGGAAATAACAAGGGATCTGTAACAGAGCGTAGCAGGCAATAATAATTAAAAATAACTTACATATACACCTGCAAATGCATTAATTGATTCTGCTTCATCTACTGTTTCATACTAGACATTTCACATTAGCATCCAAACAACAGCAAGTTAATTCAAGAAAGACTTTACAGGTCTCAAGATTCTTCTACCATGCTCATAAGGAGATGGCCTAGAAGCATTGTTTTGCACAAACTACTTAATGCTTATCATTCTCCTTTCTCTATTTCCAAAAGATGTCTCCCCCAGTCGGAGACTAAAAAAATATTTGGAAACCTAATGTGTTCCCAAACACACAATTTAGTGAAGAAGATGACTTGCAAATTCCTCCTAGATGTTAGTGGAGGATGCGATCCACTCTGTCATTGTAACTACAGTGAGATTTTTGCATTTGGTTTACACTGAAAAATACTGGTACAGAGTTTTATTTGTGGATGCAACTAGGAAGTAATTAGTCAGTTTTGTGGATGCAACTAGGAAGTCAGGTTTGGCCTCACACTTTCTGAAAGCATGTGCAAATATATCAAGAGAAATTAAAATTAACGATCAAAAAAGAAATTCAAGACAAATACTAAAAGTACTGGAAAATTAATTTATACCTTTAATTAAACATTTTTGCAGGCTTCCTCAGGTGAGGTATATTATTTATTAGTTTCTTCTTTGTGCCCAGTGTATGCATGAAGAATCACCCTATGCCTGTATATTGGCCTCTAGATGTATAGCAAGTCAGTTAATTTGTCCAACATGTAGATGCAACTACAAGTTGTGGCACAGGTCACTGGAGAGAAGAGAGACTTAGAAGTGGTGGCACGTGCAGATATAATTTCTTTTTTGCCATAACAAGGAACATCAGTACAACAACAGTAACAGGAGCAAGGAACATGCAGGAAACAGCATAAATGTTTGTGTCCTTGCACTGTGTCCCTTTGCCATGTGGAAATGACTGTTGGCTAAGTCTATTTGAATGATGTTATCTCCAGAAACACACATTCATGCTACAAAACTTTTAGGCCTTTTGTTTAACTAGTTTTCCTATTTCTTTTTTTTTTTTTTTCCTACTGACTCTTTTTAATCACTTTGGTAGTATTTTTATAGCATGGATGTGTCTGTGTTTGCTGACCTTTTACTGCATCAATCATTTTATATACACAATTGTGAATTACATATGGCATTGTACAATGCATATTTAATTTTCCTGTAGGCACCATCAGCACCATAAGCGAAATTTACATTTCACAGCTGAAATTGCCATTCCCTTCATACAACCAATCTGACAAAATATCAGAAGAACAATTATATACTTTGTCCACAGAAAGAAATTCTGTGCATTTTCTAAAACTTTGGATAATGATGAGTTCAGGAATGTATAAGCAGTAAAACTCACATATTGTTCCATAATGTTTCCCTCTGTAACTCCAGAAAATTAAGTGTAATAACAAAAATGGGCAAATTTTTGGAATTCCTTTGAGTTGTGATGATGCTATAGATAAACCTTTGATGGGAACTCCTTATGTGGCTCAACCCAGCCCAGACCTCTTTGATTTCTGTATTTGGAATTTTTCAGATAATATTATCTGGCACTCTTACTACTTTAGCAGGCCAAAGAGTTTCACTCTGATCTTATTCAATCAGTCTGTCATACTCTTCATTTATATGTCCAGCAAATGCAACCTGCTTTGCAAACTTTAATTAAGTTAGGTATCTACTATCCCAGGAAAACAGAAATATGCTCTCTTTTTTTGTACAGAGAAGGAAACTGAGAGAAATTGTGGGTGGGAGTCATCTTGCCTAACTTTAGATGACTAAAATATAGCCACTTAAGTTTTGGAAAATCACCCTAGACTCTCTTTAAAGTTGCAGGAAAGAATTCAACCAGCATCTTTCACATAGTGATTTTAGAATGAGACTAGTTAGTTCTCCTATGAAGACTGTGTTTTTTGTGTGGTTTTTTTTTGTTTTTTTTTGGGTTTTTTTTTTTTTTTTTTTTTTTTTTTTTTTTTTTTTTTTTTTTTTTTGTTTTTTTTTTTTTTTTTTGTTTTTTTGTTTTTTTGTTTTTTTTGTGGCAAGGAATGAAGTCAATGCCTTACTTTGTACTTCAAAATCTAAGCTGGAGAAGATGACTCCTATCCAAAATGACTTGTCCAAAGACAGTGAAGAATACATGTGCACTAATCAAATCAAATCAAGTTCTGAGAATATAATGCATGAGAGCTCTGATTTTTAGAAAGAAGGAAGACAGAAAGATATAGAAAGAATATTTTTATAGTTAAGGTTATGGCCTTTCTGCTATAACAAGAAAAATCTAAATAAGTTCTGTTCTTAATCATGGAAAAATAAATTTTTACAATTGGTGAAATTTTTTTGAGAGGAAAAAAGTTCAGAAAGGTTATTATAATTTTACTTGAAAATGTTAAATACTACTTTTTATTTTTCTGCTTTTCTGAACAATGAAATAGTGTTCTATTCCTCCTTCCCCTTTTCTTACCTTATGTACTTTTGTATTTCTTATCCTTACTTTTCTTTCCTAGTCCAAAAGTAAAAATACGAATAAAAAGAAATAAAAAAAAAAAGTCCTAAAAGCAAGAGAAGAATTTTTAAAAGTGACTTTGTAATTAAAGTTTATATATTGTTTTTCACTGTTTTGTTTTCTCCCCTTGCTTTAAGTCTTATTCCTGCCCTGCTTTCCTTGGAGATATTTACCCCAACTAGATCTTGTCTTGAAAATTGCTTCCAAGCTTTCCGTTCATTGGAGACTTGTTACAATGTCTCTGGAAGGAAGCCGACAGCTTTTTTGCCTCCCTTTTCTATACATTAACATGGCACTGAAAGAAAAGTACATTCAACCTCCTCCTGTTTGTGGCAGTGTGATTGTCCTCCAAATCCAGCTTCTTGTAGGGTCATCCAAGGAGGAAAATACCCCATTATCTGTGGAAAGTTGTGAAAGCTTATACCTAATAGCTAATTTTCATGATGATGCAGGGCCTTTGCATTGTTTTTGCCTAAACATTTACCAGAGCTAGCAGACTAAGAAAGGCAGGACTACCCTCAGAGCTCCCAAAGAATCTTTAGTATTAAAAAGGATATTAAAATTAAGATAGGTGCCAAATAAGAAGCAGAAGCTGATATACCATTTGAGGAAGGGAGGAAAAACTTACAAAGATTTTGACAAATAGCAGAATTTTTATTCATATCAGCTCTTACCTGAAGGAAGTGGCAGTGTTCAACATAGGGAATATGTGTGTTGTAGCTTTTAATCATAACAGAATAAATAAATTTTACATAATATAAATAAATACAATATAAAATTTATGTGTTTAAAACAAATGAGGAAAATTAATGATACAAGGTATCTCACAGTGCATTTTAAATTTCTGAACTGCAGTTCAGTGGGAAGGGAGGACACAGGCAGGTCACCTCCTGCCCCCAGCCCCTGGTTTGCATTAATTTATGCCACTGGCAGAAAGTCCAATACAAGGGATGGCCTGGACATGGCAGAACACTGCTTTATTTCAGACATTCTTTCTCCTCAGCCTAACCAAATTGCTCCCAGTCATCTCCTTACAGATTCTAGGATGCAAATAGCATTATATATTTGACATACACATTTTATACTCTTCAAGCCTTGAACAGCAAAGGCTCATCTGGGAAGTAAGAGCCCTTTCAATCACCATGTTTCTTAAGCAGAAGATTATTTCCTCAAGTAACGCTTTCTAAGTGCTCTTGGAGCGCTTTCCCAAAGTACCTTGACACAAAAGAAGTAAAATTATCTCATGGAAAACCAGAATTTTTTCCAGATATGAAGTCAAAGAACTCAATATTAACTCCTTTCCTATTTTGTTTTGAGAAAATTCAGTAATATTTAGATTTTTGGTAAATTTTAGCTTTTTTAAAATGGAAAGACTCTGTCTTTCTCAAGTAAAGAAAATGCAGGAGAAATAATGGCTGAATGTGCATTTTAACTACATACAATATAATATCATACACTCCAGTCATTAAAATTAAAGGAAAATGGTTTTTATTATTATTTTAAATAGTTTTCATCCATTAAATGTTTATAATACATGAAATAAATAATTATGACTAAGACTTTGTCTAATAAAGATGAAAAGGATGGAAATCCCTATGAATTTTTAATCTGAAAATAAAGAACATTAACTATCCTTAACTATATCATCAAATATTTAAAATTACCTTCCATAATAAATTCTATTTGTATTTAATATATTTATTTTTTAGATATCTATAACATTTTTATGAGTAGGTACATAAAGTATCATCAGCTGTTACAAGAGACATCTTGAATTAATGCATTCAACATCTTGATCAAAAAAAATTCCATTTAATTTATTGTTAAGATAAATAAACATTTATAAACTATATAAAAAATATTTTCCCAGTGTAGTTAGATACATAATTAATGCTATTACTAGTACAAAAATTAAATTGTGTTTGTTAGGCAAAAATATCATGTAGGTCCAGATTTTCAGATCCCTTTTATTCAAAATGCTTGCATAGTTTCCATGTTTCTAATTAATGGGATATGATTCTGACTTTAATGTTTATTTTCCATACAATGATCCTCCTTTCACCTACCATTGCTGAGTTTTCTGCTAAAACAGGTAGAAATGAGAATACCCCTATTGGCCTTAAAAGCTATTGCATCAACTCATTCTAAGACAAACTACCTAATTAGTTTCAGTTATTCCAAAGTGAATTGTTCAATCTTTTATGAAAATCAGGTTCCCTTAAGGTCATATAAAAAAAGTTTGGGTACAAATTGGTACAAATTTTGATAATTTTTTAACTTAAAGATAATTTTACTAGATTGGAGTAGAGGGCTGAGTACCACACTGGATGAATTTCTTTAATCTCTGTAGTATGATTTCTTGGGAACGTGAAAAATTGCACCATTGTCTTATATCTTGTCTAGTTAAAATATTGAGTCCTCTTTATGATCTTTCATGTAAAAAAAAAAAAAAAAAAATCAGCATTGGACTGATAACAGTAACTTGACTTTCCAGACTACTGCATCTGTAAACATCTCACGATCTTCTACAGTGGCCTCTCTTATTTGTTGAAAGTGTCAGAATAAGCATAACACTAGACAACCAAGGATGGAATCTCCTTTTACTACCACTAAATAATACAATGTTGTGGTTATACTATTCTCATCTCTGAACAGGCAAACCTTAGTATCTATTTAATGTTATTTTTTCATTAACATGAAAATGTAACTTTTCAAGTATGGTAAAGCTATTCTAGGTGCAGTACCATCTTTGATCTATTTATATATTTTAAATGTATTTTATTTAAAATAACTTAATCTTTCTAAATATATTTAAGCTAAAAATAGAGAAGATGGAAATTTTCTGAAATTGGGCTGGCACCAGGGTTTAGTGTGATAACACCTTATCTCTGAGAATTGGGTCAGAACACAGCTTAAATTATACAACTTGGATTGCTTTTTAGGCAGCTGTTTTGTTGATCTTGCTTCGGTGTTGCACGGAAGTCTCAGGCAAAAACCGGTATCCTAAGGAAGAGGGACTGAACTAAAAAAAACCCCACAGTTTCTGCCCCACACCAGCTGTTTAAAATACACTGAAAGGTTGCAAAATCTGTAGCAGTTTGGCTCTGCTGTCTGTGCACCCCAGCACAACTTCTAAGTGGGTCAATGGGGGAAGGCTCCTTCAGAGCAGGTACTTCTTCTGACAGACTTGCATGGGAAATAGGAGCTCTGTCTAATCAACTCCGTGTCTAGTTTTAGGCAATGCTATTACTTTCTGACTTTCATGAGCATCCCTGATAATTTATTAATTAAAAAATGGAAAACATACAATTTGTGAAATTTAGAAAAAAGAAGCATATTAAAACATTGCTCCAGGCATGTTTTGCTACATGCAAATCTGATTTGCTGACTTCCTATATAAGATACCAAAGCAATATACTTCAGCCCAATACTTTTCTATCTTCCAGCATAATTAATTTCCAGTGAAGTGTGTGCATCCAAACCAGAAGCAGAAAAGGATCAGAAGGAATTGAGCTTTTCTGAGTGTATTCAGAGAGTATACATGACAAACCATAAGCAGTAACCTTATGTTTCCCTACTACCAAAAGTTCATCAAGATTAGTAACTTTAGCCAAGCTTAATTAATAGCTAGGGAAAATGTAACCTGGAGTGAGAGGAAGGCAAATTGATTAACAGAAACTTTTTGTTTCTTAATTATGCTTTGTATTATTCTCTTTTAGATCCTTCTCACCTACTGATGGGCACACTGCATGTAGTTCAGCAGTCACATTGTGTTCAAATAAGTCTCAGGCATACAGAGGCTTATTCCAAAACTGTCCTAGCATTCTCACTTGGGGAAGACTGCAAAATTTGTATAACACTATTTCATTTCCTGTAATTTTTTGTGTGGTTGGACAATATAAGTACAGCTTTTTTCACCTCTTTTCTGGAGTCTTCTTCCATCTGAGTTAGATTCCAAAAATTATAAAAGCAGACAAAAAGTAATTTGAGATGTAAAAAGGAGGGTGTTTCAATTGAAACTGAGGTAAGTACTCACTAAATATTTAAGGTGACTTAGCTTATTTAAACTCCTTGAGGCTGTTATTCAGAGCTGACCTTCTAGCCTCCTGCACCCCTGGGTGTGCAGCAGCACGTGGTGAAATGCAGCCACACATGGAGATGGCAGGCATTCAGCTCTGCACTCACTAGCTATGGTTGAATGAAGAAGCCAGGCAGAGTGGCTCGCCTGTGGTGAATAAATGGAGAGGGTGATAATGCTGTTCCACAACAAGATCTGAACCAGCACTAGGTCACTGCAGCTTTGTTTCAGGAACCATTAATTTGCTGGAGCATCTCCAATGACACTGGACAATGCAGTGACAATATTATGACCAAGAGAGGCAGTTACTGCTCCTCTTCCTGGCACCACAGGTCTAGTGAAATAATTGGAAAAAGATCTGTAAGGAAGGCGTTCTCGCCCCCTTCTTCCTCAAGTTGTATCAGGAGAGGTTTAGATTGATATCAGAAAAAATTTCTTCATTGAAAGTGCTGTAAAACACTGGAACAGGCTTCCCAGGGAAGTGGAGTCACCATGCCTGGACTTGTAGTTGAGATGCTTAGGGACACAGCTTAGTGGTGGGTAAACAGTGGGACTTGAGGTCTGAGAAGGCTTTTCCAGCCTAAATGATTTTTTAAAATCTGTGATTCCAGGGTTCCATTCTGCTTAGTTTTGCATCTTGTAGCTTTGTTTGACAGCAACTTTGCAATCCATCCTGCCAATACATATGTGCATTTCAACAAAGAAGTATCCCCAATTATGTGAGGAAAAAAGGGATACATTTGTGACTTTATCTCTCTCCTCCTTACCATGAATATCTCAGAAAACAAAATATCTGTCAAAAAACTAATAGATTCCTTTCCCAGTCCTTCTAGGTAGGATGCACTCTGACCTTGCTCCTGCAAAATACAAACTTTTTTGTGGAAGAGTGTCATGACACATTTTATTACCTTTCCTAAAGTCAATCCCAGCTACCTTCTCTAAGTAGACAAAATTACAATAGAAAACAAAAAAGAGCTCACAACTGAAGCTGATTCATACTCAGCAGGTTTGAATAACTAATAGCTACATGAAAAACAACAGGAAAAAAAAAAAGTCATAATATAAAAGACCAATCCCGGTTTGTTCCTAGTCTGGTTTTGGAAAGGCAAAACTCTAAATTCACTGTGTAAATTTGGGGGATTGGTATTTGCTCATTTCAAGAAAGGAAAGAGGTGTGGTGGTGAGTCTGACAGCAGTTCCTCTGGTTACATCTGCTTAATGCAGGTAACCTTTCCTCTTATACTCTGAAATCTGACAATCATTTACTCATTACCAAATAGTCTGATACTATGGCTGTGGGTTTGTTTTAGTTAGATTTTTTTTTAAAGGGAAACAGCCCAAACTTTCTCAAAAGTCTGTTTATTTGCTTGTTTGTTGTTTTAAAATAAGAATTGTATTTTTAGAGGAAAAAAGGTACCTTTAAATATACTCAATGGCTTATCTAACTAAGGTAACCAAATAGGTTTCCATCCAAGTGACCAAACTTCTGTCTGGGAGCTGGTGCTTCCTAGGGAAGCAGTGGAAGCTGTCTTTGCTGTATCAACTTAATTAAATGTCGACAATGCTTTCACAAGAGCAGGACCAGGACGGCAGCAGAGGCAGGCAGAGAATTCTGGATTAAAAACAGTCTCCACAGTTAATTAATGGGATCTGCCAAAAGCAGTGAGCACTTAGCTTCTTGTTGCAGTAGAGCTGTAGCTTCTGTGAATGAAGGACTAAGAAAAATAAGGGACTAACTAAACCAATATTTAAAACATGTAAATATTAATTATATTTAAGAAAACCCTGCCACAGTTCAAAACCCTGCCTGATGCCATTACAGGTCTCTGAATAGAATGATCAAGGTCTCAGTTGTTAACTTACCTCTGCTGGGATGCTTTTAACCTAGGAAGACATACATTTAGGATGACTTGTAAATTCCCTGGTGAGCCTGCAGGTTGGGATGGAAGGGAGAGACTCCCTATTAGAGTTGCTAGAACTTTCCTTTTTATGCATATATCTCTCAGCCTAGAGGAAGAAGGAGCAGTTCAAACAAACTCTTCTCTGACTTCTAAATTTCAGCATGTTTGTGACCAAGATAAGATCATTATCTAACAGCTTGGAGTGAAGTTGAAGCTATAGAGTAATTTTTAATAAGAAAAAATAGTTATAATTTAATGTAATCTATGTTTGTGGAATAGCTGTGATATATTTCTCAAACTCTGAGCCATAAGGCAAAAAGGACACTTTCAACCAACTTACTCAACAGGTCAGATAAAATGGTCACTTAAATTGAACTGCTTGGGGAGTGGCACTGTTATAGAAGGAACTTCAGAGTAATGAGAAGTGCTTATTTTGGGACAAGAATAATTAAAGAGCTTGCTTGGGGTAGTCATGCATTTTCTGTCAAGCAAAGTTTTTAAAGCAACATTGAATAATTTTTCTTGAAGGTAGGTAGTAGGTCAAACAATTATGCCCTTGTTGCCAGGAGTCTCTGGTAAGAATGGTGAAAAAAATGATGTAGTTTATTTGGTTTTTGCCTTAAAATTACCAAATAGATCAGGAGACAATGACAATTAAAGCTGAAAACTACAGTTAAGCATCCCACAGGTACAATTCAGATCTTTTTGTAGTCTAAAACCAGGAAAAATCATCCTATCTGCATACTGAATGTCACCTTGACTATGTAGACCTCACAATTTTGTCAGTAAAGCAATGCTGTTTTTCACCTTGTAAAACATTTGCCTCTTGTCAGGAAGCAGGGAGCAGCACAAAATGGATAAGCCAGCAGAGCAGGCTAGATTCCAGAGAGTTGATGATAGGTGTAACTGTGTCCATGTCTGCATTACTTTCTCACAGCTTTCCATGTGATCTTGTGAGTCTCTCTGCTTGAGAAGCTTTGTGAAATCCTTGACTGTGCCTCATGAAAAGCTTGTCAGTGACCTAGTACATGGGATGCAGAAAAAAAAAATTCCATGTTCATGTCCTTCAGATGCTGGGACTCTTACATTCTGACTTCATGGTGTATTTGTGACTATGTGTGTCACAGAAGTGATGGGAGATTACACCAAACTTTAAACACACCAAACCCAGCACGATGAGTTAAAGATGGTTGCTTTTCTTCTCATTTTCTTTTTCTGCAGGAATTTCTTTTCCCCTCAGGAGGGGAAAACATGAAAACTAATGTATGGCCTTGAACATGAAAACTAAAGTATTCTTGGTTTTAGTGGAGATTTTTTTGTTTAGGGTTAGTACCCTACTCCGTATGTATGAGAATTGAAAGCTCTCATGCTCAGACCTGGTGCTGAAGCACTAAAGTTTCATATTTGTGGGTCTTTTATTTTGGAGTTCGCTCCCAGGACTGAAGGGCTGCAAGTGCTTAGTGCCCCCTGCTGCATTCTGGTCTCATAGATTGATTTTCTTTACTTTGTGACCTTAGGGTCTGCTTTGACCTTTTGCCCTTTTATATGGGAACTTCTCTGTGAAAAGGGTTGTGACAAGAATGTGATTAGAAGGCAAGTCCTGTCACCCATTTTCTGGTTAAAGCTTCCTTTTTGGTGGCTGGCAGCAGTATCTTGACTCTATTGGCTTGAATATATGAACATTGGAAGTGATGGTGAGTGTCCACAGGCGGATGCCTGGATTGCTGCTGGTTATTAATTGTTCCTCTGAAATGATTGTGAGTAAGAGGTACTGCTTTTGAGTTTTTCAGTCATGAAAGAGAACATTATCTGGCAACCCCTCATTTCAGTTAGTAGTGATCAAAAATACCATAGGTGAGGTCCAGATGATGCCTGATGTAAGTTTTTTTCTTGCTTGTACAGATTAGAGACCAGCACTATGGGACATCTATTTAAAAGAGAAGCTTGCATGAATATATAAGCAAATGCTGCACAGTGCCAAGCCACACCCACCTCTCAGACACTGTCAAATAGTTTGGAGGGAACTCTTGGTTTTTGGGATTTTTGAGAAACAATCAGTTTGTCTTTCCACATAAATCACCTGCAGAGAAATTAAGAAAAAGGAAGAAAATTAAAAAAAAAAAACAAACCAAAAAAACCACTTCTTCAACAAAGCAATGTAAGCCGTATATTAGATGTCAGGCTGGCTAATTGCTGCTGAAGTATTTCCCTGCAATATATATATATTTTGAGCAACCACCAGAAATATGAGGACTTAATAAGTAACGAGAAGAGAATTTATTCGAAAAACAGACATAACAAGGCAAAGTTAATTCATCACAACTTTCACATAAGCCTTTGTTGGGCAGTTGGCCAGGCCCATCACATTATCTGTTTGACTCAGTGAGTCACTCCAGCTAATAGAATTTTGCCCCGTGTTTGTTGTTGCCATGGCAATGCAATATTATCAGGCATGTCATGTTCACAGATCAGTAGCAGCGGCGCTGCTGCAGACACACAACAGCTTTCAGCCTTTGACCATAAACAGGAATTCACTCCACAGTCAGTCTGTCAAAAAGGAAGTCGTCTGTGGTGAAGAAGCACTAGTGCCAGTACTACTAGCCTTTTCCTTTTTCCTTTGTGAGCGCATTGCCATTATCATTAAAATAACCTTGAGTCGTCATGAATTCATTCATTCACAAACATTGTCAAAGAAGGTGCAATAGTTCAAGAGAATCCAGAGGGTCAAAGAGAGGACTAGTTTTAAATCTGTGCCTATTGAACCTGGAAATGACATAGTCTGTTAGATATAATCTTATTCTTACCATAGCAAATCAAGCTGTGTTGACTGGCACCAATGTCCAAGTCAATTCAGAACCATGAAAGGTTACTAGGAGTAAAGAGGTCATATCCTTTGTGGTATTGCTTTTGAGAAATAAACTTAGGCATGTGTGGGAATATTTTACAAAGAATAGCTTTTTCAGCAAAAGTGAAAAACAAATCCTGTCAGGAATCTATAGAGACTGCAGGTATTTTCTGACATAGCCATATTTAGTGCTTAAACCAAAGATGAAATTGCAAAGGTTTTTCAATATTTTAAATGTTTAATTGAGTCATAAATATTCCACCTGATATTTTAATTGCTTTCCAAAAAAAAAAAAAAAAGCTTAAATATT
>WEIU01005911.1:79765-146088 GCA_013389925.1 Aegithalos caudatus | reverse complement strand
TTTTTTTTTCCTTCAAAGACAGCTTTTTAAAATCTCTTCAAACATGTCATCTTGGAGCTTGAATTTATAAGCTTCAGAAGTGATAGTTAGACATACCAAGTAAGATATGAATAGTGCAAATACAATCCATAATTTACTTTTCATTTTTAGCAGCAGTGATCTATCTGATGCATTAGATAGACTGCAAATGTTCATGTCCATGCATATGATATGGTTTCAAAGCCCAAACTAATCTGCAGTACTTAAATGCTCAAATTTACCAAGTTTTCCCCTGCATCCTGAAATTAATAATAGTTTTTCCCTACTTAAACTGAAGCAGAAGACAACTCCTTACTGGTTCTGTTTCCAGTGAAGGTAAATGCTTGTTTTTAATAAAATAGGAAAATTTCTGGGTTTTGTGAGGCATGTCCAAGTGAAATGTGGGAAGTGTTTCCGATCCTGTTATTTAATACAAAGTTTTCATCTCACAGGTTTAAGTCATGCTTAATGGGAAGGTTTCCACACCCATAATTTAATTTAATTCACACTGGAAGTCAGCATGAGACCATCCAGGTTTTGTTTTAGAATTGAAACAGCACCAAGAAAAAGGCAAATTACATACTTATTCAGAGCAATATGTGAGCCTTTGCACAAACAACATGCAAACCCATCTCCAGGATCAAGTTTATACATCAACTAAGCAACATACTCCAATTTGATAGGAATATCTAGAACCACTGCAGTGAAATGTCTGGGAGAGAGGCATCCCAAGGATGCACATGATCTGCTCAGGCTGCAGGTGAATGCCTTTAAGCAGAAGCCAGACACACAACAATCCTGCCTTGTAACATTTCCTGCTCAGCTTTATGGAACGTTTCCAAGCTGACCTTACCAAGTTGAACTGCTGCTGGAGCTTTTCGTTGGCATAGTTGATACAGAACTGTTCAAAGCTATTCACTTCAAAAGTTTCAAACCTGAAAAGCAATGAATAAATCAGCATTAGAGACGCTGCTTTGTCTCAAAGTCTTTATTTTCTTTTTTTTTTTTTTAGTTACTCCTGCAATTGTGTCCTCTGTGTGATGGGGAACACCAGCTACTCAACAGTCCCTTCCATTCCTCCTATCCCAGATCTACACTTTTTTCCCTCAAAATATCTATCTTTCCTTGGGGATTCAGGAGGTCCCTCCTGCTACACACGAATGAGACATTTGGCAGGACTGCAGCTTCCTGCCCATCAGCTCTGTCTGAGACAAGAAATGTAACTGCCTCTCCCGGGGAAAAATATTATGAAATATTAAGTCCAAGTACATTCACTGCAAAGGTGATGAAGAAACACTAGCTGCTGTCTTAAAAGACCCAGCATGTGATTTTTTTTAATGGAATTTAATAGAGCAGAAAAAGGAGGTATTAAATTTGTAATTATAGCTTCTGTACTGCATCCCTGTTAGCACAAAAATTAGACACACGTGAGTAAGCAGCTTCTGGAAGGGAGAAGGGAGAAAATGGTGATTTCAGCTCCAACTCCACATTCCTTAGAGGAACCTTAGAGGAGCCTTGGTGCTGGACTCAGTGATCCACCTCTTCACCAAGACTTCCACAGCTCCCCACACCAAAAACATTATCATACCTTGACACAGATGAGCCCGAAAACAGGCCCAAAAATAGATTCTTAGTCACAATTAGAAAAGGAAAAAACATGCAGTTTTAGTAAGACAAACCACAGGTAAGGAGCAGGGAGGCAGCAGAGCCCCTGAGGCTGAAGCACACAACATCCAGGGACAGGCACAGGGAGCCACGCTTGCTCTTAAAACCCAAAGAGGGTATTTTGAGCTACCACTGCAAATTATGTGTTTTATATTTCTATTTTTAAGGCACAGTTGGAAGGGGGAAGGGGAAAAAATGTCTTTGACATATGACTGTAAGGATTAAACCAAGGGGAGAAGTGGGAAGGCTTCCTGTGTTCAATGAGTAAGCTGCTGTAATGATAAATAGGTGACTAAATAATTGTTAGGGTAATAAGCACTGTAGGAGCTAGCAGAACAGTCTTTAAACACTGACTAAATGAAGCCCTTTCTTTCCAACCTCTATTCCTCAAAATAATCAGTACTTCTGCCACTTCCTGAGGACCACCCCGGGGAGATGCATTTATTCCCTGGGTACTTCCAGGTGACAATGCCATCACCACAGAAAATGCCAGTCTCCCTGGGGAAATGCAATTCCAAGTGGCAAAAGAAAAAGGGGAATGGGAGAAATGAGCTGGTTCTGTGCTTTTATCACCCCCACAGTCCTTGAGGAAACCTGGGACTGCTTTCCCTCTGCCTGCCTGGCACTGCCCCTGCAGTTGGTGCTGCTCTTGCCAAGCAGAGGATGCTTAATCCATTCCCTTCCCAGAAACTGGGCTTTGCAGTCTTCAATGCAACAGAATCTGGTGCCTGGGACAACAAATGTTTACATTAAACACGTGGCCTGGCCCTCAGAGATGAAAGTGTCCTTGGAGAGCTTCCAGTGTGCTCGATCCTGGTTGTGTGGCTGAGCCAAGTCAGTGCCTCCGCTCTTACAACTCAAGGAATGTGAGATGCCAGGACTCTGGAAGTACCAGCTTCTGCAGGCTCATGATCAGAGCAACAGGGCAAGAAAAGATTTAATTAAGACACAGATGGAGAGGCACAGTGAGCTAGGTGGAAGGCAACAAGGGCAGGAGTACATGAGGAAAAGAAATGGGAGTAGAAACCTCTCCCCTTCCAAGACACCAGATGTGATTTATCAACCCTCCAGCGAGTGCCAGCCGGGGGCAGAGCTGCTGCACCACTCCAGCTCCAAGGGAGATCTCACAAAGTTGCTCATTAAGGGACTCTACTAGCACAATTTGCTAATTGACAAAGCAGGTTAGTCCCCAGCCCTACTTGTGTGCTCACCAGGAGGTCCTACCTGCTCAGAGGGACTGCACTGAGGCAACATCCTGATGGGGAAAGCAAAACAGTGCCTGTTTGGTCTCTATGCATTTTAGTGCACTGTAATTTGGTGGAAAAAATGAGCATATTCACCACTCCAGCCCATGGCTCCCTGGAAGGCACATCCAGCCTGGGGACAGCTCTTGTAAGTACATTTTGAAGGGGAAAAATGCTGTGTTTTGGTTTCTTTGCTACTCCACATTCTGCTGTGTGGCTGGTCCCTCCTAAATCCTCTGCAGCACGAAGGTTTGTATTAAAATATTTAAACTTCATGAATAAGTCCAGCACACAGCTGGTTGCCTGGGTGTTCACACTTCACATGGCAAACAAGAGGGGGAACAAGCTGTCCCCACCAAGTCCAGGAGTGCCACATGAATCCACTCTCCTGGCTGAGTTCAGTATTAGTGCTACAGCAAATAACACCATTTCCATAAATACAGAAAGGCTTTCAATGCTGCACCCTCTCACCTCAGTGCTAACAGAGAATTAAGAATGCAAAGTCGAGCATTAGAAATTTGGATGAAAAACCCTACAGCTTCTGCATCCTCTGTTTGGATCCCATCCCTAGAAATCCCAGCCACAAGGACAGTCCTCCCCCAGGAGCACTGGGACAGAGAAGCTCTGAGGATGTCAAGGATGTGCTGTGAAGCTGGCTGCAGGCTCCCTGCCTTTCCAGCTCAATCCCTCTCCCAAAGGCAAGGAAAAACAACATCCATTGGGAGAAAAAAAATCTGATACTTAGAAAAATGCATTAAAAACTCAAAACCCACATGAGTTAGGGAGAACTAAACAGAACTAAACCACTATAAAGCTCAGCAGAGTCAAGCTATCATCACCCATATTCCCCGCATTGTTAATTACTCAGCATTTAGACAGCAGAACCCATTTACAAAAGGGATTTATGGCCATTTTAGGATACCAGACTCCCACAAGCATTTCAGCCAAGAGCATGGACACCTTCCCCTGCAAATCTGCCTCTTCAGTAGGACCTGCAGGTCCTTGTGGAAAAACCCTGCTGGTGTCACCAGGGCTGTGAAAGCATCTGCTGACCCACACACTGGACGTGACACATGGACCAGCAGCTGAAGGAGGTTTTTCCTCCACACCAACAGATTTTCAAGCCCAGCTTAATCTTTCATGAGCCTCATCCTCAAGTCTCCTTTCATTCAGATTTCTAAAAGTCTGATCCTCTAACTCAGGCATCCAGTTTTCTGTATGGACCCGCCACCACCCACAAGGCTCCATCTCAAAGCTTTATTTATCATACTCCAGCCTCCAGGAATTTCTGTTTGTAGGGACAGAGATGGGAAACAGCTTCTCTATCTCACACAGTCCTTGAACCAGACTGTGGCATATTTAAGACCTTCCCAAGACGACCCAGAGAGAGCAACCTCATCATCTCCAGCTATCCCACTGAAATCCCAAACCAAACAGAACTGTATTGTTATCATCCTTGACAGCAGCATTCCTGCAAACCTTCCCATATGACAGCCGTTATTGATGGAGACCAGCAGCCAGTGGAGCAGCCCTGGTGCTCCAGCACTTTCTGGGATTCTTGCTGCTGCTGTGGTTGTCCAGATGTCAAAACCAACATCCCAAACACCAGTAGCTGTAGAAACCTCATGGAAGGGTTTATGCACAAGACCCAGTTCCAGCAACTGTGTAGGTGTTATAGCCCTAAAGTCACGCTGCTTTTTTGTTCTGATCCAGAACTGCTTTGGCAGGACTTTATTCTGAACCTGAGGTTCTCCTAGCTCTGACAGACCTTCAGAGGACACAGGATTTGGGACCAAGCAAGCACAGCCACTGCCCTGGCTTAGGGACTGGTTCCTAGAGCAGCTGCAACCTTCCCCTCTGAAACAGGAGCAGTTCAGCACCTTAATGTGTTAAGGGAGAGCAGGAGGCCACTGCTGTCCCACTGGGAACCACAGATTCCCAGAATGGTTTTGGGTTGCAAGGGACCTTTTAAGGTCATCCAGTCCCCACATGCAGGGACACCTTCCACTGTCCCAGGTGCCACCCAATCTGGCCTTGCATGAACCTGCTGCATGGACCTGTCCAGGCCACCTGGGTCATCCCTCTTGCCCTTGCTGCCCAGAGATACACAACAAAAAAGTAGTATTGAAAAAACAGAGGGTAAAACCCAAATCCACATGACCTCTTTCTTTTTCCACCCCACAACTGACAGAAACCCTTCCCTTCTCTTCCATCTTCTGCTTCTTTGCAGCACTTCAGCTCAAATGAACTCAGATAATTCTCACATCCCTCTTCTATCACCACTCAAGTGCCAGGATGACAAACTGGGCAGGAAGGGGTACCCAGAACAATTTCAAAGCAGCTCACTGCCCTTGAGGGCACAGGCTGCAAGCCTTGCAAAAGCTATTTGCACCTTACATCCCAAACACAGGTTCCCAAGCTCCTCTAAAAGCTCTCTCTGCACCAGGGCCCTGTAGTAGCAGCTTCACAGATGAAGCAAAGCAGTGTCCTCAAACCCCACAGCAAGATGAGGCAGTCTTTGGTCTCCACAGCAGCACCTTTACCCCAGCTCATATTTAAGGTTGTTTTAAACAGCACAGGAGGCAGAAACCCCAGATGGGAAGGGTGTGGGAGGTAAATCCCAGAGCCCAGTGCTCACACAGACACCATTCTGTGCTGAAGGCTGCACACTCTGACTGAGGATCAAAACTGCAAACTACACACTACGTTTTTTGTGTTCCTTTCCATCATTCCCATCACCTGCCACCAGCCAAAGCAGCGTGTGCTCTGCAAGAAGGGGAACACAAACTACAAAGGGCTCATGGAGCAGCCTGGAGAGCTGAGGAGGGAGGTGCCTACCCATAGATGTCGAGCACGCCGATGAAGGAGTGCTGCTTCACCATGGTGTGCAGGGCCTTGTTGATGTGCTGCACGATCCAGTTGAAGAGCTGGGCGTAGATGTGCTTGGCCAGGGCGTTCCTGGCGTTCAGCACCTGGTGCAGGGACATGTTCTTCACGTAGGTCTCGGCCGTGGTGACCAGCTTGCGGCGACAGAGCCAGTGATGCATCTGGCTGTGCTCCACGCCCAGCAGCCTGCAGAAGTTTTTCAGGTGCTCGTCCTCGCTCTAGGAAAGGGGGACCAGAAGCAAAGCCAGTGTCTTGGGTTGCAATGCAATATATAACAAAAAATATGTATTCTATTTCCAATCTGGCTAAAGAGGTGTTTTTCTTTATCTTGTAACTCCAGAGAGGAGGGGACAGGTGTCTTCTCTTAATGCACCAGCTGTTAAACCCAGGTGGGGCAGTGTTCTTACCTCTTCCAGGACCCATCCTCCCTCTAGGGGAATATCTGCTGTTAATGGGCCATCCAGGCTCACTGCATGGCTGATACAATTCCATCATCCCACTGGGAGATGCTCCACCCAGTGGGAGGAGCCAAGCATTCCTACCTAGATAAAATCTGAGACTCAGACCAGCAGTGCAGCCTGTTTTTTCCACTGGATTTCCCAGAGGAAGACTAGACCCATCTCACCACCAGTGGACCCTCCTGCAGGATCATCTCTACTCTGACAGAGCCACATCTGTCACTCCAGGAGGATTTATTTGGACTGCTACCAACACCCTGACCAACAGGGTGTCAGGTGATATTCTGACTCTGTCAGGGTTTCTAATTTTTGTTTGTTTGTTTGTTTGCTTGAGGATTTCTTCATACTACTACATTTGTATTTTTAATATTCCTAGTAAAGAACTGTTATTCCTACTCCCATAACTTTACCTGAAAGCCACTAATTGCAAAATTATAATTTAGAGGGAGGGGGTTTACATTCTCCATTCCAAGGGAAGCCCCAGCTTTCCCTGGCAGACACCTGTCTCTCCAAACCAAGACAGTCAGCAGGTTGGTGACACCCCAAAGTGGCATTTGAGCACCCAAGTTCACAGGTCTGCACAAGGCATGGCAGCTTTTTGTAACTACCTAGGGAGAGCTGTGTCCCTTTGTGGGGGACAGGAAAGTAGTGGACACCCATCCAGCTGTGGATGGGGTGGAACAGCCCACATGGAATTCTGGATGGTGGCCCCAAGGCTTGGCCTTGCTCTGGTTATCTTTGAGCTCTCAGCTTTCACAAAGAGCAGATTTCCACAGGAAAAACAATTCTTTGCCTCACTCCTCCTCAAGCTGCAATACACACTCCCTGAGAGTAACTGGTTATGCCTCAGAGTAAAGCTTAGGGAATGCCAGACACCATGCCTTTTACAAAATAACTTCATTCCGAATAACAAAATTATAAATCATGCATTACCAGAAGGGCTTAGGCTTTGCACAATTAATAAAATGAAATGGGAACTTCATTTTCTTTAGTGCAATATATTTTCCCCACTCTGAAATTAAGACAAAGCAGTTCTGAGTCTCTATCATGGTCAGATAGCAGGCACTGCCTTTTGGAAAACGAGAAAACAATCGCCCCTTCCTCTGTGTAATAATACATATCTGTTAGAAGTGAATTGCTTCCAGTTAGGCAAGTGTACTTAGAAATGCTGGACAGGATTTGGGATGCAGAAAAAAAGTGCATTTTACAAGAATTCTAGGATGTTTTATCGCTATGATACCTTTTTGACCAGTAGTCAAGATTGTACCAGAACTGATTTAATACCTTGCAATTATGTTTAAAAGCAATTAAACAACATGAACATTAACAGAACTCAGCACTGTTGAAGCAGGAGGCTTTCACATATCCATGTTGCCAAATATCAAGTAAATTACCCCCCAGCATCTCACTCATTGAACACCACATTATCTCAGGGGTAACACTAAAGTGCGTGCAGAACGCTTTTAATACTCTAATTAGGAACAAACGACCCAGCCTGGGATGCAATGATAATTTACAGGACAGTATTTTCTATATATAATTGCTTTGCTTTTCCCCACCTCTGAACAAACACAGAAAGAGAAAAAAACTGCCTCTGAGGCATCTTTAGTGTTACTTAGTTTTGCTATTAAACTATGCAGTGCTCTGTGGCTTTGCCTGTAGGAAAGTGGTTGTAAAGCATCACACCTTGTGCTGGTGTCACCATCAGTGTCACAAGTCCCCAAGAACCTGCACTGGGTGTTCTGGGGAAGCAGGAAGAGTTAAAGGTGGGTTGGGATGTAAGGGATGTGAGCAATTTTTTGAACAATCTTGCTTGCAGGCTGGCTAGAGAGGAGGCATAATGCATGATCTCCCAAGGACAAAGAAACCAAGTAGGAACTTCTGACTTTTCTTACAGAAAAGGCCAAGAAAACCAGGAGGAAAAGGCCTTTCTATCAAAGGACACTGCTGTGAAGCTCAACACAGGAACATGGGCTGTACCCTGAGCATACCAAGCTCCCCACGTGCCCCCTCCTGAGGGTGACCTACCGACACACTGCAGGTTTCCCTGTCTCGTTCTGCCCGGATTTCCAAGTTCCCCAGGTGCAGAATGGCAGCAACTATCCTAAAGATGGTCATCTGATGAGACTCCTTCACTCCTGTGGGAACAATTGATAGCTGATTGTCACAAAGGAAAATTGAACACGATTCAAAGTTTATTTGAAGGTGCTTGCAGTGTTTGATTTCCTTCCGAGGCAACTCGGTTTTCAGAATCATGAGGCTTCTTCCAATAAATACACCATAAACTCTCAATTTTAACACGGATGGGTTTAATACACACAAACCCAAGGATGCTGCTCCACAGTGATCCAACAGGATCAGAGTTACAAGGGCTCTGCAGCTTCCACAGAACAAGGAGCTGCTTGTCTGTCATCGCAGTCCACTGACAACCAAAGCACAGAAATTACAACTTATTGCCAACGTCCCACAAAAAGAAGGGAAAATTAAAGCCCTGCACAACGCCTCCAGACTGGTGGCACAGCTGGATGTGACAGCAAGGCACCAGGGAGGTGATGGGGAGCTCTGTCTTACCATCCCCAGTGTTGTGGGTCTTCACTGGGGTGTAAGATGTTATTGCTTTATATATTTTATTTATATATTGCTATATCTATTTTTCTCTACAGGGTCTCCCAGGATTTACAGGCATTCCCAGCAGGAGCTTTGCTCAGCAGCAGCCTTGCACATGGCCTTCTTGCTGTATCTTGCATTTCTTTAACATCCCAGCTGGGTTTCTGTGTCCCTTTTGTGCTGAGGGCTGGTGTCCTAATTACCCACCCAAGGTCTGAGATATCACCTGCTGGTTTCTGAATTATCCAGAACCTCCCTTTTCCTCTCTTGGGACTTTTCTGTTACCAGCACAGTGAGAAATGTTTCAAGGTTACCAAGAGGAGCAACGCTCTGCTCTTACTTGGAACTCTTTCTTGGAGTTAAGCCAGGCTAGGACTGGGGATTTGCAGAGAAATTTTACTTCTTGTTACACACAAAAAGGCAAGAGTGGAAACTGTGGTAGCAATATCACCAGGCCCTGAACAGAAACAGAGGTGGGAAAGGAAGGAAAATGAAGGAAAATGAGGAACAGCAGTGACAGAGGAGCATATGAAGAACAGAAAATCGTCATCAGACTGGCCCCAAGGAAGATGCTCCTCACAGGGCTTCCCAGGGACCAGCAAGGAGGCAGGGGAGCTGCTTGGAGAGTCAGAGAAGGGGACCAAAGAGAGACTACACATGCCAAGGGGATGGGGAGAGAGTTCTCTGGGGATTACAGTCCCATGGGCAAGTTTGGAGCCACCAGGAATCAAATTTTTCGAGTAGTTAACAGGAGTCACATAAGCTGAACAAGAAGAGGATAAAGACAAGACCACAAAGAGAAAGACATAAGGCCCATCTAAAACAAAAAGAGCACAAATTTTGGAAAAACAATTGCAGTTCTACAGCTTGCAGTGAGTCCCCACAGTCACTGCAGGCACAGCTGGGATATCACAGGCAACTGTGAATATCATGAGCTCCTCTCTCTAACTTTGAAATGCAACCAAGAGGCACCGAGACTGAGCAGGATTTATAAACTTGGTTTCAGATAAATACACTGGGCAAGTTCCTCCTTCCAGGTTGTTTTTCCTTTTGAAGGGCCCTGCTGCAGGCAGGGTACAGCTCTGCTCCCCTGCTGCCAGCACGGGGGCTGCACACAGCTGCCATGTAGATGTGGACTCTGCACAGCAGGGATGTACTCAGCTCATTATTTCCAGGAATCAGTTACTCGGTACAACGCTGTGATCCAAGAAGTGACATCACCCTCCACCACAACACAGACTGAACTGCAGAGTAATAGCTCTTTCCCTGCTTGTAAACAGGGTAAAAAAATAGCAGGTCAATACTGCAGCCCTGCTTTGACTTCAGAATGGTTTAAGTTCCTCTTAAATCCTGCCTCCTTCTCCATTTTACTGCTGCCTCACAGACAGCTGCTAGAAACACTTCTGTAGCTCCTACTAAGGAACAAAGTAAAGCCAAGTAGGTCAACAGGAATGTTATAACTCAGGCAAAAAAACAAATAACAATTGCAAGGGACTTCTGCTGGGCAGGTTTCAAGCAGAGCAACCCCTTACCGAGCAGGGTGAAGGCATGCCTGGTTTTCTCAAAGTCATCAGCATCGTCCACGCCACTGATGGATGTGTCACGTCCCTGAGAAGTGTAGAAAAAGTCTTCAGCACATGCTGGGAGAGAAGAAAGAGGAGAAACACATCAGCAAGTAGCACTCCTCCCCTGCAGCCACTCCCCAGAACTTGCCCTGGGATGCTCCCTGTCCCCCACCCCTGAAGGGCACCTGTGTCCTTTGAACCACAGTCAGCTCAGTAATGGATGGAGCAGCACCTTGGGAAGTGGCTGTAGCTGCTTCTTGCAGCAATGAAACCTCTTTTCCATGCACAGCAAGTTCAGCCAGGGCAGCGCTGTGGTGTATTTGGGATTCTAATAACAGCTCCATCACATGGGGGAAGACCATTTCAAATACTCAGGTGACTAATTTGAGCAATTCCTTGTCCTGTTTCACACATCCATGACTGATTCAGGTATTTTAACACCTTTCCTACACACAGCCTTAATCCTTGTGAGCAAGGGGAACGGAGGATGGCTCACTGTGGCTGCATTACACCATTTGAACATCTGTGCTTTAGCAAAGTGACTCCAGGATGACACCAATAAACCCTGTGGAAGCTGAGAGGCATTTCCAATGCAAATGCACCAAGAAGAGATTGCAGGATTTGTGTCCACTTAAGAAAGCAGCACATGTAATCCTCCTCCTTAAAACAAAGCCCCACACGAGGCCCACAGCAGCACAGTGTGCCCAGGGCTGCAGGCTGAGCCCTGGAAAAGCCAGAGCTTGTCCCCTGCAAGGGTTGGGGGAGCCCAGCCCCTGGACTGCCTCCCCACCCTGCCCAGAATCAGTTCCCAGCACCAGCCTCAGCCTGTTTTGAACTGAGTAGGAGTCATTTGCCAAAACCCACTCATTAACACACACAAATGTATTTCCCAAGCATCATGAATACAGAGAAAAAGCCTACTGTGTTCTGCACCAGCCTAGTGGTAATTTTTAAAATCACTGCAATCTGCATGTTTCCTGACTCAAATTGCCACCAGAAGCTCCCCATCCCTTCCCAGGCCTCCCACTGGCTTCTGCATTAGCTGTACTTTCAGGCTCTAAAGAAAAGCATTTAATTATTTTTGGGATACAAAGCCCTGCGACCCAGTGATTTTGCTAATTCCACTCACTGCTGGAGCACCCGGAACAAGGGGAGGAAAATGCTGGTTGGGGTCAGGCAGACAATTCCCCTCCTGATCCCCCAGCACAACAGGAGCTCACCCAGCCCGTGGCAGAGCACGCCACACTCACAGCCTGATGCTGCTGCACTCTGCCCTGCGAGATGCAGCCAGGGCTGGTGGGACCAGGACATCAGCTTTCAATTCTACACATTCCCACTGGGATCTGTTTCGGCCTCAAGTCATGCCTGGTACTCCAACCTGCACATTTCAAGACCTCTGTAACTATTTTAACAACCACACAAACCGTTTGATTCATTGCAAACAAATAAAACACATTCCCGCCTTGCACCACTGCCCAGGCATCATTAAGCCAGACACCACACTTCAAAAGGCACTTGCATTGCACATCACCATTTAAAGTCAAATATTTACTCTCTAGTTTAAAATTAAGCCTTCAGGATCACTCTGACTGAAGCCAAGACTGGTTTGCTCTGCTGGGCTCATGTATGTTTAGAGACTTTGTTTTCCAGCATCTTGCAACAAAAAAGGAAGTAGTAACAATTCTCTGTATGTGCAAGACCCAAAGGAGAAGTGATAGCTCCTGTTTTTTCAGATGGAAAAACATACATCCTCCTCCATGAGTAATAAAAAGTGGATTTTCACATCAAGAGACCTCTTGTTTTGTGTAAGCCTTGGGAAGACAAGATTGACAGGTAAGTACAGCTCACACGGGGAAATAAATCTGAGTTCTGACTAGTCATCTTCAAAGCAGGCCAGTAAATCCAAGGCAAAGTTGGAAATGAAAAACATCACTCAAAAAAAAGAAAAGTAAGTGAATTGTGCACTTCTGCACCCACAGACCTCTGCTCAGCACCAGCAGCCCCAGAGGCCAAGGCAGAGCCTATGTCACACCAACAGGAGCAGCTCATTGACCCACGTGCCTGTCCCCACCCAGCCCATGACAGCCACCAAAACACTTTGGGGAGGCTTTTCTCAGCTATTGCAAGGTGAGAGGGCAGCAAACACCAAGGACACACACCCTCACCTTTGGAAAGAACTGCTTCTTTTCCAACACCCCATGGGCACCTGTGCATGCTGTGAGACAGCAAATGCAAAGTGCCACAGAGAGCAGCTGGAGACTGACAGGCACTGGCACCAAATTTTGATTAGAAACGACCCAAGAAGGCTTCCTTGCAGGCTTAGTGGCCCTGGCACCCACTCCTCCTGCACTGCCAGCTGTTGCCATTACACATTCATCCCTGAGATGCTGAAGTTGAGAGACACATTCACAACAGCACAGACATGTCCTGGGTGATGCAGCAAGGGCCTCTCAGCCCCCACTCCTACCAGTGACACCAACACAGATGATGCTTTTAGAGAGCTGTGATGAGTGAGACTGGTATTTCCCCTGATCCACATGTTCCCAAGAAGAGAGCACTGGTTTCACAGCTGGAGCTCTCACACGTCAACTCATCTCCCAGATGGAGCTGAAATAATTTGTGTCCGAATTTTAAGATGCCAGCAGACATCATCGTTACCCAGGGTATATATTTTTTAAAATGAGGCACATTACCATGGAAGAAACTCTTGAAAGTTTGGTTTGCTCCGTGTGGGCAATGTGCCTACAGTGACCCAAAAGGTCATTAAGACAAGCTCAAAACTACCTAGAAGCTGAAAGCCCCAGATGAAGTCATCTGCCATTCCACTGTAGTGTGGATGGCAACTCCTGCAAGATCCTATGGTGGGACCAGAATCTGCCTTGTGCACTATTTAAAATAGGTAAAAAGCCTAGTTTAAATCTGGCTTTTCTCTCTAAACAACAGCAAATATGCAAGATTAAAGAATAATTAAAATTCATCCCTGCACCACCTGCTGCAAGTGCAAACCCTCTGAATCAGGTGCTCTACAGAAGTTTTGCTGCAAATCCTGGGGAAAAAACCCAACCCATTCCAGGAGATAGAAATAANAAAAAGAAGAAACATAATGAATTCAAACAACCAGTTCTGCCAAGACACTGGCCAGATCAGCCCATACTCACATTTGATTTAGAATACACACCTCATCCAAGGTTGGTACAATATTAACACAAGATCTCCCTGCATCAGCTGGCATATACCACAGCAACATAATTTACCTGCAGCTCTGCTGCTGATTTTTTTGCAAAATCACGGATAGTTTGGGTTGGAAAGGACCTTAAATGGACACCTTCCACTATCCCAGGTTGCTCCAAGCCCCATCCAACCCATCTCCAGACACTGCCAGGGATGCAGGGGCAGCCACAGCTGCTCTGGGCACCCTGTGCCAGGGCCTGCCCACCCTCCCCCAAGCTGCCACCTCCCTGTAGATGGGGTGAGCACAGCTGTGCTCCACCCAGCAGCAGAAGCCCCTCAATCTCCTCTCCCTCCCCTGCTCCCACTGCCTGGGCACAGAGGGCATTTCTGACCCCATCCCGTTCTCCCGCTGCCCTCAGAGCCAGGATGCAGCCAGCAGTGCACAGGGATGTGCCAGCACTTACTGAGTCCAAGGTCTTTGAATTCTGGGAGGCTTGAGGAGGCACAGAGCTGGTAGAAGATGTGGTAGTTGCGCTCATCCGCTGCCTGTGGGGAAATGCTGAGTTACCAGAGGCACAGAGAGGTCACAGCAGTGTCCCCACCCTCACACTGGTGTCCCCTGAGCCCAGGGCCACCCATCCCCTGCTTCCCACCACTGAGATCCCATCAGTGACACCTCCTGGGAGAAAGGAGGTGCCCAGCCTGACCAACACACATTGCCCATCTGGCAAAGGAATTAAATAATTCTTATCCCTTATCCCTTATCTTATCCATCTCGGGAACAGCCAGGCTAAATGAAGCAGCAAGCACTGAGTTGCAAACCCACAGTAATATAAAAGAAGGTGGTTTGCTCTTCAAGGCTTCTCAAAGTTGTGAGTTTTTTAAGATTTTGTAGTTGGGGCACTCTTTCTTTGTGTAAGGACAAAACCCTTGCAGCAGCTTCTGATCTACATCCCAAGCAGAAACCAAGGAAGCTTCCCCAAAGCCTGCACAAGAAACCCAAGGGATGTGCTGTGGCAAAGACATCAGCCTTCTCAGCCCCTCTCCTGCCCCTTCTTCATCTTCAAAACTGAACACTGCTGCCTGCAATCTGCTCTCCCTGGCTCTTCATCTAACAAGTCTCCCAGGTATACCTCAGCCCAGGACAAGGGTCACAAGGCTGGAGTCATAAAGAACTCCGAGTCTGAGTCCAAAAGACACATCTGGAGCTGTGTCCACCAAGAAAGCGACAGGACAAGAGGAAACAGCCTCAAGATTTCCCAGGGGAGGCTTTTGTTGGATATTATGAACAATTTCTCTATGGAAAGGGCTGTCCAGCCCTGGCCCAGCAGCCCAGGACAGTGCTGGAGTCCCCACCCCTGGAGGGGTTTAAAAGCCATGTGGAGGTGGCACTTGGGGACATGATCACAAGGAAGATGGAGAGAGACTTTGTGCAAGAGCATGGAGGGACAGCACCCAGGGAATGGCTTCCCAGTGCCAAAGGGCAGGGCCAGATGGGATCTGGGGCAGGAATTGCTGGCTGGGAGGGTGGGCAGGCCCTGGCACAGGGTGCCCAGAGCAGCTGTGGCTGCCCCTGCATCCCTGGCAGTGCCTAAGGCCTGACTGGATATTGGGGCTTGGAGCAGCCTGGGACAGTGGGAGGTGTCCCTGCCCATGGCAAGGGGTGGAATAAGGTGATCTTTAAGATCCCTTCCAACCCAAACCATTCCATGATGATGATTCCATGATGGCAGTGCTGGGAGGGCAGTTGGATCCAGTGGTCTTAAAGGTCACTTCCAACCTAAATGATTCTGTGGTTAAACTTGTAAAGAGATTTTTTTTAACCCATAGAAAAGACACAGACTATTGAATTCCTGGAATACAGTACCCAAAAGAAAAAAAAAAAGGAAAAAAGCCCCCTGGCTCCTCACCTGAAATACAACCCGAGATTTTTCCAGAAGATATGTCCTCATGTTGGCACCAATGATGTGGTATCTTTTATCAAAGCCAATCTCAATGTACTTCCCAAAGCGGCTGCTGTTGTCATTCCTTGTTGTTTTAGCATTTCCAATGGCCTGCATAAAACAAACAAAATGAAACATTAAATTTCAATTGTATTTTTGAATTTTTTCTAAACACTTGGATTTGCAATTAGTGTTATGTAAACAGTCACAGGAGATTTGAGGAAAACCTCTTGCCAGATGCAGAAAGCAGACAAACAATGTGACTTTGGGGAGGACTCTTAACTGAAAATGCAGTGTCTCCAGGGTTTTTATGGAAGAAAAATGCATACAAACAGCAACAAGTGTTTGTATAGTAATTAAATCATCTACATCCCAAAAGCCTCAAAATTTGTGTTCCTCCCTATAGGATGCCCCCACCTTTGTTCAGAGTCAACACCAGCAGCTTCCCTGGATGGATCTCCTTCCCCCACAAGCACATTTAACTCAGGGTTTTTCTGCAAACCAGGCAGTTCTCTTTTATGTTTTTTTCTGCATAGGCAATGTTCTCATCAATTTCCAATAAAGACAGGCAGGTTGCCTGGCCTCAGCACTTAGAAATTACAGCCAGAACTGAACACAGGCAAGAAAATTAGAGCAATAAAATTCTGGGGTCATACAGAAGAATAGTGTGAACTATCAATTTTTTTCCTTGGATGGTTTTAAGTGCCCCCTGGTATTGCAGCTACATTTCAACAGAGGCAGGGGAGATGGGTGAGGAAAGGAGTGAACTAGCAGGTTTACCAGGAGTAAACCTGCAGGAAAACAGTCAGTTTGCCCCATCAGCCACACACCTGCTGGATTTTCTTACTGCTCAGCTGCCCCACCACTGGTCTGGGCCCTGGGGCTCACCCCCATGGGGCAGCAGGGTGTCAGACCACCTGTGCTGCCTGTCAGGCTGGGTCTCACCCTGGATCAGCCACCACCTCTCTGTCTATCAGATAATTTGGCATGAGGCAATGTGATGGGAAGCCTCCCTAAGGGCTGAGCCAAGCCTAAGGTTAAGCACAGGACAACACCACGCTCCACTAAAGCAGCACTGCTGGCTCCTGCCTTGAAAAGAAAGTCACACGAGTCTGAAACGCTTCATGGACTTTGTAAAAGCCTAAATCAACTTCAAGGCACTTCCTGACTCCAAAATCTGTTTGGCAAATGGAATTTAGGCACTCAGGCATTTATTTTAAGCGTCTGGATTCAGTGAAAGGAAACAAAGATGCTTTTTCCCTTTCTTTTGCATTTATAAGAAGAATTTTCCTTCAGAGAAGGGGTTTCCCTACAATGAAACTCATTATTCCCCTATCACAGATCAATTAGGTTGGAAAATCCGTCCCAGACCATCAAGTCCAAGCTGTCACTTGATGCCCATCAGCCCAGAGCACTCAGTGCCACATCCAGGCGTTCCCTGGACACCTCCAAGGATGGGGACTCCAACACCTCCCTGGGCAGCCCCTTCCCATGCCTGGACACCTTTTCCATTAAGAAATTCCTTCTAATGTCCAGCCTAAACCTCCCCTGGCACAGCTTAAGACTGTGTCCTTTTGTCCTGTTGCTCTTGCCTAGGGGATGATGCCGATATGAGACTGACAGCAACAGAAAACTAACAAAAATAAAAATTAATTTAAATATCTCAAATAGATTAATCCCTTATCCATTCCATGTTTGTATACAACAAAAGATGGAGACTAGGGGGCACCATGCAGTGACAAAGGAGGAAGAAGGTGATGAAACACTAACAGTGCCAGCTGCACAGCTTGGACACTCCACTCCTGAGCCACATCAAAGCCCAGCTCCTGGAGATGTGCTGGGCATACTCAGACTCAGCTTTAAGACCACCAAATGCAGATGTAATTGGGGTGGTCTAAATGGAGGCTGTCAGTGCATTTCTGCATTTCAGCCCAGCTCCAGGACACCGTTATGCTGTAAATCAGACCTGTCTCACAGGTCCCCTGGGGGTTGTCACTGTGCTTGTGACTCAGGCAGAGACAGAGTGACCAGTGCAAGCAGGACAAAGGAGAGGCAGCAGTTTTTACCTCCATGATGGGGCTGGAGGCCAGGACTTTGGCTTCGATGGTGGTCTCGCTGGCGGAGCCGCCGACGGTGGCGAAGAAGCGCATGGCGTATTTGGCAGAGACCGTCTTGCCCGCCCCCGACTCCCCGCTCACAATGATGGACTGGTTCTTCTCATCCCTGGGGAGACACAGCAGCAAAATTAATAAAAGCTAAAATTTCTCTAAGCTGGACCATTTTCTTGTCAGCTGTTTGCACCCTCTTTGCCGGTCCCTCACTCTGTCTCACCTATGTCTCACCGGATTTCTCCCGGACTACAGAAGTGACAGTGAATAATGCACAGCTCTGGCACTTCCCAGAGAAAACATAAAGGACACTGAACACCTCCAAAACATTTCCAGAGGCCTGCAGAGGCAGCAGGAACAGAGCCCTTGCATGAAGCACTGCTGCCTTCATCCTGAGGCTCTGGGAAGCCCATTTCTTACACACCACAACACCCAGCCTCTGCTGCTGGACATTTGTCTGCAGAACTGTTAACAGGCCGAGTATCAGCTCCTAATACTGGATATTTTATTTTCCCCACCAGCTTCTTCACTCAAGCATTTGAGATTTTGCTCACTAAAGCACAGTCAACTTGTGAAACTTGCTTTTAAAACACAGTTACCCACAAAGATCCCTCTACACTCAAAACACGTTAAAAATACTGAAGTTGTAAAATCAAGCATCCTAAAATTGGGATACAGAAGAAATCACTTGATTCTCTATGCAATTATATGAGTATCAGTGTTTTCACACAACTCCCAACATCTGGTTAAAACTTTGACAACAGCAATACAAAGCATGACTGACATCAGATTGTCACACCAGTGACTCATCCCTAAATCCTGTGACATCGTGAAGTCACTAACCTGAAGTGCAGAGGTGCTTCACCAGATACCTCCAGGACACAGGACCCTGCATGGAGGAGCTGAGGGTGCACCACCTCATGCAGCTCTTGAGCCTTGCACAGAGGACAAGCTCTTCCAAATGCCTTTTTCCACATGCAAAATTAATCTTTAACACAAAACCCATTGCACAAGTCACCATGAAATAGCCAGCCCTTCCCAGCATGGTACCCACGAGACACATCCCAGTAATTAATCTGTTTAACATGCTTGAGCTGCAAGGCAAAGAAAGGGCCAAGGCAATAAGAGGAGCTCATTTTCAGAACTACAACCCTCCAGGAAAAGATTTGCTGGCTCCAGGGCCAAGCAACCCCTGCTGCAGTGGGATTCGCTCTCCGGGGCATCATAAGCACACAGCAAACCCAGCACCTCTGCAATCTGGCTGCAGACTTTGGGAAGGGCAGAGTTTTCACTGCAGGATTTGCTATAAGCTGCCAAAATACCCAAGCTCTTGGGTAAGCTGTAGGGATGTAATTGAGTGTGTTTTTAAGTAAGATCAACTTAAGCTTCCCCAGACTCTGTCCTGGCTTTCATGAATCACAGCTGAAAGCAGGCACAGAAAATCTCATATACAAGTACAACAACAAATTTATACCTTGCAGTTCTCTTGACATCAGGAAACACCATCAAAACACATTTCAATTTAAGGTGAGGACAGAGGCTAAATGATTGCCATACACCACTTTCACACTTCCAACAAAGACACACCACACCATTACTTTCCTCCACTGTCAGGCACGAACATCTTAATTCCTTCTGGGCTCAAGGTAATTGGTTTGAGAGAAAAACCCCAGCCAAGTCACGTGTAACATTCTGGTGTAAACCATGACTTTGAGACGCTTTCAGCAGCAGCAGACTGGCAAGAGAATTTCCAGCTCTATTTTTCAGACAGCAATTCACAAAGTGTATCTTAATCCCCTAGCCGGCTAGTTCTCCTGGATACCGACCAACAGGAAGGCACGAGGAGCCTCCAGCCACCCCAGCAATCAGGCAGCAATGCAGACACACAGGCTGTGAGTGCAGCATGCCCTCAGCCAGGCAGCCAACATCCCAGAGCCCGTGTTCCTGGTGACTCATCCTGGGTGGGGACAGCCTGGTATTGCTAAGTCACAGTGCCATGCCCTCAGCAGGCCTTGGCAAAGCCACCAGGGCTCTCCCACAGCCAGCTGGCAGGATCCAGGAAGGGGGCTGCCAACGTGCCAGTCTCACACCTTCGGACTTCCACAGGTGTGCAACAAACCTCTCCTGGCAGCACGAGCCACCAGGCATGGGCAGCCAGCAGAGGAAAAACCCTGCCAGCTCCACAGAGGGGAAGGGAAACTCAGCACCAGCCCCAGAAGGGAGCTGGAGGAACCCACAGCAGCAGTTCCTGGGACAGCTGATGCCTGTCATGGTTTAACTCTGAACTCTGATTGAAGCTTCCCCCACACTTCCATCACCTTCAGTCAGGTGGGCTGTCAGTCTCTCCTTCCAGAGGACAGGTGAAGGGAGGAGAGGAAACGGCCCCAAGCTGTGCCAGGGAAGGCTTAGATTGAGTATCTGGAAAAATTTCTTCATGGATGGGGCTGTCAAGCCCCAGGACAGCTGCTGGGAAGTGATGGAGTGCCCACGGCTGGAAGTGTTCAAAGTGTGGATGTGAGGAAAACCTGAGGGCATGGTTATGGTGAACATGCTGTTCATGGTGCACCACGGTTATGGCGGTGCTGGCTGACAGCTGGACTTGATCTTAGAGGCCTTTTCCAGCCTTAATGGATCCGTGGTTTGGTGACTCATGGACAACCTCCTGCTGAGCTCCATCAGTGAAATCCCACACTGGCCATCAGCAGGATCCAATGGACAGAATTCCTGTCAGCTGCCAAGAAAGGGGCAGACAGAGGCGTTGGCATGGGCTGCAAGGGTGGATGAACAGGCTGTCCTCGGTCAGAGGTGAGAGAGAAGCAGAAGGGAGAGGTGAAATCCAAAAATCCCTGCAAAAGGAGCTCTGCAAATGCAAAGCTGGCAGGGCTTAGAGCTACTCTTGCCTAAAAGTTATTTCAGAAATATTGTTTCCCACCCTGCTCTGCATGACAGGTATGGCCCAAGTGGCACATTTCAGGTAACATTTCCCTACCACTTTTCTCTCAAAACCATAAGATAAAAGCTCCACCAATCTGGGAGTGAGTCTTCAGCTAAATGAGGCCAAAATCTCCAAAGATGCATTACCTGGCATCCAGACAGCACTGCTGCAAGGCAGTATTTGGTAGCCCTTTTTTTTTCAATTTAAGATTCACAATTTTGAGTTCTTGTTACCAATTCTGACCCCTTCATAACTCCTCTATTACCAGCTATTGGGGTGGGCCAGGCTGGGGAAGGCAGAGACCAACCCACCTTGGAGCCCAGCCAAGGACCAACCCAGACCCACAGAGCCTCTGGGCTTCAGATCCCATCACAAAAATGCCTGTAAGAGGCATTCTGAGTATTTTATGCCTCCCTCTGGCTTGTCTCTTTTTAAACAGGCATTTGCCAAAAGACACTGAGCCTAGTGACAAAGCCATGGCCAACACAATTTACTGCTACTGCAGCCATTCTGCCAGGTCCCATTTTTCCAGAGTTTCTCAAGAATATGCCCTAATGGCTGATGTGCTGCAATTTGAAATGGGCTAGGTGAGCTCCCTGTGGCACAAAAAAACTTATGGATTGTAGGAGTAACATAAAATGAAAAAAAAGCAGCTCTTAGCAGGCCACTCAACCTCCTGCCTTTGCAATAACCTGTTTCTTCTGGTTTGTTGGGTTTTTTTGGGTTTTTTGGGGGGTTTTTTTTTGGTGGATAATGCATGTTCAGACATTTATTTTCCAACTTCAGGAATAAAAGCCTTCAGGAATAAAGGCTGCAGAGCCCTTTCCTTCTTCAGTGTACAGGTTAACCAACTGCTGGTGCCAGCAGGGGAAGATCGATGAACCCCATGGAGCAGCTGGCAGCAAACAAGATGCTCAGGAAACAGAAATAGTTAAAGCCAGGCAGGAGGTGTTTGTGTTCAGTGTGAAATAAAAGGCACTGAAATGTTTGGCCACCATGGAGGCACAGTTTGCAACACAGCTGCTTAAAATACATTCAATTTTTGCAGTGCCAGAACAGGAGAAAATTATTGTTGAGAAGAACCTGGATAAAAGGAAGTGTTTATGGGTGACTACTGCCTCCACTGCAGCATGGCAGTGCTGCCCCAGCTCCTCCTGGGGCTGTGGGGCCTCTTGTGCACCTCAGGGCTGCCACCACAGCTTTTTATGCTGCCACAAAGTTCATCAGGGCTCCCCTCCCCATGGCACACAGCTCACATGATGCTCAGGCTGGAAAACCAACACCACCATCTGAGCTACAGCCAGCACCCATCAGAGAGGCAAACACAACCACCAAGGAGCAGAAGTGCAACCAGAACAAAATCCAGAACCATTTCTTCAATGCAAGAGGCAAGAGCAGCTCCAGAGGTGCTTTGGAGGTGGATAACACACCTTTTTGCAGGTATTTGCCATGTTAAGAGTAATGCCCCTCAAGGCCACATACAATAAGAGATGGGTGAGATCTCTGGCCCAGCGAAACTAAGAGGGGAGACACTGGTGCTTTTGGAACAGATAAAAAATATCATGGGATCACAGAAATTCTAGGGTTGAGGAGGACCTTTAAAGGCCATCCAGCAAAGGCCATGAGCAAGGACACCTTCCACTACCCCAAGTTGCTCCAAGCCCCATCCAGCTCAGCATTGGCCATTTCCAAGGATGAGGCAGCCACAGCTGCTCTGGGCAACCTGTAAAAATCCCTTCTTTATATCGACTCTAAAAGTCTAACATACCATTTTTAAAGGCAACATCTAGAGGTGCTGCCCAAGGCAAACAGAAGTCAGTTGGCTGTGAAGAGAAAGGGCACTTCAGATTCCTTTGCTGATTAGCACTGGCTGCTAATTACCAGCCCTTACACCAAGGGAACATATTTCCCTGCCTGTTTAAGCAGTCAGTCCTGCACCTCCAGCAACACAGAGGAGCCCTCAGAGGAGCCTCCAAACAGCCTGGAAAAGGTGTGGAGAAGCATCCACACCCCAAGCTGCCCAGCTGGACACAGCTCTCCACTTCACCAGAGCAATCAGAGGTGTGGCACTGCTCAGTGTTTCTATGTGCAGCTCCTATCACTTTATCTAATTAAGCCAGGGCAGAACATCCCTGGAAAATCCTCACTTCAGAAAAGGGGGTGGTTGAGCACTGCAATTAAAAAAAAGGGTTTGAATCCAGGGATGGTTCTCACCACCTCTCTGCATGAGACAGAAGAGACAGGGGACACCTCAGTGCAGATATTTACACTCTCAGCTTTCAGCAACACTGCTTGAAAACAGTATTTGAAGACAAATATACCCCAAATGTCCACCAGACATATATCACCAGCCAGAATTTTTCCAAAGTCAGCTTTCTCTAAAGCAATAATCCAAACCCATGAGAAGGGACCAGGAACATCTAGGATTTTTTTTTTCACAGTCATCCCTTCAGAAAATCACCACTGGCACAAGCAGCTTAACTGCACAACTTCATCCTGGTCTCTGCAGCGGGAGCAAAACCAGTTGCACTAAAAACACAGCTTCTGCAAGAGGGAAAAGGATCTGAAATAAATGAAGGCAGAGCCAGACCCTGTGAATAATTGTCAGGGGTCACTCCAGCTTTAATCCCAGATCTGACACTAATTCTCTGTGTCGCGGAACAAGTCAGTAAGTCTCTCCACCATGGAAATCATATTTAACCTACTTCTTTCAGGTTGCTTGGAGGATTAGTGTTCATAAAGCAATCTGAAGATTAAAAATCCTTTAAGTACTGCAGCTTGAATTGAGCCTGACCACAATGAGAATTCCCACAAAAGCCCCGACGCATTTCTCCGTTGACAGTGCTGCAAAGGCTAAGAATGAGCATTGCTACTGCACTGTGTTGTTAGAAATATAAAACATGCAGTAATTTAATTACCACTGGATTGCATCCCTCAAGTGCTAGTGACAGTGAGGAAAAATTGAGACAGTACTACTCTACTTTCAAATGCACAAACAGAAGTTGCAATCTGGAGGTGAAAATCAGAGTATTGTAGAGCTGTAATACAGAAAAAAGCCATCTCTGAAATGGTCTCTGAAGCCAGGAGTTGTTCCCATTTCTGTGGGACAACTGGAATTTGGAGCAGCATCACTGCTGAGAGTGGCAGCAACTTCTTTTTATTTATTGGCTCTAATTTGGGCTTTTAAAATCCCTGGCATTGTCACCCAAGGCAAACAGAAAACCACAACTTCAGGGCAGTTACACTTTCCCCTCAGAGAAACCCAGAAATATATCTTTCAGCCAGTTGAACAAGAATGTTTAAGGACTTGTTTTCTGATTGCATTTTCAAATATCCACTGCAAATGCACATTTTATGCTGCAGCTGCTGAAGCCAGCAGCACAGTTAGGATGGATTTTGATGAGCTGCACATTCATTTGGGTCACTCTTTACACTGTATCATTCACAAATGGCATGGAGTAGCCTACACAACCTTTTCTTGGTCTTTCTTTTTTTTTTTTTTTAACACAGGAAACTATATTTAATATAGGTAATTTATTTTTTACAGGGATAACTTTTGATACAGTGGCATGTGTCAGTGGGGGAAAACAATACTGTTTTCACCAAAAATCTACACCCACATTAGAGCTTCAAAATACATTCTGATTACAAAGAAAGAGTTTGATTCCAAAGAGGGGGATGTGACTTGAACCTGATTATCTGATAAGTCCATTCCAGCTCAGCATACTCTATGACTCTGGGATGCACTGGGGGCAATTCTTTCCCTGGGATCCACCCTGCACAGCTCTGGAGCCCATTTGCTCACAAACCCCTGGGTCTCAGCACGGAGCCAAAGAGAAAATGTGGCCTTTGACGTCTCAGTTGCTGGGAAAACCCCAGTGCTGCCTAAAAGCAGCAGTTTAGCCAGGAATGGGCAAGGATGTGTGTAGCAGTTTGATTTTAGATGGTGGAACTGCTACCTATTTCCCAATATAAGCATCTCCTGTGGAAAAGCTGCTTGGGGAGGATTCAGGCAAAGCAGTCATGTCCACACATTATACACATCACACCTAGCTCGGCAAGGAGTGGCAAGAAGGGCCTCTGGTATGATCAGTTCCAGTGAAGGTTTATTCCAGCACACTAAAAGGGAATCAGGAACAAAGACCTGGCCATGTGCTGTGCACAGGCCTCAAGAGAGGTCAGGAACCAGTGGTCTGAGGGCACATGGGCAGTACAAAGGGCAGGGAAAAGGGCAGTGACCTATAGGGGACATGGGGCCAGCCACCAGGAATACCACAACCAGTGGGGAAGCAGGGAAAGGAGAAACCAGGAGAATCAGGGGCATCGGGAGAGAATGAGACTGAGGCAGACCATAAAACCACAGGGGAAGCCTTTTCTTTCAGCTTGGGTGGAAAACTCTATGGTAGATCCTTCCAGGGCAGGATTCCCCTGAGAGGTTTGGGGGATTCCACAGATGAGCAGCCAGCATGATGCCTGAGACCAGGCACAGCATTAACCTTCTCCAGCGCAGCAGTCACTGCCAGCTGGGTGGGCAGGCCTGCTCCCCTGTCCCACACTGTGTAACACTCATCCATCCAGTGTTCCTAACACCAAGACCAAACCCCCTGGAGCAGGTGGCAGCATCTCTGCAGAGATCAGAGTGCTTCCATGACGTGCCCCAGCACTCCAGGCCTCTCCCTGTGGGACTCCCACAGACCCTGGCCTATTAATGCCCCTTCTCCCCCAAAGGCTTTGGTGCTGCTGGCTGTAAACACCCCTCCAACAGCCCAGAAAACCCTCAGGGCTCCACGTTTCTGCTGGGCTGTCTCCAGTCTGGATGACCTTCTTGCAGCACTGATGCCTTGCACACCCCGTCGGGGAGGAACACAAGCTCCTCGGCCTCACGGAAACGAGGTCAGCAATTCTTTTGTGTGTTGTTCCCAAACGAGAGCAAAACACGCACCCAGCCAGTTTCTTTAGCTCTCTGGCACCCTGATGTTCTTTTCTGTGCTGGGATCACACCACAGAGCATCCCTGGCTCCAGCCCAGGCCACCTGCAAGCTGCTGGAGTGCTGCAGGGCGAGGAGGCTTGGGACTGCGTCCTCCAAAAAAGCACCACATACAGGAAGGAACTGTGGGATGCTGTGCCAACAGATCAGCTTTGGAGCACCAGGAGGACACATCAGTTGTTCTTCCACCCCATGCCAGTCCCAGAAAGAAGGTCCTTCTGACTGGCCACCATCCTAAGCTACTGCTGCTTGGAAAACTCCCACGCTACCATCTGACTAACTACAGTTGATGAACATCAGGAAAACCCCAGAAAGGGATTTTCAGAAACCACGCTCTGGGTTCCCCATCCCAAGACCTTCAGGATTTCAGTGAGGATGTGGGGTGGCAAGCAGTGACTGGGAGGTGGGCAAGGCCACCATCTTTGGGCTTTGATGTAATTACACTGCTCATAAATGCTGTTTTGAATGTTTAATAATACTTGGTGTTACAGCTGATTCCCCTCAGAGCTCCAATAGTTCTCCTGCATCACAGCAGTAGTTACTTGTTTGAGGTAGGCTATTATCCCTCCTTCCTGGTCACTGATATCTCACACACATTATTCTCAATAAGGCACTGGCCTTTCTCTACCTTAAGCTTTCCCATGCCAGTTCTGTCCCATTTATGAGTATTTATGATTTTTCCATAGGGGATATCTCATTTATTATTAAATCTGCTAGCAAATAGCACAGTCCTTATTCTAAATTTTAAAAAAAAAAAAAAAAAATTACATTTAAAAGAAGTTCATTCATTGGCCACTTATCCCCAGAGTCTCTCTGTCCTCTCCTCAGCAAGTAAGACCAGAGGGTCTCTCCTCCAGTTCTTGGGAAACACTTCCTGGAGTGTCTCCCAATTTATTTTTTTTTCTATACATCACCTTGGGAGAAGAAAAGCAATCCCTGAGGTCTTACACCAGCATCAGCACGTTCATGGGACAGCTCTTGCAAAACCTCTTCCCCTCACCCATATCTCACTTTTTACTCTAAGCAGAAGAGAACCCCCTCAGTTTTGCACTTCCTAAACTCAAGGCTCTTGAGTTATTTTTAATTCTGGCCCCCTTTTTAGACCAGAGCTTTATTTTTGGGATGATTCCTGCTGCACAGCCCCACTGAGCTGCAAGCACAGCTCAGCCCCACAGCTCCCTGCAAACCCCCACTCAGCCTCACTCCCCTGGAGACTAAACCCTTCCCTGCCTTTAATGTAACACAGGATTCAGCCTTATTTACTGTGCCAGTCTGATTCCCTTTGCATCTCTGTCGGGGGTTAATCTCTCTTTTAACTCCTATCCACTCTCTCTTTGTACAGCTTCAAATCCTCCTGTAAAAGCTTGAAATCTGAAATGCTGTCAAAGGACATCCCCCACCGTGCCCATACCCCTCCCTGAGTCTATTTGCTTGTGTGCAGGGCTGTTGCTGCAATTTCTGCTCTTTTCCAGCCCCAGCATTGCCCCCCACAGCAGAAAAGAGAGCAGTGGTCACCTCAGGCAGCCCCAGGGGCACCTGTCCCTCTGCAGGACACAGACACTTCCCCTGTGGCTGCAGGGAGCAGTGATTTTGACAGTGCAGTGCAAAGCCTGAGTGCACTAACCTCCAATAAAGATGGAAAGCCACTGCTAAGTAGAGTTACCTATCTGCAGCCCAAGTGTTTGAGCACTTGGTGACAGAAGCAGCGTGTGGGCAGTGGGGCTGAAGGGAGGAGACACCCTATTTCCACACAATTTACAGTTCTGGAATTACACAACAGATGCTGAGCCCGGTTGGAACTGCAGACACCTGTGGTTATCTGGTACCCCCCGAGCTGCACCTCAGATAAGATATGCAGAAGTTGAACTCATCCATCAAATCACTCCTGCGTTTATTTTATTTCTTCTGCAAGAACTATCAACAACACTATGAGCAGATCCTCGTGCTGGGAAGGAGGAACCTCCAGTCTAACCAACAGGTGACCAGGATAATTGCATTCCCACTGATATTGCAAGGGTCATTTAAGGTCTGCAGAGCCCTTCCACACTCCTGGCAGGAAAACCACCATGTTCTGCAATTCAGATTCAGCAGATTTCACGTGAAACAGGCTCAAGATATTTTTGCCTGGCCACATGGAACAGCTTTGCAGGGATGCACCTGTGAAAGCATCAGCCAGATGGATGCACCATGGAATAAAGCCCACGGCACTTGGCCCATTCCACACACTTCTCAGGAGGTTTTCACAAGCCTTTACTACCTGAGATCTCTGCCACAGTGAGAGCTGAACACTGGACCTCCTTCGTGTTTATTACCTGAGCTGGGCTGCTGCCATCTCACACCAGGTCAGAGGCCCACACATGGAGATAATATTCCTATATTCCTACCACATATTCCTATATTCCTACCACAGCGAGACCCAGAGGTGCCACAGGGAAAACACACTGAAGGGGTTGACAATACATTCAGTATCTGATTTATGATTTGAGCAAAGATCACCTTTTGAGACATGTTTGACAGCCTTTGAAGGGCCTGTTCTTCTGCTCCACTGCACACAGCACGTGCCCCCCTCACCTAATGCTGTCCAATTCTGTGTGTTATTAAATATAATGCATGGGGTCTATTTAAATAAATTAATAAATACATAAACACATATGAATAAATAAATAAACAACAAAAATAATTTTTAAATTTTTTTTTTAAAAAATTAATAACCCACCAAGAAAAAAAAAGCCTCACCAAACCCAAAAGTATTAAGAAACCTTACCTGGACTAGCAACTCCTGGCTTGTGCCCAGAACAAACCCAGCTGGTGCAAAAAAAAGAGACAAGGGCCAAAGACAGAAAAATCACACAAATATATCCACTGTAGTGGACATTTCCTAATAGATTCAGCTCAGCATCACATGAAAACATGGTGATCACAATAAGAAGTCGAGCTGGGATAAATTAAAATGGAGCTGCAGACAAGAGAGGGATCTAACTAAAAATACACCTAAAGCTCCCAAAGGCTGGGAAGGGGAAGTTTGTCCTGCACTGTCACCCTCCAAACAACCTCCATGGAGCTGGCAACAACTAATGGGTCAAATTCATAGAGAGGGACAGGGGTCAGAGAATGAATCATGGACTCTCTGAGGTTGGAAAAGCCGTTCCAAGACAATCAAGTCCCAGCTGTGCCCAATCCCCACCTTGTCATCAGGCAAGAACATTGGGAGCCACATCCAGGCTTTCCTTGGACACCTCCAGGGATGGGGACTCTAAACCCTCCCTGGGCAGCCCCTGCCAGTTCCTGACCACCCTTTCCATGGGGAAATCTCTGCTGATGTCCACCCTGCCCCTCCCCTGGCCCATCCTGAGGCCGTTCCCTCTCCTCCTGTCCCTGTTCCCTGGGAGCACAGCCCGACCCCCCCGGCTGTCCCCTCCTGTCAGGAGCTGTGCAGAGCCACAAGGGCCCCCCTGAGCCTCCTTTTCTCCAGGCTCAGCCCCTTTCCCAGCTCCCTCAGCCTCTCCTGGGGCTGCAGCCCCTTCCCAACTCCATTCCCTGCCCTGGACACGCTCCAGCCCCTCAGTATCCTTGTTGTCCTGAGGGCCCAGAGCTGTCCCCAGCACTGGATGTGTGGCCTTGGCAGTGCCAGCCACATGTGCTGCTCAGGCCAGGCTGCCTGCAGCAGAAATGCAGGTTTTTGGGAGGGAATTTTTGCCAGACTCCAGGCTCCTGCCCAGAGCGATGACACACACGGAAATCAGAGCCAGGATGTGGGCACACAAGGGATCTTTTGTTCCTCTGCAAGAAAAGCAAGAATCACCCAGGGCATCAGCGGCTGCGCTGGCTCTCAGTGTGACCATGGCACAGCTTTCAGGCTGCTCCCAGGAGGGCAAACACCTTCTGCAGCCCCACAACCCCACTGCACCTCTCCAAGACAGGACCCTGACCAGAGGAGGTGCCTGAACTGCCCTGCAAGCAATCCATGTCCCAGGACACCCACTGCTTCCAACCCACAGCCACTGACCATCACTGAATGATCCATCCCTCCACCAGCCCAACATTTGACTCCACTGCCTCCAGCAGCAGCACTGGGAGCAAATCAACTCCACGCTGCCCATTTTGTTTAAAACAGACTGTTTCAGTCAGCTGAGTGTGTTTAGTGGCACTCCGGGTATCTGGGGAGGTTATAAAGAGCTGGTCACTGTAAAAATTAGAGGATCTCACATATGAATTTTAATCACTTGCCTTATTTGGTTGCTTTTTTATTAAAGTTGTTTCGCATGCAAGTGCTGTAAAACCATTCTCTTTGTGAAAAGCTCATAGTTAAAGGGGAGTTTTAATGCACACTGAATCCACTGTAAGTGTTCAGATGCTTTTGAACAATTTTCATTCAAAAAAGGGATCAGGTGTTGTTACAGACCCTCTGCAGCCCCCTTGTACAGCCCATCCAGGGTTTTGTTTGGGTTTTTATTGGTTTGGGTTTTTTGTGGTTTTGGGTTTTTCTGTTTTGTTGTTGTTGTTGTTGTTGTTGTTGTTGTTGTTTTTGGGGGTGGGGGTTGTGGGTTTTTTTGTGGGGTTTTTTTGTGGTTTTTTTTTTTTTTAAATTGGCATTTTCTGATGACAGGACAAAAGCAAACACAGGATGCCACACAGTCACCTGTGAAGGTGCCTCCAGTCCCATCCCCTGGGCACTGAGAAAGCACAGGAGCAAGTCACAAACCCTTGTACACACCAACTGCTTTACACTCTGCCCTGACACCCTGTCTCTGCATGGCCATGGCACACTGGAAGCTCAGAGAAATAAAAATCTAACTACCTCCAATTTTTAACAGAGAGTCTTAAGTTTTGTGCCCTTTTCCCTTTTCATCCACTCAATCCCATTCAATCCCCTCCACTGAGCTTCCCTGTGTGCTCTGGGCCACTAATGGAGATAAAATACTCAAAACCCCAGAAGACTGGCAGGACTGTTTTCCTGCTCTCAATCAGTTTGCAAGTTTGACCTTCTGAGACAACAGGCTTGAGGTTTTGTTTTTTTTCCTGATCTATAAGGATGCACCAGATATAATCCAATTGTATAAAAGCTGAATTGGAAAACAAGTGATATTTTTGCACCAGTTTAACAAGTCATATCCCAGCTCATCCCAAAGGACTAAATCTGATCTGCAGACACAAAGCATCCCAGAGTCAGTAGCTGAAAAAGGGGGGAAAAAAGACCTTTTCAATGCGCTGTTTCCATCACCCAGGAGCTATGCCATCCACACACCTTGCTCCAGCAGCTCCACCTTGGAGCAGCGTGGAGGGAAAAGCTCGGATCAAACTACAGAGAACACAACACACACCCAGGAGCGTTCAGACTTAAAACTCAGCATGTTACATTTTAAGGCACGTTTCAAATACCCAGGTAGATTCCTGTAATCAGTGTCCCAACCTCCCCTCAGCCATGTCTGAAACCCTCTTTTGCACTCAAGCCTGCAATTACCACAACAACAGCCCAAAAAAACAGAGAGCACCAGAGGAGCTCTGAGGTGTGAGCACCTTGCTTAAGAGCTCTGAAGGTGGTTATTTTCCTGTCCCTTTGAAAATAGAGCAGTCTGAACCACCCAGAGACAGCAGTTACCCACTATGAGCTGCCATCAAAAGTAGCTTTATTCTGATAAGGAGGGAAGCAGTGACAAGCCTTGTTGGCTAGGGATGTTAGCCCACTGCCTGCAGAGTTACACAGGGATGTGCTTGAACTGTGTGTCTTCCCTAGCACAAAACTCAGCAGAAAAGCGAGTTGCTGCCTTATGTTTTAGATACTTTCCCTGGAAAACCCACAGGTCCTATCCACACTGGTCAGCAAAACCCTGGTATCTTCTAAAATGAACCATGCAGCTGGCTCCTCAGTCTGGAATCACACAAGGAAAGCCTTTCTCTTTCTACAGGCAGCTCCCCAAATTCCTGAACTCTTCCCAAAGCAGTTTTGCCCAAAGCACGTGCAGGAGTGAACTGCAGGCTGGGCTCAGTTTGGGTACAATCCATCTGATCTCTGGCCACGGCAGTGCTCCTCCAGATGCATTTCTGGATTGAACTCTGGCTCATTTTTATTACAAATGTACCCTAACTCACTACTAAAAGCCAGATACAGCACAAAGAAAGTTGTAACCCTTGGAAGATAGTTCACTGCTTACTCCTGCTATTAATAAGCCAGGGCTGTACAAAAATCTCAGCTAATCCACAAGCAAATATAAACACATTGCATGATAATAAAGTGGGATAATAATATGGATAGTAAAATAATAATAAAATATTAATAAAATGGGAGCTGGTACAACAATTTTCAGTTTCCTCTCCAATTCTCTTTCGGATCATGACTTATTTGTTAAGAACAAAATTTTGTATTTCTCCCGAGCAACACAACAAGCACAGAAGTAAATAAAGTAAAACTCTCACCATATCCACCTGGTGAAGACACTGCTTAGAGAGTTCCATAAATATCTCCAAGTATCTGCCAGTCACCACCTAACCCAAAATCCCAATGTCTCCATAAAGCAACAACCAACATTAGCCTCTGGATTCAGTTTGATTATCTCACCAAATTATCTGAAATGTGGTTTCCTCTATGTTATTAAACATTACATTTGCAGAGCAGTTTGAATTTCTTCCAGGAGACTCATCCAAGAAGCAACAAGAGAGGGATCCCTTGTCAAACCCCTGAGTCCCTGAGGACCATAGGGATCCCCAGCAATCTGAGTGCAGTAACAGGCTGAAGTAATTAGGCAGAATTAATTAGAAAAACACACACTTTCTCCAGCACCCTCTCTTTCACGACTTTGAGTATCTGGAGCATTTAATGACATCTTTGCCCACTTTCCACCCAAACCCCCCGTGGCTGGGCCCCCACTGACCTGGCCATCTGCCTGTAGGCTTCCCCAGCCACGGCGAAGATGTGGGGGTCCATGTCCCCCAGGTTCTGGCCATTGTAGGCATAGATGACATCCTGCTCGTAGATTGGCAGCTGCTCGTAGGGGTTGATGGCCACCAGCACGATACCTGAGGACAGACAGACAGGCAGGTACCTCACAAACCAAGCAGGGAGTTGGTATTTCAAGGGTTCTCGGGGCTTGTGTTTGTTGCTTCAGTAAGGTTTTTAAAATACAATGACTGAGAGTTAACAAAGAAAGGCGAGCGGTGAATGGGGAAGGGCTGGGAATTCTTATCTCAGCATCTCCTTCAACAGCAAGGCAGTAATCCCCTGTATAGCTACAAAGGAGATGCACAAAACTGGCAAAAAGAGCAAAAAAATACAATAATCTCCATTGTGTTAAGACAGACTTTGCAGAAGAGGTGAGGAGAGATCAACACAGCCTGAGCCAGCACTACAGAAAACCAATTCCTGTGCAACCAAAGCTCTGCTAGACCCAAACAAACATCCCGGGTTTTTCCCTGGCTTGAGTTGCAAGTAAAAACACCCAACAAAGAATGTACCCAAATCAAACTGAAAGAGATAAATCACAGGAAAGGAATGCCAGAGCCTGCTCTGAGGCTTTAATGTCTGCCTCCTCTCCAGCTCTGGGCACGCCAGAGGAGGCAGTGAGCTGGGTGCTAATCAGAGTCCAAGCCACACGTGGGGCTCCTGTGGGCCCCAGGGAGCTGCTCTGCACCCAAATGCTGACAAAGCCTCACCTCTAAGGAGTTTCAGGTTGGGCAGGTCCCAGCTGTCCCTGCAAGGAGCATCTGGCTGTGAGGCCAGTGCTGTGCTCCCAGCCCAGCCCAGCTGAGCTCCCAGGGCTCACTCCAATTACAGGAGCACAAAAATTCTCAGCACACATCAGGAGTGCCACTTAGGCCACCACAAAAGGCAAAGGTCAGTGACTGTCACATCACCTGCCCCTGCAGGACACTGACCCAGCTGCTCCACCTCCCCAAGCCCTGCTCTTGCCTGTTTGGTCCCCAGTTTTGCTCAGGTCACCTGCCAGTTTTCCCTTACTCACCCAAAAAACCATGATGCAAACCACGCTGAAGGGTTCTCCTCCCTTCAGACAAGCACCTTCCTGCCCTTCTCCACCACTTCATAACCAAAGCACGAGGTATGCTGCACCCAGGCAGAGCTTTGCAACTAAACCTACACAGCCCAAATGCCTCCCTCTCCACTGATGCTGTGCTTGAGATGGTCATGAACCTTCAAGAGAAGCTCATGAAACCTCACTGGTTTTGGGTAAGGCCAGGTGACTGAAGGCACATGTGCAGCTGCAAAAGGCTGCAAGCTACGCCAGTAATCCTGCACATCCTTAAAAACTGAATGTTAACATTACTAAGAGCCACAGAGGCTAGGTTTAGTTTCCAGGGCACTATTTTAAAAAGTCACCTCCTCCTGCCAAGCATTTCCTTCACAATCCCAAACTGCAACACAGCCACAGCTGTACACACCAGCCTGAACAGGACACAGGGAATGACTTGACATTGAGAGAGGGCAGGGATAGGTGGGATCTGGGGCAGGAATTGCTGGCTGGGAGGGTGGGCAGGCCCTGGCACAGGGTGCCCAGAGCAGCTGTGGCTGCCCCTGGATCCCTGGGAGTGCCCAAGGCTAGATTGGATGGAGCTTGGAGAAGCCTGGGGTGGTGGAAAGTGTCCCTCCCCATGGCAGGGGGTGAGAACAAGAGGATCCTTAAAACCCCTTCCAACCCAAACAAGTCTGGGATTCTGTGAATTGCCTTCTTTCTTTTCTTCTTAATTTTTCAAGCTGCAGCTTGTGGCTGTCCATACACAGGTAACTGCTGTCCCAAATAGCTTTGGCAAGGCAGTCTCCCCAAAAATCACAGACCAAGTTCACACCTTCCCTCCTTCTGCTCTGAATTCGGGAATTAGATGATTCCCAAAGCCATGAAGAAAAGGAAGGAAAGGCAGGGCTGGAAGTTTTTTTTTTTTTCATTTTTTTTCTAGAGGAAAACCTGCTGTGGTCATTCCTCAGTAGGATCACTCTGCCTGGCATGCCGTTGTTCACTGGTTTTTTACATCCTACTTCTTCCCTGTGGGGACTGCCAAGCACATACAAGACTGGCCTCAAACTCATCTGACAAGGTGTTCCCACAAGGGCAGGTGGACCACGAGCTCAGCAAGTTCACAGTGCACCAGCCCTCAAACACCACCTCTGGTTTTACATCCTGTTGGCACACATTCAAGCCTCCCACCCACCCTAAACCATCCCCAGACTTTCCTCAGGCTGCAGCCTCTGGTTTGTGGTCTCAAGGGGTTTCTCTGTGGCCCCACAGCCTTTCAGGAGTGGCACATGTGGTCTGGACACTCACCACAGTAGGTGTAGATGTGGTTGGACTCGAGGAACCTGACTTTGAGGTTGTGCAGGACGGCAGGCTCGTGCAGGTAGCTCAGGGCTGTCAGGTCATTCTGCCCCACCAGGATGTCTGGATTGCGGAGGAAGGGCAGCTCATTTCCTTGGAGGTCAATGGGATATTCACAGAGCTGAAGAGACACAAGAGGAATGCAGCAGAAGGAAGGAAAACACTAAAAAAAAAAAACCCTAACATCTCCTTTAATGGCTTGTCACTTTTCCAGGCGTAACTCCTGCTACTGTAAAAATACTTACACGCCCTGCTCAACAGTAAATTAAAAGCTCCTTGATGATAAATGCTACAGGGATTTGGGTGACAGACTGCCAGGTCACCCCTCTGGCAATGGCTTTGAGCTCTCCAGCACATGGTTCTGGTGGCACTGATGGTCCACAAGCACCAACCTGGCCATACCTGAGTCACCTTCAGGCCAGCTGTGGGACAAATAGCCTTTAGCCACCTCTGAGCAGTGACAGGCACTGTACAGAAACCCACAGCTTCATCCGAACTAAGCATCTTCCTGCTCTTGGAAAAGCAGCCTCATTCCAAACTCAACCATGCTCTTACCATCTGAGCGATTTCTCAGCTCATTCTTAATTGAAGTTATTTTTTTACCTGTGACCTGACACCCTTGAGACAGAGAGGACTTGGAGAAGCACAGAATCCCTGCTGCTGAAGTGTCTGAGGAGCCAGGTTACACTGCTGAAGCTGGGACATGGGCAGCATTTTTGACTCGTCCCCAAATGACCAAAAAGAGCCATTAACTAAAGAAAAACTGTATTTCTTTTCTTTACAAAGGAGGGGAAAAAAATTGCCAGTGATGCTGCTTCACACAGGGTGCCTCAGAAAGGAGGCCTGATGCTCAGCTCCTGTCAGATGGGAGGAATCCCAGTTTCCAAGCAAAACCACTGTCACTGCACTGGATCATTGCCCGTGCAAGCAGCACAAGGAAAGCTGACCCAAGTGCACGAGGACAGGCTCCCTCAGCGTGTCTGACAACCTCAGGCTGGTTTTATCCTCCAATTCCACATTGTCAATGCCAATTTTCAAGAGTTTGCACTCAGTCTCACATCTTAATGGCAAACACACCAGGGATGCCTTGTGATATTTAAAAGTCAGCTCTTCATTTGGAGGGAGTACTCCTGCATACAGAGCAGAGCCAGAAAACACAAAACCCATGAAGATTCACTTAAAGCACAAGGACAAAAGGAAGCACTGAACAGCTGGGTAATGCATGTTGGCTGTCAGGAACAAAAGGCTTTCTGCAGCTTTGAATCCCCTGAAGATACGTGTGCTGGGTATCTCCAACCTGATGCACAAAAGTGCTGCTCCCCTTTGCTAAAGCTTTCCAACATGACACGGATCAAGGCAGGACTTAATACAGGAAAGCATCAAACAGGGCACACCCAGAGACATTGGGTGTCTTGCACAACCCCAAAATGAGATGTTCCATGTTTCACCATGACTATGACATGCTCATTAAGCTGCTACCTACAACACCTGGTAATCCTTTCATCTCCTGGTACTTTAATGTTGCTGACCCTGAACAAAAAGATTAGACCTTGCAGGACTCCTCAGCCCCTTTAGTTTGCAGGGAAATATCCAGATTAAAGAGGAAAAATATAATTCCTGCCCAAGTACTAAAACTGCAGGAGATCTCAGCCAGGAAGGGAGGATAGGGGTTGTAGTGCTCAGCAACAGGAGCAGGTATACTCTGGCAGCCTGAGCACAAGGGGAAGAAAGGAGCTTCCAGCCCTGCCTCCAACAGCACCAGGACCTGGAGCTGCTGCAGCCAGGCCAGAGGAGGCCACGGAGATGCTGCCAGGGCTGGAGCCCCTGTGCTCTGGAGCCAGCCTGGGACACCTGGGGCTGTTCCCTGCACAAGAGAAGGCTCCAGGGAGAGCTGCCAGCCCCTGCCAGGGCCTGAAGGGGCTCCAGGAGAGCTGCCCAGGGACTGGGGACAAGGCCTGCAGGGACAGCACCCACGGAATGGCTTCCCAGTGCCCGAGGGCAGGGCCAGATGGGATCTGGGGCAGGAATTGCTGGCTGGGAGGGTGGGCAGGCCCTGGCACAGGGTGCCCAGAGCAGCTGTGGCTGCCCCTGCATCCCTGGCAGTGCCCAAGGCCAGGCTGGACAGGGCTGGGAGCAGCCTGGGACAGTGGAAAGTGTCCCTGACCATCGCAGGAGATGGAATGGGATGAACATTAAGGTCTTTCCAACCCAAACCATTCTGTGACAAAATGATAATTCTATGCCTGGTGTTTCCAAGGGATTGCAGAGTGGCATCTGTGCATCTCCTCATCAAGATTTACCACTGTGGAAGATAAAGAGGCATCAAGCATCCTCCATCCTTTTTCCTCTCCAGAAAGCTGCCCCATGCTGGAAGAGCAAACTGGGCAGGACAACAGAAGCACCTGAGGCCAAGCCAGGAGGCAGAAGCACCAGCACCAAGCACTGGGTGCAGATCCCAAAATCAACAATGTTCTCTGCAAACCTGCCACACTCACACACTGCCAACAGCTCGTGCCTGAGCTGCTCTGAAAGAAAAACTGTTCTGATGAACTGCCTAATCAACCACAGCTCATTCCTGTTCTCCATATTCCCTCTAGGCAATATGGTGAAAATGCTCCCCACAGTGTGGATACGTCTGGCTCGGAGAAGATGGGAATTACTCGCCCTGCTCGGAATATGTGAATTTGTAGTGGGTGGTCTCTACTAACTCTTCAAGGCAACAGAGCAGGTCACACCCCAGACAGCTCAGGAAACCCCACTTGCCCAATGAAGATGGTTTAGGTGAAATTCTTCATGAAAAATATATTTATTCTTCCTGCTACACCAGGCAACTCATGGTGGGTACCGAGCACGGCTGCTCCCTCCCCATAAACTGAATTTGCAGCTGATGAAAATGCCATGGTTAACTTCATCTAAAATTCCCTGCTGTAACCCACCGTGCCACTCCATGAGGCTTTTGTGTGGAACACAGAGCAGCTGCTCCTCCCCAGCCTCTGTCCTGCTCTGGGGATGATTAATTGCTGGCTGTACACACGCCACAGCCCGGGCTGTTTGTGCATTTGGAACCAGCTCTTGCTAGAAAACATCTACATTTAAATGAGTTTTGTGTTTTTCTCTTTTGAAAGCTTTTCTTATTTAAAAATAAAGCAGAGAAAAAAGGGGTTTACGTAAGATTATTTACTCAAGAGAGAAAAACTAAGGCGTGGAGAAAGCTGTTGCACAGCAGTCACCTCTGAGCCGTGTGTGGGTTTTCCATCAGTACCCAAGGCTGAGTAGATGCCACCAGCCGTGCTCTCCACAATTTGTTCGGCTGCAAAAAGCACAAACTGGCATTTCTGACATGCTGCTGCTATTAAAAAAAAAAAAAAAATACATCCTGATATCACAGACTATTACAAGTTTGCCAGGAGATGAAAAGAGATGATGGAGGTCAAGGGCTTTTCTTGCAACCTACGGTAACACAAGTGTCTGGGGAGGGAGCAGGCAGGGAAAAGCTGGAAGTGTTAAGGCAATAAAACACATTTTAAACCACTTCACAGAAACTATGAGATGGCTCAGGCTTCTTCACACATTAATTTGAAGCTTTAAATTACTAAAAAGAATAACGACACTAAAAGCTTACAGTTTCATCTTCAAGTTTCAGCTGGAGGCTTTTATCTCCCTCTTTATAATCCTTGATAATTTCTGCTGATCTCCAAACTTCATCAGGGTCAGGAATCCAGACCTTAGTGTGCTGGAGAGGTGAAAAAGAAAAGAAAGAAAAAGTTTAAACAAGACAAAGCCTCGGGAAATTAAATGAGAAATAAATTAATTCTCCATTAATACAGTCTCACACTCATTGCAAAGTCAAAGCAGCTAAACCATTTATTTTAGCAAAAGAAAAAATAAATACAGTTTTAGTTCTTGGGGTAAGTTATAGACCAGAAGTCTAATTTTTCACTCTAATTTTCTCCTGGACAAGGTGTACACTGGCTTGTTACCAACCTAACAAAGCAGGGTAAAGTCTCAAGATAAACATGGAATTTAATTTCCCTGGAAAAAAAAGAAAAAAAAGAAAAAAAGAAAAAAAAAAAAAAAAAAAAAAAAAAAAAAAAACAAAAAAAAAAAAAAACAACAGCCTTCCAGAAGGCTTTTAGGAAATAACACAATTCACCCCCAGCAGACTCTACACCACAGCGTGTTTATTTTGCTGAAAACAAGACACTTTGGTCCCCACAGAGCAAGTCCTGACCCAACCCCACAGCCAGGACAGAGGCAGGCAAATGATGACACCAAAGCCAAACTGCTTCAGCTGGAGGTGAACACACAAACAGGCTCCAGGAATGCACTTACATTTAAATGAATTAGGGTAAATTTAACCTTTTTTGTGTCTACAGAGTTAGGGCCATGAAGGGGGGAGCCCCAAGGCAGACCTGTGCAGCCCAGCCCAAGTGTCCATGAGGGATTTTGGCTGCTGGATTCATGGAGCCAGGCTGGTGCTGGACTCATCCAGCCCACACATCCAACAGGAACCCTCCAATAACCACTGATTTATTTCTTTATTCTTCCTGTTGATTGAAATGCAAGATATAAAATCTTTTTCCTACTCAAAACACCAGGGGCTGGGGGGAATCCTAGCAAATCCAAGTGGCAGCAGCACCAGAACCCCAGAGGTGGTTGTAGCCTTCATTTGAAACCAAACCCCAGCACACAAGGTCCAAGTAACATTTTGTAGCAAACAATGAGTTAACACAGCAGCAGCCACCACCTGACAGGCCACTTTGCAGCTGAAAAGCAATAGATTTTTATACGTTATCACACGTAATTATTTTTAGAGCTGCTCAATAGCCACAGCAGCAGGAACTTTTAGATGTTAATGGAGCCACAGAGTCATATTCCCAGAACAACAGTTTTAGCAGGGAGTAGGGGGAAAGATGTGAAAACTTGAATTTTCTCAGCACAGCAGCTCCAGCACCTCATGAGCCTTCAGTGCTCTCTCCCTGCCACGAAGAAGGGGCTGGTTGGGACCCCTGGTTGGTGGATTCATCCAGTGCCAGCTCTCTGCTGGCAGAAAGTGATACTCAGACATGCTCTGGAAGTGCCCAAAATAGCCAAGGATCAGGATGTACCCAGCTCAGGAAACCTTCAAACACAAGGTGTTGCTGGTCTTGGCAACCTTGCAAATTTTCCACCTGCACACGGGGCTGGGCTGAGCCCTGGGCCTGCATGGGCAGGCAGGGACACCCTGACCCCCAGAGCCACCTGAAATGGGGTGCCTGTGATTCCAGCTTTGTAGCTGAAATCTAGCTGCAGCCAGAGGTCCCATGGACCACTCTTAGCAATTCCTCACCAGCCACAGCCAGGAGCCACCCGAGGGTGACAGCTGCCAGCACACACTGCCCACAGCCTGTGGTGGGAGGCTCCATAGCCCACCAGCCACCCTGACCACAACACTACAGAGTTTTAATAATAATAGAACTGATTTTCCTACACTTTGTGCTCANGCTCTGTATCCCACCAGCCACGCTGACCACAATAATACAAAATTTTAATAATAATAATAATAATAGAAGCAATTTTCCCACACTTTGTGCTCACACACACACTTTTAAGGGGCCATACAGGACAGATTGCACCAAGCAGGACAGACCAAAGCCCCATGAGGGGATGACAGCTGCCAGCACACACTGCCCACAGCCTGTGGTGGGAGGCTCCATAGCCCACCAGCCACCCTGACCACAACACTACAGAGTTTTAATAATAATAGAACTGATTTTCCTACACTTTTTGCTCACACACACACACTTTTAAGGGGCCATGCACGACANTTTAAGGGGCCATGCAGGACAGACTGCACCAAACAGGACAGACGAAGGCCCCATGAGGGGATGACAGCTGCCAGCACACACTGCCCACAGCCTGTGGTGGGAGGCTCTGTATCCCACCAGCCACTCTGACCACAACACTACAAAATTTTAATAATAATAATAATAATAATAGAAGTGATTTTCGCAGACTTTGTGCACACGCATGCACCTTCAAGAGGCCACACAGGACAGATGTGTCTGCAAGGCCCCAGGAGCCTCGAGGGCAGCCTTGGCTGGCAGATCCCAGGAGCGATCCAGCACTCCCCACACGGAATATTCCCCATCCTGCTGCAGAGCCCGGGGCTGTGAGCACAGGCTGCTGTGAATGCACCTCCCCAAGCATCTCTAATGCTGTCCTCTCGTGTGTGCACACATCCAAGGAGGGGGGACACCATTCATTAATGCTGTGCTTCTCCACTGCCCTCCCCTCCCTGCTGTGCTCGGCCTTCCTGGCAGGACAGGCTGCTACACACAAACCCCCATCCAAGCCCTCCCTCTCACCCATAAATCCCAGATAAGTCAACCACACAGCGCTGGAATAGAAGCACTTTGTCACTGGTACATCTTTACAAGGCCAGCTTTAATTAGAACTCAAGGAGGCCTGGGGGTGGCCCTTGGTGGGGTCACGCTGGCCTCACCACCCTCACCTCCCCTGCATTCCCCTCTCCGACCTCTGCTCCCCCCAAAGCAGCCTCACACCCCCTCTTTTTGACAAATAAACCCCCACGGGTGAGAGTCACCGTGCCCCCAAAACCCGGGCGCTGGCAGGTGCCCACCCAAGCGTGGGGAGAGCATCCCTGCGAGCTGCTGCTTCCATACTCACACTTCCAGCATCATTTTATCACTCCACAAGCCTGGTCCGGGCTTCCTGGGACCTTCATCAGCCTCTCCATCCTCTGGAGGAGCTCATTATGAGGGAAAGGGCACAAGGGCCCATCTCAAAGCACTGGGAATGAAGGATTAACTTGACTTTGGGCTCAGGAGACACAACCCTGGGCAAACCACTCAACCTTCAGACACTCCAGGGTTTCCATACATTTTCTCTTACTTTTTTCAAGAAAAAGATTCTTTCAGTCCTCGAGGATGCCTTTAAACAATATGCTAAAATTAACTAGAAATAGCTCCGCATGCTCAGCCTCTAAAAAAAATTTTTTTTAAAATTTGGTTTGCTTTGTGATGTTTTATAAAACTAAAGCCATTCAGGGGTCTCACAGCCTCTTGCATTATTCCACCCAGCTTAAGCAGAAGCTTAATAAATTCAATCCCCACCTCCTGATTTGATTTAGATTTTAGCAGGCTGCCACTGCGGATGCAGATTAAAACCAACATTAAATTAGAAGAGGCAGGTCTTGTTTCACTGTTTCAAAGCCCTCAGTTCTGGCCAAAGGCATTCCCAGCAAGCTCTGGGCAATGTGCTCCATCTCAGTGAGAAGAGATGCAGGTCTGCAGGCAAGGACTTACAACTCCATGGATAGAGTATCATTTTCATTACATTAAGAAGATTGTATAATCTTCCATTAAGCAAAAAATATTAAAAACCAGCCATCTCAGCTTCATCTGGGCCGTTTGGCGGCTGCAAGTCGTCATGGCAAGCTGGACATCAGCAAATCCATCTTTATTATTACTAGGTTTTAATCCCCTGAGTTATTTCAGGAATGTCAATACTCACAGCTGACCCTGGGAAGTTTTCATTGCTCCTGGGTCAAGGGCATTTTTCCAGGGGCATCCTTCCAACAATCTGCAGATAGAGGGAGGTCACGGCAGAAAACCCAAAATACTGACAATAAAATACCAACAAACTGCAGATAGAGGGAGGGGATGGCAGAAAACCCAAAATATTGACAATGTAATACTTCACCATTAGGAATTCAGTAACAGAGATGAAGACATCGTATGTCATGACAACAGTTCTTCCACACAAGTGAAGAAAATCTTATGAAAGGACTTTAGCTCTGTTCTGAAAACAGAAACAGTGATTTATTTTTTTTAATCGAAGGTGAGCACACAAATGTTAACTAGAACAAGGTGAAAATTGGGACAAATTTCTGTATATTTTTCTCTGTAAAGCAAGCACACTTCTACTTTTCTCCCTTTGTGGTGGGCTTATTGCTAACCTCATTGTATATTGTTCAGTGTCCAGTATTGCTGGATGCTTTTGAAAAGGACAAAAAATACATACAGAACAAATGTCAGCCCTGACTTCCCAACAATATTTATATTTACACATGTGAATGGTTAAGCTGCTTACACTGAGACCAATAACCACCTTCCAGCCCTCACTCACAAGCTATCTATTACTAAAACTGAAGTTTTCCCAAATTGTGCTCTTCTCAAGTAAGAGGAAAGTACAACCTGTACTTGGAATTAAAAGTGCCAATGTTACACACTCTGGGTGTCATTTTTCTATTCCTGATTTTCCTTTTTAAACTAGTATTGAAGATCACTCTCCAGGGATCATTTAAAGATGGCCTTGCAGAAATTTAAAAAAAAAAAAAAAAACACACAGAGTACTTAACTTGCAGCTCCTGTCTGGGTGCCCAGAGCTTCTCTCTCAGTCTCTGTGCTAAATCAAACAAACTTCTCTTCACTAATTTCCATTAATACAGACCTGGGCTGAGTTGGGGTCACCAGCACAGGTGGTTTGGCCCACACATTGCCATTGTGCCCCAAGCAGCAGAGTTCCATGTTCCCCAGGATTTACAGGTGGCTATGGAAGGAGTCACTCTGCCGTGGTAAATGTGTTTGTGTTTGCAAACCAGCTGTGCCTGTGGGCACTGGAAGAGCCACTGGACATGTGCTGGCAGGAGGGGGACACGGAAAGGGACCGGCTCCGTGGCTCTCCTGGGTGCCCTGCAGCCTTAATATTCCCTTCTGCCCCACTTGGCAGTGACTCAGGAGAAAAATCTGCTTTGCTCATGACGCAGCAAGGCACGGGTGAGGTGCTCTGGCAGCCAGGCAAAATATCTCCATTAAGGGACTTGTGGATCATTACCTTTTTTATTATTATTTACAACACTGAACATCGAGGCAGATGGCAAACCATAATCCTCCCTTTCCCATCCTCTGAATGAGATTTTCGTCCCAGGAGCAATTCCTCCCCTGCCCGACAGACAAGCAAAGCTGATATTTAGGTCAGGGCTCCCCGAGCTGTGCCGTGACTCCAGGACCTGCTGACCCCTGTGTCTCACCCTGGTCTGGCTTCTCTGCCTGGGTACCACCAGCTGGCAAACCCTCAGGGGACAGAAGGAGGTGGCAGAGGGTGTCCCTGCTTGCTACAGGGCTGGCAGGGATGTCCCAGAATCGAGCATCTCTCCCCTGCCCAATGCTGGTACCTGATGCTGGGGGAGGAAAACACAAATCCAACATCTCCAGCACGAGGCCAGAGGGTATCCTCCCAAAACGGGGACCTCTACCAGCAAAAGACCAACCTCTTCCTCACCCTAAATCCCCGCAAACACCGAAAGGACTGGAAAATCATCATTTCAACTCTGAGTGGGGAACACACACTAGGACAGCATCATGGGATAGGGGGAAAAAATAATAGTGTTTTACTTCTTTAAAAGCACAAAAAACATAATTTTGAGCTAGAGAATGCAAATGCTACCCTGCTGAGGGTGTTAAATGTAAAGGGAAAGACAGTGGCACTCTGCAGGAGCATCTCTAATTCCTCAACATGAGAACGAGCAAATTGAGTGTTTCCCTGGGCTGATAAAAACTTACAAAACCAAACAGCAGAGCCAAGGAAGATGGGCATTATCTACACCATCCCTCATGTTCCCTGTCATCCTCATGCTAGTGGAGATGGGCCCTGGACAAACACACAAATGCACACCCAGGCAATGCCTCCTTTAAGGCAGGGCTCCCAAATTTTGGGGAGCGCCTCTCCATTCCTGAACACTGCAGGGGCCCCCGAATTTGAGCAAACCATGTGTTTCACTGATGCCTTCAAAGCACAGGGATATTCTCCTCTCCCCCTGAAGAGCTGTCACACTGATGGATGGCTCCAAGTCTCCCACCAGCACTAAATCTGCTCTATTTCTCCTTGTGGAATTTTATTCCCCTGCCCAAATTAACTCCAATGATGATTTGCATAAAGTGTCACAGCAGCTGAGCAGTGCTTGGACAAGCAACATCTGGAGCATTTATCCACTGACTCATTAGAAGCATTTCTAATGAAGGGGCATTTAAAAGGCCTCAGGTCATCATTGCAACAACCTCGTGTCACCAAAGGCAGACGGAAAACTGGCACTGAGCAAAGGGGGGCTGCAGGAGAGCCCTGACGCCAGGACAGAAACACTGGGGGTACCCTTGAAGGCTTTACTTAATTAACTGTGATTTTCAGGACCATTTCCAAGACTAATCAATAGTCTTACATGTAACTAACAGCCAGCTCGTGTATTCCCAACATCTCCCCCGCCACTTCTCCTGTGGCATCTCGGCGTCGCTCGTTACTGCAGGTTTAATTAAGAGTGACAAGTTCAGCGTCAAGGTCTTGAGTGCAAACACAGCCCTGCTCTCACTGCAAAATTCCTCTTCCAGTAAGTCATCAGATGCTGGGAAAGTAGGTATAAGCCCCAGGTGCTTTGGGGCAGAGCAAATAAAAGATCTGGTCTTAATTTGGGGCAAAAGAAAGGCAGTCCCTCCCAGGCTGGGGAGCGACTGCCCTGTGGGCTGTGACACCATGATTTCCTCTGGGCAGTGCAGCAGCTTCTATTTTCACTTTGCTTCTCTACCCTTTAAAAAGCAATGAAACCAAAAGCCTCCAACCAGCAGGGGATGTGCAGTCACCTTCACCACCCTGATAAACACCTTCAGAGCAGCCCAAGGTGCTCCAGGGGAGAGCTGGGCCAGCTGAATTGGCACTGGCAGCACTCAGGGTCTCTCTGAATCCCTCTCCAGCCTGGGATCAGGCTGAGCACTGGAGCTCTTCACCCTGGGTGCCTCTGAAGCACCACTGGGAGCTGGGTGCAGCCTGATGAAATGCAGTGTGCAAGGCAGGGCTCTTCCCTCTGCAGGGCTAGGCCTGGAGTCAAAGCATGTGCTGCACGGCAGAATTAACCAAACCCTGCAAAGCCCTTCAAAACATAGTGTCCACCAGGACCAGAGCAGCACCAAGAGGTGCCAGCACCCAGAGTGCTGCTGCCAGACCCCTCCCCAGCTTCTCATTGAGCAGGGGATCCCTGCCCCACAGAAAGCACTGATATCCTCCCTGTCAGGCCTGGCTCAGCCCTGCACATGCTCCCCATCTGCTCTGCAAGATGCTCACCAACACCATCCTTCCGCTGCCAGGAAGAGGGGTGCCCTGCAGACCCCCAAAATCTCTGCAGACTCCCTGGGAAGCACAAAAATCTGGTGACAAAGCCAACGCAGGTCGCTTGACTTCACTTGCAGATCTCCCTGGAAGAGCTGTGGGCATCAGCATCCTGGAGCAGGGAGCTCAGCACCCCTTCCCCAAGCAGCTGGGCTGGCTCCAGCCACCCATGGGTGCTCATGGCCACACCACACAGCCAGATCAGCTCCTCCAGGACTCCTCACCTCTCCTTGAAAGTGATTGATTTAGAAATTCCCACATTGCACAGGATCACAAAAAAATCCTTGACACAGGATGAGCCTTCTACGGCTCAGCCATGCAATTTTTTTCTTAATTAAAGTAAGGGGTCGCTGGGGTTTTACAGACTCGGGTTTTGCCTTTTTTTAGCTAAAAACTCCATGCAAGGGCCAAGTGTCCCTATAGCATGACTTTCACCAAAGTCTGTCATACTGCAAGAGTGAAATCCTTCCAGGCTACTTTCTGCAAATCCCTCTTGATTGGCATTAATTACCCTTCTCTCCTGTAATTCTCAATTAATCAAAACCTTTAGCAGTGCTGTGATGTAACCTTGCCTTCATTGTCCTCTTTTCCACCCGAAATCCATGTGAGCTTACCACTCCTTGGTGAGCATAAGCTGGATCCAAAATATACTCAATATACACCAGATTGGTAATAAATAGTTAAAAAACAGCCTCTGGATTTAATTAAATAGTCAAAAATGGCCTTTCACCCTGGGTTTTCAGCGTCCTCTATCTTTAACATGGATGCTTTAGGGAAATTCACAAGCACTCCCCAGGGCAGTGACCACGCCATGTTACATGATTTTACATGAAAATGGTCCTGGGAGGAGCCTGACCACTCTGTGGTGCAGGGATGCAGCCAGGGGACAGCAGAGCTTTCAACTGGAAATGTTTAAAGCAGTGGCTGCTCCTTGTCTGTAACTGCAGTGACACAGGGGTGGCATTCAGGGTGTCACCAACATCTCCCAAAATCCAGGGAACCACAGCACGTCCCCCACCACTCCAGAGCTCAGCCATCCTCCCCACTGGGCACCAATGTGCCCAAACAGCACCAAAATCCACCTTTAATTGCAGTGCAACCCTTCCACCAGACTGGACTGTTAACTTCATTCAGAAGAAGTAATTGGATTAATCAACCTGCACAGTAACCCCTCATCTCCAGAACTCGTGCATTAAAGCCCCTCTTGGAACATCACTCAGGCATAGTTAATTCAAAGGAGTTTGATTTAAAGTTACAGGACATTTTCCAGTGTTTTCCAGCAAGAGATCCTGGAAAGATCCCCGTGGCCACCTCTGCATCCTTTTCACTGCCAAGCAACAGAAGGAAAACATATTGATCACCAGGGATTTAAATGAGCAACGTTTTACCAGAGGTAATTAAAAAATTCCAGCAATAAGGTCTGTTAGCAAGGAGACATTAGACACCTGGAGAACAGCACCAGTGATCAAGACACAAAGCTGGAATAAACATGTTCAATTAAAGTAAATGAAGGAGTGAACACACAGTCAGACACTCCCAGCTGCTGAGGAATGGGAGGGCAGAGAAAAGCTCTCCTGAAGGCAACCACTGCTCCTACATTTTCATGCAGGACAGAATGTTTGGGTGGGAAAGGACCCAATGCCACCCCTGCCATGGTCAGGGACACCTCCCACTGTCCCAGGCTGCTCCAAGCCCTGTCCAGCCTGGCCTTGGACACTGCCAGGGATGCAGGGGCAGCCACAGCTGCTCTGGGCACCCTGTGCCAGGGCCTGCCCACCCTCACAGGGAAGAGCTTCCTAAATTTCTTTCACCTCCTTGCAGCAATTTCCAGGTATTTGGGAATGTGATTTGTACTGGCTCTGCTGCTCCCAAGATGTTTTTACAGCAGATCCCAGATGAGCACTTGTATCCTGAGTTACTCCACGTTAATGTACAGACTCTTTCTCTGCTCTCCAGTAAATAAATCAGCAGATTTTGCAATTGCTGAGCTAACACTGGTTCAAAACACCCGTCCAAGGAAACTCAAACAAAAGGAGATTTTCTTTTAAATATATAAAATGCAAGGCACAGCACAGCCTGACAGTCAGCTATGTTTTCCTTCCTATTCCCTCACAGTTTTAGCTGTCCAACTGAAATACCGGGATCCTGGCTCTCCAGATCTTCCCACACCAATATTTTGCAGCCTCTTCTTTACACCACACAGCAACTCCATGGAAGAGCATCCCCTAAATCCCATATCCAGTCTCCTCCAACAAAGGTAGGGGAGACAAAAACTTAAACAAGGAAGGATGCGGGAAAGAACATCAACACCTGAATTTTGGATCTCAGAAGGAGATTTGGGAGGTGGTGTTTTCAGCAAAGCAGTATTTGCATTCTGCTGGAAGGGCTGAGGGAAGGGGAGCAACACAGAACGCTGCCCGAGTCGGAAAATATTTGCAAAAGCATCTGAACACACTTTAGAAAACTTAAAACAGCAGAAAACCAACAACAACAAAAAAACAAAGGGGAACAAAAAAACCCTAACCAAACAAACAACAACAAACCAACAAAATAAAACAAAAATCACCACCATGAGATGCATCTTTTCTAGTTTCCACCTTTTGGCTTGAATTTTGATTTTTTTCCCCCTTAACCTGGCAATGTCCCCAAAAGAGTTAGGCAAATCCAAGGTTCTCCCTTCCTTTGGAATGGTGGCTGCCTTAGCTGCACACAAACACACACTTCCAGGAAGATCAGACACAGCTCTCATGAAACACTGGTAAGTCCACAGAACAAAGCACCCAAACAGAAGGAGAAAATAAAAACAGATTAATTAAAAAAAAAATCTATCTCAGCCATGGGGTGCTGCTCCTGCCTTCCCCATTCCCAAAACACAACAAAGCCACTCTTGGGTGGGCACACAGGACACCCTACCCCAACAGGAGATGCATTTACTGACATGAACATCCTTCCCTGTGCTACAGGAGCATTTCTTTATTCCCCCAACAGCCACAGGCTCCCTCTGGACACAGCCAGGGCTGCAGAGCTGCCACCAAGGAAGTCTCAGCTCTTCCACCATCACAGGGACACCCAGCTGTAAGATTTCTGTTCCCACTACACATTCCCTGGCTCAGGCCCAAGGAGCTTTGCCCCAACACCAGGAAATGCAGTTCCCATCCAAGGGATGCCTCTCCCTTGGGGAAGGACACAGAGCTAAGGTCACACAGCTGCTGATGCCACTCACCTTGAAGCCATTGGGTCCCATCAGCTCAGCTTAAGGACTTAACCCATTTCAAGGCTTAGTTACACCCACTCTTACCACCCAAAGTGGGGAGAACAACTGTTATTATTAACTAGAAAAGCAGCAGAACAAATAAAAATACATCTTGAAGTTACAGGAGTTTCAGAGTGCAGGAAGACAACTGATGAGCTCACTCAAATTAGGGCCAAAGAGTAACTCAAATCCACTACCAAACACTGCTCTGCCACTTTCCCCTCCCCTCTAAGGGATGACCTCATGCTTTGCTAGGTAGATAAATAAAATTAATGAGAAAAAACGAAATTAAATAAACATTATTTGAGTTTATTTCGCTGTAAAAGCAAAGAAGCTTTTCCCAACCATGCTGAGAGTTCCCAGTTCAGGTTGTACAAGGCCAAAGGTTTCTGCCTTCCTGACAAAACACTCAGTCCCCATAGCTGAGTTCCTTCAAACTGCAAGGGTCAGTGGTTGGATAGGGACAGCTGAACTCACGTGGCCTCACTCCCTGCCAGGGGCCAATGTGCACTCCTGGTAACCCACACCACCACCCACACCACCACCCACAGCTGGGCTTGTCCCACAGCACCTCCAAACCACAGAACCACAGAATCAGCTGGGTTGGAAAAGCCCCCAGACCATCGAGTCCAGCCATTCCCAGCTCTGCCCAGGCCACCACTGACTCCTGTCCCCAGCTTCCACATCCACACGTTTGTTAAATCCCTCCAGGGATGGGGACTCCACCACTGCCCTGGGCAGCTCTGGCAGGGCTGGACAACCCCTTCCACAAAAGAATATTCCTAATATCCAAATGCATCAGGAAAGGCATTAGTGACCACGCACACTCATGGATGCACCAGGGATCTGGGACCCTGTACAAAGAGGATGTGATTTACAAAACAGAGAGATGTGAAGCAACCCATGTCCCCTCATGGCTGCTCTGCCTTCCATCCCACACTGGGGTGAAACTGGAGCCTGCTGCAAAATTTCCAGTGGGTATTTTTAGGTGATTTATTAAGAAGAATAAGAAAAAAAATCCCTGTTTGGATCATGGCATGGTGCTATCATCATGCAGAGATGCCATCCAAAGTGAATACCACCCTCTCCACCTGAGATACCAAACCAGCCTTTGCCAGTTTCAGTTTCCCTCCTCTCTGTGGCACCTCTCACCTTGCTGCTCCCTGATAAGGCAGCAAGGCTGGCTTTCCTTCTCCTTATCTGCACTATTAAAGGCACTGCCCAAGCACAGCCTCCCAATTCCCAGCTATGGTGGAGATAAGACCCACTTTGTATAAACAAAAATACTCTGGTAAGAGCAGACTCGAAAGTGAGAGGAGGGGGATCTATCAGAGCATCAGAGAGATGCATTCAGCTGCAGAAAGGCAAATATTTGCTTTCCCCTCCTCTCCCCATTCTCCCTGTGCTGTATTTGCAAATCAGGGTCACTTCCAACAACGGGATGTCCCCTGCACCAGGCTGAAAGCCACATGCCAAGCAACCCTTCAGAGCTCCAGCTCAGCCCAGAGCTCACCTCCCACCAGATTCTCCTTGAGGATTTCAGTCATTGATTTCACTGCACAGGGACTGGGGACAAGGCCTGCAGGGACAGCACCCAGGGAATGGCTTCCCAGTGCCCGAGGGCAGGGCCAGATGGGATCTGGGGCAGGAATTGCTGGCTGGGAGGGTGGGCAGGCCCTGGCACAGGGTGCCCAGAGCAGCTGTGGCTGCCCCTGCATCCCTGGCAGTGCCCAAGGCCAGGCTGGACAGGGCTGGGAGCAGCCTGGGACAGTGGAAGGTGTCCCTGACCATGGCAGGGGTGGCACTGGATTGGCTTTAAGGTCCTTTCCACCCAGTCCCTTGTGTGATTCTGGAATTTCCCCACAGAGGGTATGCAGAAGCCCACAGAAGTATTTCCATGCTCCTTCAGTTGCTGGCATTTCCAGCTGCAGGATTGTGGATCTGAGCTCCAGACTAACGCCTTTCAGAGGGGTCACCTCATCCAGGACACAACACATCCCAGGTCTTTGCTGGGTCTGCACCTATGGCCACAGCAGAGCAGGATCTGGGGACAGCCTGGCTGCCACCCACGGGCACAGCACATCCACAAAGCCAGCTCCTGACTGCCAGCACTGATGTCCCAGGGAGGAATCCCAAGGGAGTGGTTTTCACAAAAGCTCTTTTCACAGGAAAGCAGTTTAACCTGCTCAAAAGGCATTTTAGCCTGTTCAGAGAGGAGGTTTCCCCTCTGTCCATCTACCAGCAAAGCACTGACAAAGGCCTGGGCTTTATTTCAAAGGAAGCCAGCAAACCTTAGCATCCCCACAGCCTGTCCCCAGCCAGGAACGCTGTCTGGGAAAGCTCATGAGCTGGGATTTCCCCACTCCTCCAACACTCCTGAACTCATTTCAGTGTTTGCATGTGCAGGAGAAAGCCCACATCTCATTTTGCACTGGCACAGGGAAAAATAAGCCACAAATCTCTCCTCATCACAAGATAGAAAAGGATAGAGGCTGCTCCAGCAGTGAGACAGACTGCCACAGTTAATATCATTATCACTCCTAACCTGTGTTTTATTGCTGCAGTAAATTTATCCCCAGAGTCTTACATTCAGTCTGCAGGAATAAAATGCAAGAGGCATCCCCAGAATAACTGCTTTAAATCCCCTGAAGTGGGGGGGTTTTGTGAGCACATCGAGGGGCTGTTGAACACAAACAGAGAGTTCAGCAGCTGCCAACCCCACCCAGGGCAGCTCGGGGGGCTCACAGCATCCCCCCAGCCCTGAAGGCTGGTGCCAGGTGGGAGGGACAGCCAGGGACACAGCTGCAGGACACCACCCCAGCACCACCTGGCTGTTGGAAGGACACACCACCCCTGAGGAGATCCATTGGGATCTCAGGTGTCGCCCCAGCCCCACAAATGTTCACGGCTGGCTGGGCAGGCAGAGGTCACTGCTGTATTTTCACACCCACGCTCGGTGCAGCCCGGGGTTTGTGGCATGAAGGACACGCCACCCACCCCCTCACTGCTGGTTTATGGCCACAGCACAGAACCCACGCAGGCTGAGCTGGAGGCTTCAGCTTTCCCCAAGCTCTGCCTGCAGATAAAGGGTGGGAAAAGCCATGTCTCCATTTTTAACTGGCCTGCTTCCATCCAACAACTTAAACATCCTTAATGCATCTCAGCCATCTTACACAACCCTCATGCATGGGCACTGCAACGCCCGAGAGACTCCTCCAAGCATCAGTCGTGGACAAGTGTGTTAACAGAGCAGCCAACTTTCAAATCAGACATCAATTATGTACAAAGCCTGTGAGAGACAAGGGTCAGTGCTGTTTATGAGGTTAAAGCAGGTAAGGCAGATGCAGCCAGGGCCTCTTCCATCTGCTGGGGTGTTTCAAAAGCTCTTCAGCTTTCAAAACATGAGCCCTGGTTCAGACCTGCACTCATCTGCTCGGCCCTGGCTGAAAAAATTACATTTGTTTTGTGTGAGCAGGAGGAGCGAAGCCAAGCCTTCCAAATCAGCCTTTTCCCTTTCCAGACAAATTAACTATACTGAAGTTTAGCCTCACGCCAGGACAGGTTTGTCCAGATCCCAGGTACATTTTAGCTGTTCCCAGCTTTCCAGCTGCTTCCCAGGCAGGTGAGAGTGAGCAGGGAGGCACCAGGGAGGCAACCCTCCTGCCCATCCCGAGCCTGCCCATCGCTCCAGAGCCACTCACACCAGCTCTGGGCATCCAAGACCCACTGCTAAGGCTGCAGAAATTCCTCTTGAGTCACTCATGGGACACAGGGCCTCCTCGGAGCTCAGAGCCCCCAGTGACCAGCTCAGACACCCAGAGGTGCGTGCAAAGGAAATTAATTTATCTAGACAAGCGTCAGGGCTACGTCTCTTCCAGCCATCTCTGCAAATGCACGTAAAAGGAGCATTTATCAACAGGGACGCATCCAAAAAATGTCAGTCTACTGGCTCTGAGGCTTGAAGGCAGAAGAAACAAGATTTTAACCCGAGGAAGGTGCTAACTCGCTCGGTGAAGATACTTGAAGCTTATTTCTAAGCTTCAAGTTATATTATAATGTGGCTCTTCAAAGAACAGCTGTTTGGGGAACAGCTCAGAAAACAAGAGTGGGTTTTACACTGTGGAAGGAGAGCAGTGGAATCCTGGCTGCAGGCAAAAGCAGAGCATTAAAAAATACCTACAACCTGAACGATCACACAAAAGCCTGTTTGCGAAAATAGCAACAAAGGTTCAAGACTTGGACCCCCTTCCAGAAATGAGCAGCAGTTCCAGCACATCCCTAGGGTGGACTTTTTGCCCCAAAACGCTGCCTGTGCAGCACAGCTCATCTTCCCATTTTCAGGTGGGCTCTGGCATGGCTCCATCCCCTTGGACATTCACACCAGGATCTCCCAACATCGTGTGCCTGCATCTCAGCAGCACCTTGCAAACTGCTACAAGGTGAGTTTAGCTGCAATATGAAATTGAGGCAGAAATGTTGTTGCCATACTCCAGGAGGATTACAGGACTATTTTTAATAAGAGGTTTAATAAGCTTTAAGCAGAGTAAGTTGCTTTTTTCTCAGCTCACATGGCTGCAAAGATAAAACCCTGCACAAAGCAACAGCCACAAGCTGCTTGACAGAACTTGCAGCGCTAAAAATTATGGAGTTACCTCTTCAAAGAATGTTCTCCTTTGTTGCCTTTGAAGAAAAAGTTTATATACTACAAACTGAGGTTTGGCTATCTTGCAGTTTTACTACATCACACAGGGCTGCACCTCTGCAGTTTCTGTTTGGTTTTGGCCAGGCACCCATAGGATCAGGAATGAGCAACACTGAAGGTTTGGAGCACGGAAAAAAAACGCTTAAATCTGGCTTTGTGGACTAATATTCTTTATGAACTCAAGATGCACGCCATCAGGGCACCCTCCTGAGCTGGGACAGTCAAAATCAATTCCCACACCACATTCCAGATCATCAGCCACTGCTGGTCACCCACAGCTGGGCCAGAGCCACACCACGCTGGACCACAGCTCCCAACACCCTCAGCCACATCCCAAAATCCATCAGCCACATCCCAAAGGTGACAGGGATGGTCATCTCCAGATAACACACATCTGCTGAAAACCAGTTAGTATCAGTATTATTTTNAAAAAAAAAAAGAAACAGAAAAAGAAAGCAAGCCCATTTTGAACCTAGGAAAGGGTCAGCACAATACAATTTAAAATTATATGTAACTATTAATTTTTTCTACCCTGTGAGCGTTTCTCCCTCCCCCACCACTTAGCACAACCTCTATTGTCTGAAAAGCGTTTAACTGGAAGTGGGTCATGTCTCCTGGCATTACTAAATCTTCCCAAATTTCCCCCGATTAGTCAAATGCAATATCCTCTCTGACATCTGAATGATTGAGGTAGTGTGTAATGCCATTTTTCCCCTGAATGAGCCACATCAAAGAGGGTTATAAGCCTAGAGATGGCATGCCAGATAAAAGAGTCGCCAGCAGATTGTGCCCAAAATATTACCAAGGAAAATTAAATCGTTTTGTTGGAAGGTTTCTCCTTTGGAAACATTCAGTTGTTAGTATTGAAAGTGGAGAGACAAGAAACCGCCTTCAGATTTGCTGGTTGTGAGCTGAGTGGTCCCATAGTTAAAACATTTGTGCACATGGAAGGTTTTCTGTCAGCCACAACATCCAGCCTGTTCCTCACACAGGCACACCAAAAACCATCCTGCTGGGAGTTAATGACAGCCTAAATTTGGGTAGTACCTCTCAAATGACTGAAAATTACAGCAGAATTNCTACTCCAGAAAAAAGAAAATACCATTTAGTAACTGGGATGTAACGCAAGCAATAGCTCAGACATGAGTTATATCCAAAGGGTTCAAAAATACCACCCTTTGAAGCAGAAGGATGCCAGGAGCCTGGAAGGATCCTGGGACAAGAGCTGCTCCAGTGCTGATGGGGGCTGAGCTCTCTCCTGGCAGGAAAGGAGCTGGAGCTGATAAATACGTGTCAGGGTGGTGATTAGGTGAGATCCGGGCAAAGTTTAGTCAGTAACAGCAGGGTTTGCATTCTGCTGATTTACCTCACGTGACCTCACAGTGCTGAAACTTTGCACCAGAGCAAAGGCTGGCAGGAGACAGCACCTTTTTCAGTCAAAAAATAAAGAAATAATTTATTATTTTTTTAAAGAGTGAGAGGGAGCAAGACCTTTTGGCATTGACAAACAGAATATTCTGCTTTTGAGAACTGGCTTTTTAATGAAAGATAAGAAGTGTGCAGCACAGAAATCCATATTAAAAAAGAGGGGCCCCAGGGAGGTTCCATTTGGGTGAGAACACTGTTTCAAATGCCTGGTGGTGGATGCAAACCTCTGTTTTGGGTAGAGCAGTGCTTGGGGAGGAAAAGCCTGCTTGCAGCTCGTTTTTGGGGACTGCAAGTCACTCAGCCTGGAGCAGCCTCAGGCACCTCCACCTTCTCCAGCACAGAGAAAGGGAAATTGGGGCAGGTTTTTGATACTAAGGGTGGTTCAGGCCCACCCTGATGGTCAAGCAGGTTTGGGTTGCTCAAGGCTGGTCAGCACTTCTCGTGACCACCTGGAACCACAGGGACAGACCCCAAGCTTGGGAGGGCTCCCCAAACCCCAGGGGTGTGAGCACAGCCATCCCTCACCAGAACAGCAGCGGGGAGGGCAAAGTGCAGAGAGATGAAGATTAGCTCTGACAGCCTCGACTCTGAGTTTATTTTGGCATGGCAAGAGCACACGAGGCTTCAAAGCAGCTCTGACGAGCAGGGGCCGGGCAGCAGCGACTGCCCCGAGCTGAATTCCCCAGCCGTCCCTGCCACTGGTTGCACCCAAAGCATCAGCCCTTCAACCCTCAGCACCGGGGTTTTACACAACTGAGACCTGCAAGCCCTGAGACACCTCGATTTTTCTCCTTCCCTCCTGCTTGTTTTTAAATGGAGAGCTTTATTTAAGAGTTCTGCCTCCATCCCCTGCCACAGCGCAGACAAAGCATCAGCACTACTCTCACCACTCTGCTCAGGGAAGGACAGCTTTTCTCCTTGCTGGGGCAGGATCCAAACAAAAAACTAAGGCTTTGGAAAGGAGATGGAAAAGAGAAAACAAGCAGAAGGAAGGGAGAGCAACAGATTTTAAACCTGGTGCTTTTAGGGTTTACAGGAGCAAGGTATGAGCTGCTTATCTCTGGCCAGGGCTGTGAAGCAGGAGCTGCAGGAGAGCCAAGGGCAGGACTGTCACCCTGGGACCTCTGCTCCCATGGGGACAAAACCCCAGCTGAGAGGAGCAGACACCCCTGAAGGCAGCTCTACACCAGCCCATGGGTGAGATGTTCACACCTCATGCCTTCCCTCAGAGCTTTTCCGTGGTGTTACAGGTCTTGCTTCAGCTGAAACATGCCTTGTTGGTACCATTATTGGCAGGATGATTGTGCGGGTGTTCACAGTCTAATCCAGCAGGGAATTGATTTCTTCCAAGGCCAGGTGAGACAGGAAAGCAAAGGGACAGCACAAGGAGATGAGACATTGACCAAGCTCTGGATAAGCAGCTCCTTATCTTCAATTTCTTTCTTTCGTTTATTCCTTACCTCTGAACACAGCAGTGAAAGAGGCATCAGCTAACCACAAACAGGCACCCTACAGCTGTGGGAAGGGCTGGCAAGACCCACACCGTATTCCCACATCCACCTCCCACCCAGGATTGTGTGGCTCTGGAGCAGAACCTTCTCCTCTAACCTGTCTCCAGAACAGGACACATGGTCCTACCAGGAGATGTGGGACCAGCCCAAGACCACAGCAGCCCAGTGAAAGCCACCTCCAGCTCTCCATGCCCACCCCACCAGGAGACTGAGTGTTCCTGAAGGAGCCCCAGTCCATGCCCAGGGCACTCTCTGGGCAAAGAACAGCAATACCCACAGCACCCAGCTTCCCAGAGCTCACAGTAATTATGCAGCATAAATCCACAAGGAGTTACTCAGCTTAATTAGATTGAAAATTACAACTTCTATCATCTCAGCATCTTGGCATCCACTGGCTGCCTTGAGATATGCCTGTACAAACCATGCCTGCCTGGGGTGTAGCACCAAGGACCAGCTCCTCAGCAGGCACAGGGAGCAGATTTTTTTGTTTCTGTTTTGTTTTGAAGCCCTTTACAATGCTCATTTGCTAATACACATGTCAGCAGCGCCAGGTGCTTGCTCACACCCAGCCTGCTTTGGCAGGTGGAGGTTTACCTGTGCCACCTGAAACCATCCCTGTGGGGCTTCCAGAAGAAACTGGACATTCCCATGATTTTTTTAAAAACACCTTTAAATAAATCAAGGGTCTTTTTACCCTTTGAAGAGCAGGGACTCGCTGTGCCACATCCCCGAGGTGTAACACACTGTTGTGATAAGTAGGGGCTGTGATTCACCCCCAAGAAATCCTGCTCCCAGCAGGATATAAGTGGTGGTTAGCACATCCTACCAGCACTCACATGCTGTGACATTTCCAGCAGGGAGCCTGGGCCCTGACTCATGGGAAGGCTGAAGGTTGGCATTAGCTCTAAGTGCTCCACCAAGGTGTGGAGACACCAAGAGAAACCCATCCCTCCTTGGGCTGCCCCTGGTCCTTCAGGGTGGGAACTGGTTGTGGTCTGAAAAGGCTGGACAACCCCAAATGTGGAAAGGAGGTTCTCAAGGAACAGCTGAGCTGGAAGCACGTGGTGAACGGAGACATGCACATGAGAGCCAAGAGAAACATCCAAAAGTCAGAATGGACATTAGGTGTAGGTTCCCCAGAGCAGCTGTGGCTGCCCCTGGATCCCTGGAAGTGTCCAAGGCCAGGCTGGACAGGGCTTGGAGCAGTCTGGGACAGTGGAAGGTGCCCATGGCAGAGGTTGGATGACCCTTGAAGTCTCTTCCAACACAAACCTTCCTTTGATTCCATGACACAGCACACATCTCCCATTGAGGATCCATGGAAGCACCAAACACCCGGAGCACCCAGAGAAGGCAAAGCCACCCCAGTGGTGCCACCACAGTGCCCATGTGGGAGCATGAAGAGAGGGAGGTGAGGAGGACATGAACAGGATATCCTTATAACCTGCCCTGCACCATCCAGAGGCAGGGAGGGCAGCCAGAGGGGCTACACTCTGCTGCTGCTGGCCTGCAGGGCCTGAAGCACCACTGGCTTCCTGGGGACAAACACAGGGCACTGAAAGTCAGTGCCACAGAAAACTGCTCAGGGAGGAGAAAACTCATACTGAAAACTCATATTGAAATCTAAAAAAAGAGAAATCAGATGGGGTTTGGTTAAAAATGGCAGAGGATGGTGGCACAGCATGTCAGGAGCACACGCTGCTGGAGGAGCTGCAGCACCATCCCATCTCCCTGCACCATGCCATGGGTTGGGATCCATCACCTGCAATTAAGGGCTTATACTGCTCACAGTGAGAGTTTATGGAGCTGTGCTGATTACAGTTCTTACAGTCCCACAGTCCATACTTGGACATGTTTAACTCATTCCCGTGATTCCCAGGTTTCAGTCAGCCAGAGACTTCAGACACAGATAAACCAAGGACAAAAGGAGAGCACAGCTGGAGAAAGAGTCACATCTCCAGACTGCAGGCTCTTCCCTGGAGGGATGCTCTTCTCCAAACCCTCTGGATACCACAGGAAAGGCAAAGAGCAGAAATACCAAACCCCCAAAAGCTTCATTAGTACAACTGATGAGTTTACCCTGACCCAGACCACTCATTAGAGAGTGTTCACGTGAGGAAAACCACATGAAGCCCCTCACCCACCAAGCCTGGTCCTTCCCAGCCCTGCCACCATCCCTGGACAGATCCCTGCTCATGCCTGAAGTTCCAGGCTAAGCCAAAACCCAACCCAACACCACAGGATGTGTCTTAGAGCAGCCCAGTGGCGTATGAGGACAACTGCTTTACAACCAGCTCGAGACACAGAAAGCTCAAAGGGAACTTTTTTCAGTTCTGATAAGTGGAAAATTCTTCCCTAAAGTGTTCTGCAGTCATTTCAGGTGTCTGCCACAGCCTGAGGTTTCGCTGCAATTAACAGCAGTCATTTTCCTGACCTGGATTGCAGTTCACTCTGATGTTCCCTTAACCACCACCAAACGCCTCCGTGCACAGGAAGGGTCAAAGGTCAGGCAACAGCACCACACAAAAACACCCAACTCGGAGTCTCACCTGCTTTACCTGATATTTATTACACCCATGGCTAGCTCAGAAGGTCCAAAGTCCCCCTTCAAGCTCAAGTGGGGCTACTCCTGGGGATTCCCTGAAGGACAGCTATCCCAGTAAGGGTACAGCACTCCTGTTTTGGACAGGCCTTCAAATGAATTGGTGTGTAAATTGAAAGTCCAACACACCTGGAACTGCACTGCTTTACAGCAAACTGAGAAGTTTAGACAAGTATGTATAAAAATACAGTCACAAACACACACAGCCTTCCTTCTTGGTCACCAGAAGAGATGCATGAGTTCACATTCAGGGTCATTATTTTCTGTGCGTGGTAACTGGCAGCAAGAAAGAACAACAAAGCAAAAATCCTCCCTTGTAAATACATTCCTCAATAGCAGCCAGGCTGCCTGTAACAAACAACCTTGGATAAACTCCTTCCTCAGGGCAGGAAGGACTCATCCCACCCAATCCCATAAGAACCAGCACAGCACCATCTCCGACCCACTGCTGCTCCCATCCTTCACCCTGGAGTTAACCCAGAAAACCACTCCAACTTGGGCTTCCCTGCACTTGGGATTTCCACGCCACAGTTTCACACCCTTGGAGCAGAATCAGGGCAGGAATTCTCAAAAACAGTTTTTTGAAAGAGCAAGCTGATTAATCCCAACCAGCAAGAGGGCACACAGCTGGGATCTAGCTAATTAACCCTGCTGGAACCACTCCTGGGGCTGTGCCCCACACCTGCACTGAGCTCCCTGCTCCTTGGCTCAGCGGCTCTGGTCTGACCCAAGCACAGGGGCTATTAAATGCACAACTGAGACAAAAAATTGCACAAGCAGAGGAGAAGATGGGGTTATTTTTGCAGCACCAAGCCCCTGGAGCAGCGTGCCCTGTGGTGGGACGCGCACCCACAGAGCGCCAGGAGAGCCTGGGGTGAATCCCAGCCAGCCCCTGCCCATCGAGGGAGGGAAATGCCCCCACACCACAATCTCCCACCTCCCTTGGATCCACTCAGACCCAGTGGACTGGAGGATACCTAAGCCCCAGGCTTGGCTGTGCCTTTCTCTGCCCTGTGCCACCGTGGGGAAGCCGTGGGGGCCCCGAGCAGCTGCAGCGCTGGCCGTGCCCTTGGCACGGTCCCCAGCTGCAGAGAGCTGGCTGGAGCAATCAGAGTTTACATTTCAATGATTTTCTCTCTCTGCCACTGCAGCTCATAATGAGGCAGGATCAGGAGGAGCCCGGGGATGCCGACGGACCCGGCTCCTTCAGAGAGATGGCCCCATCCTTAAATAAAAACCCCAGCGTGGCCTCCGAGCTGTCCCTGCCCTTTGTGGCGTGACCCAGACATGTTCTCATAATCTAAAATTAAGGAAAAAAGACCAAAATAAAGACAAAAACCTTCAGCTATAACCTGCTTTTCCTGATAGGAGCTGCAATGGCAGCAGCAGGGGTTCAGGAGCTCTGCAGCATCCCGTGGATGTCGTGGGACTGGACCCCAAACACTCCCTGACCTCAACACTTATTCCCAGAAATTCATTCCACACAACCCTCAGAAAATCTTCTCTCTCCTTCCCAGCTGCTCCTCAGCCCCAAACCAGCTCACAGGCACACACCAAGGATGAATCCTCCCTGAGCCTTGCAGGATAAATAATTCTCAGGTTTTATGCCAGAAGGTTTATGCCAATTCATTGACTCAATCAGTGTGTGATCACACTGGCAGCATTTATGCACTTGTGAAAAGTTTCTCCCCAGGGTCAGAAACCACCAATTCATTCCAGCTATTTCATTTAATACTACTTTAAGCGAAAACCAGAGGGTTTTCTATGCCCAACACCAGCCATTAGGAGAGGATTTTTTTAATGCATCAAGTTCCATAGTCTGTAAGAAAATACTTGGCAAATAGCAGCCACTTTGCACAATGAGAGGGAAAAAAATAATATGAAAAATAAATACCCTGGTTTCTTATTTACCCAGAGCTTGCAAACCTTCTGAAGAGCATATCTTGAGCTGCACAACAGCCCAGGAGCAGAAAGACACAGATCATTGCCTGGCAGAAGCACTATTTTGCATGAGGTTCAGAGGCTATACTTACAAGGACAATTAACATATTTTAAGAAGCACCTTTAAGAGAGCAGAACATCAGAAGCCAAAGCAATTACAGTTGTTTTTGTCACAGGAAGAGCTTCACCCTACAACCCAACAAAGGTCAGCCACACAAACAACTCTAATTTCTGGTTCAGTGCTGCAAATCAACCCTGCTGCTGGTGGTGGCACCTTTCAAGGGATGTCCTCGTCCATCCCTCCTGCCCAGCTCCCAGCCCAGGGCACAGAGCATCCCGTTATCCCAGGGCAGGGCCACTCTGGCACCTGCACAGGCTCACAGGCTCATGAGCTGCCTCTTCCTGGTGGAGGGGATTTGACAAACTCCCCTGCCCAGCAGGAACCAGCCTGCCTGGGCAGTGCAGCAGCCAGGCACATCAGGGACACGGCAGGAGCAGGGCCAGCACAAGCAGCCTTAGGAAGATGTTTCTTGGGCAATGCACAGTTAGGCAAAGTTCTGCTTCTCCACTTGGAGAAGGTTTTTGCAGGCTGGAATCCTTGAAGTCACTACCTGCCTTATTCCTCCTGCACAGGCTGGTGCCAGCAGCTCCAGGACCAGGTCTGCATCCTCTACCACAGAACTCCTTTTCTGCTGGGACACGCAATAAACTCCTGTTTGATTCTGCCACAAAGTAAAATCCACAACCAGATAATCCCTGGGTCCCCAGGTGGAGCAGTGGGAGAGAGAAGAGGGAATGATCCCTCCATAACTATTTACCAAAGTGGAGGCCTACATGCTTGAAGGTTGAGGCATTTTTGGAACTACCCTCATGCTGGTAATTAGGCAGAGCTTTAATTATCTTGCTTGATGGGGGCTATTAAACACCAGTCAATCCTGACCTGGAAGGGGCACAGCAAGGCATTCCATGGAGAAGGCCTCCAAGAGAAGCTCACAGCTGCTGGTATTCCCAGGATGGGTTCCTCTCCTGCCTAAGTGCTCCCCAGGGCAATCCAACACTCAAGAAAACTACTACATGTCCCCACACGATCCCAGAAAACCTTCTCCAAGCACCACACGGAAGCTAAGGGCCCTCCACACAACATATACCAGCTCCCATTGCAGCTCAGCAGGAAGCAGACCTGAGAATTCCCACCTGGATGCCCAGAAGTGTCTCCTCAGCAGTTCCTCTCATCCTGGTTCCAGCAGGAGGAGGGATGACTCAGAGGACGGCTCGCGTGGCTGTGCTAACACAAGAGCACACATGGGATCCGTGGGCCCTCAGCAAGAGAGCTGTACTGACTGAGGATCACCTGCCTCCCCTCCTCTGCTGCCCCCAAACAGCCTCACCCCTGCACCTGGGCAGCAGCTCCTGCACATTCCTGCACATTCCTGCACAGAGCTCATGTGCAGGGGGCCCAGGACCTGCCCCAGAGACCAACACATCCCCCCTGCCTCGGGGACCAGGCTCAGCACCTCCAGGCCCTTGGGTTTGTTGTGGGTTTTAAGCCTTCTTTCATCTTTTTCTTGTACTCTCAAAGTCATAGGAAACACTTTTCCTGCTGCTTCAAAGGCCAGAGCTGGCACAGAGGCCCCATGCAGCAGACAGCCCAGCAGGACAGTCCTAAATTTCACCGTGACTCAGCTGCACAGATGACCCATGTGGGCTCCAAACCATGGCCCCACCACCTAAAAATCCAGCAGCACCCCTAGAATGTTCCTGAAAAACTGAACAGGCAACAGCAGAAGGGACGGTGCTGAAGCACCTGCTTTCACCAAGAAACTCTGTTTTTATTAAAAATAAATCTTAGGTTATCAACACACAGAGGTTGCCATCAAATCCCCGTCACTTCCCTGTCAGAAAGTCCCTACACAGCAACAGCTGCCTCGGGAGGCAGCTTACACCTGTTCAACAGATCAACAGGAATGTAAACCAAGGCAGCATAAAAAAGACCACACAGGTTAACTACCTGCTCATCAAGTTAAAAATCAATTAACCAGGTTGATTTAATCAGCTCATCAACAGGGATAACAGCACTGGGAGCCAGCCTCCCTCCTCCCTAGGGACGCTTGCCATCACATCCCTGCACTCGTCCTAAGAGTGCATCCTTGGCACCTCAGAGCTGTTCAGTCACAGCTTTACTTCTGCTCCTCTCCGGATTTTCCACGGGAAAAAGATTTTCCAAACTTTGCTTTAGAAGTGCCCCCGAGAAGGATGGAGGTCATCCCTCCCACAGACAGCCCAGCTCAGTCCAGCGGGGCCCCTGCAATCCCCACAGGTTCTGAGGAGGAGCTGCCAGATCCGCCATCCGTCCTGCCTCCCTTTGATACCGACAGCCAAAGAAAAAGATACGTGTCAACCCCCGACATTACATTAAAAAAGCTGCTGGGAAAATGAGTTACAGAAGCAGAAATCTGCAGCAAAGTTAAGCCCAGGGGACAGAAAGTGATTCCTGGTGCCAATCTGGCAGCAGCTCCGTGAGCTGACCACGGCCACAGGAAGAACCTAAACCACTAAAATGCTCATTATGACAACAGATGATGCTGCCACTCTTACGCAGCAAAACCCTTCCTGAAGCCAAGCTCCCCTCCCGAAGAGCCCTTGCCGAGCGTTATTGACGGCTTTGACAGAGCACATTCCCCGGATCCCGGCACTCCCGAGCAGCCCCGGGAAGACGCAGGGCACAGCGAGGGCTGTCTCCACATCAGCGAGCTCCAAACCAGGCGGATCTCGCACCGCCTGCGAGGAGCGCTTTCATCGGGACAAGTCAATCGGCAAAGATCTCTCTGGACACAAGCCTCTCCCTGGGAAGAGGAGCGGAAAGCCCTGAACTGCGTGGGAGGCATCCACAGCCTGGGGCTGGCCAAGGGCTGGGAATACCCAAGTATCCCACAGCCACAAAGTAACAACAACAAAAAATTAAAACCAGAGTGGAAGCAGTGATTTTACAGTCCAGACCTCAGGTTCTGCTTTAAAAAGAGCACCTGAGCCTCCAGTGACCACCACGATCACTTTTTAAGAGCAAACCTTCCCTCTGGGAAGCGCCGGGCCCTTCGGGGCGCGGTGCCCAGCCAGGCCACCAGCCATGTCACCTTCCCTGGCTGCCATGAGGAAGCGGCCGCGTCCCATAGCTCCCCTGCCAAGGGATCACATCCAGGAGTTGTGGAACAAAAAGGACTCGGGAAACCGGACACCTCGGAAGCCTTCCGGTGAGTTACGGCACTCACTCTGACATTCTGTGATTCTAAGCACCGCATCTTCCTCCCCCTCCACCCCCGTGGTTTAGGAACACCGGAGGGAAGAATTATTCCAGGGGGATCTGGGGAGGCTGAGAGTGTTTTGGCCGAGCAGGTGGCGGAGCGCACGGAGGGCGAGGCGGCCGCCGCGACCCACGGGCGAAGTTCACCCTCCAGCGCAGAGAACCCTGGTGGGTGAAACGCCGGGGGACAGGGAGAGGATCGGGAGGGGATCGAGAAGGGATCGGGAGGGGATCGAGAAGGGATCGGGAAGGGACCGGGACCCCGCAGAGGGACGCCGGGGGTGCCCCCTCCGCATCCCGCGCACCTGCCGCCGCCGTCCCGGCGGGTGCGGGAAAGTTGCGGAGCCCCTCGAGGACGGGAAAGCGGCCCCCCCAGAGCACAGAGAGGACACGGAGAGGAACCNGGAGGAGGAGAAGAAGGAGGAGGATGAGGAGGAGGAGGCAGCGCCGCTCCGCCTCCGCCGCGCCCCGCTCAGGTATGGGGAGGTTCGGCTCAGCTCCCTTCGGTTCGGCTTTTATTATTATTTCTTTTTCTAAAAAAAAAAAAAACTCTTTTTAATAAATATTTTTTCATCCCGGCCGCTTCCCCCGCGGTCCCCCCTTTCCTCCGACTCCCCTCGGGCAGGGTCCCCCCGGCAGCGCAGGTTGGTGCTGCGTTTCGGAGGTTTTTTTGCCTTTTATCTATCTTCCGTTCCCACAGAAGAAGAGTAATTAAGCCCCTTGCAGGTGCTCCTTGGTTTTCGGGTCTTCAATCCCCCCACCGGCCTCTGGGGATCACCCACGCTTTGGGGAGCGAGGAACGGCATTACTGGGGTGTCCTTTGCCAGGACACACCTGTTCCCCGGGACAAGGGCATTTCCCTCGTGAACCCACTGGAAATCCACTCAAGAAATGTGCCAGGGATAGTTTTTCTCTGTCTCCTGCCTGCAGGTGGGTTTGGGGTCCCACCAGCACCACTGCTCCTGGGCGCTGCCTGACACATCTGTCACTCCTACACCGATGGCAGGAATTGCAACTTCCACAGCAACAGCCAAAAATTGATCCCAGCCTGTCAAATCTGTGGCCATGCTGCTTCCCTCCTTCCCACGGGGGCACCCTGTTCTGCAATTCATGCTTATACGGCACTTTTAGAGCCTGAGAAGGAGAATGAAATGCAAAGTATTCCTAATTAACCACTACTGCTATTCTTTATCATTCAAGGTATTTTGCATATTAACTGAGCAGGCAGAAACCACGCTCAGCGGATCCTGTTCTCTGTCACAGTTGTTTACTCCGTCACTGGGATCCCTCCTCCCGTGGTTTCAGGCTGTGACACTCACAGGGCACCCACAGCCTTTCCTCAAAGTGATCACTGGTGGCATCTCACACTCTGTTCCTTGTCCCCTGCAGGATAAAACTCTCCCCTTTGTCATCTTTTCCCTCTCCCACCCCAGAGCCTGGCAGGGAGCAGTGCTGGTTTGGTGGAAGGACAGCCAGCATTGCAGATACCTCTCTTTTCCAGCTCTGATATCCTTGATCAATCA
>WEIU01005911.1:59108-79732 GCA_013389925.1 Aegithalos caudatus | reverse complement strand
AGGTGGCTTTGGAGGAAGTCTGGGAAGGAGGAAAAAAGGGGAGGAAAAAACTGCACCATGTCTAGAAATTACCCTGGGAAAATTTGACAGCGTAATCTCTGCAAAGCCTCCAAGAGAGCTTTGTCAGGCAAACAAAACTTGCTCCTCTCATTTCATTAAATCAACTGCAGAAACAAAACGTGGAGCACTGGTGCAATTAGAAGGGAAGCTTTCAGTGAAGCTGGGGTAGCAGTGATAGCCCCGAGGCAAAGCACAGCCATTCCCATGAAATACCAGCCGGTGTCACATGTGAGTCTCCATTAATCTAAAACTTTAATTTAACTCAGAAACTAAAAACCCAAAAATACATACAGACTCCCTGAAGTACATCCTAACTGCTGAGTTGCTGGAAATTGTCTCCTCCAGGAGATAGAAGCTTCTTTCCATTTGGGAATCAAAACTGGTGTTGATCAAATTTAACAAGCATGGGCTCTTAAATAGCAGTTTTGGTACCCCCTCTTGCATTCACATGGAAGCTACCTTGAGGTAAAAATTAAGTAAGTACCAGGGGATTTCCCCCTTCAAGTCCAACCAGTGGATTCTTTACAAGTACAGGATGGATTGGAGTTCATTTTAAGGTCCCAGCCTTATCCCTGTATTGTAATGACACATGGAGACCCCAGGAAGAGATGGATGGATGGATGGATGGATGGATGGATGGATGGATGGATGGATGGATGGGTGATGGCACAGGCCAGTGAGGAGCATCAGTGCTGACAGCTCTAAATGCCATCAGAGCAGAGCTGGCTGTTGCTAACTACAACCCCAGGTCCTGAATTTTTGCATGCAAAGATGTCCCAAAGGCCTCAAATCTGTATTTCACTCCTCCTGTGCCACACAGAAGTCACCACGTGCCACATCTGGGCACAGTCCTGGGGTCTGGCAGAGTCACTGTTCCCTGGGCTCTGGCTGTTTCTGCAGCAAGGGTTCCTACCTGGGTTACAGTAATGATAAATTATACCAGGTGATAAAGCAATGAATAATTAACATTCCTGCAAATAGAACTGAACCTCTCCAAGGCCCTGCAGTCCGGCCCCAGGGAGCAGGGACCAAGCCAGCACCATGCCGCAGGGCATGGGGAACCACTCCAGAGATCATCATCTTGTGTGTGGCCAAAAACATCACCATGGAAAGCCCTGGGGTCAGTATTAAAGCCCTGGTAAGCAGATGGGTGCATGTGGAAAAGTCTTCGAGTCTTGGGAGATGCTGAGGATTCAAACCCTGGAGTGAGTCTGGGATGATGTGATCAGGGTCTGGCATTCCCAGCCCCGCCACGGGCAAGTCACCCACGCGCTCCACGCCTCTGCTCTTCCTCTGTCACCACGGAAAATTTAATTTAAAAATACAGGGAAGAATATTTTGCAAAGCTCTGGTAGGTGTCTAAGTGAAAGGGCTGTACCTGCCAGGTTTCTAAGTGCCAGTGGTTTTGTCTTTGCGTGGCTCAGAGCCCTGGTGCAGGGCAAGCTCGAGGCAGGCTGCTTCCCTCACCAGTGGCATCCCTGCGCTCCGGGTTTAATAGCTGGTTTGCCTGCAGGGTTGCTCACTGGGGCAGGAAATGCCACGGGATTTCAGGAGCAGCAGCTAACACTCCGGAGGCTCCCGGCACCTGCAAGCCACAATTCCAGACGCATTTGGCTCCTCGCTGCCCGCTGACCTGTAATTCAGAGGTGTAAAGTGAGCGCTGGCCCGAGGCAAAGCCACAACCATGCCTTGAAGCACTTTCTGCTTGGTGCCCTATTCGCCCAGCTTGCTTCAAGGAGATCCAAGGAGCTGGAAGAAGATGGAAATCGGCAGGATTCAGGAAACCTTTCAGTCTTGACAAAGAAAATGGTTCTTACTGCTTCTCTCATCTGTTGAGGGCAACAAGAAGGTGCCTCTCAAGGAGGCTCTGACCCACCCAGCCTCACCAGTTCTTCTGGACCAACCTGAATCCTACAAAGCTCTTGGCAGCAAAGGATTCAGCCCCAGCAACACGTTCATCCAGCAACAGTTTTCTCTCAGGAGAGTTTAGTTGCCCGTTATCCCATGGGAATTCACTCCAGCTGAAGGCAAACTTCTTCTAGTCTGATCTTTTAATCTTCTGCAGACCTCATGTTCATTGCAGAGGAAATTTGCCTCCAGGAGCAGGAGCTCAGATGCTCTATAAATGTTTGATAGCTCTGACCACCTCTTCTGAGTTATTATTTTATTTAAAAAGGAGATTTATTATGGTTCTGGATGACTTGAATTCACAAAGCTCACCAATGTGGTATTTTTTTAATCTCTGATATCAGGTGTACCCAACAAATGTCACAGCCTTTAATAACATGCTTTAATTAATCCTGGAATTCTGAATGTGCTATTATCTTCATTTTTCAAAGAGAGGTCACAACAGTAAAGGAAAGTCTACATTGCTTGCGCGGGCTACTCCAGGAGTCTGCGGCAGACCAGGAAATTAATCTCTTAATCATTCTGCCAATTTGACTCAGTGGTGAGAGCAGAGACCTCAGCTCTCTGCACTGATTAAACCATTTTCTTTATCTGGGATGGCCTTTCCCACCTGCAAAACAGGAGCAGCTCTGATGTCCCCTGTGTAGCTTTGGAGATGGCTGCTGAAAAGCACAGTGTAGGGGCTCAATATCCTGGATACCAGCCTACCTCTCCCTGCCGGATCTTCACCTTCCTGGGAGCTTCCTTCCTCAGTGTCTGTAGGAGAACCTGTTTGGATCCAAGGAATCCAAGGAACAAGCCATGAGAGGCACTGCTCTGGTGGGTCTGGTTGCCTCTTGGGATGGAAGCAGTTCCAGTGGACTTGTCTCTCTCCCATCTGGTGAAGAAGTTCTGTCTGTGAGCAATGATAAAATCCCACCACACTCCTTTTCCCCTCAGCAGGGCCAGGTTCTTCCAGCATTTATACCTGGAATTATCTGGGTTGCTGAAAGACCACCTGGACTGTTTCAGATTAATACATCTCCACCTGGCCGTTTTCTCCACAGGGGACAAAAAAGCATTTGTCAATTTGGTGTCTGCTTTAAACCAAGAGGACACAACTTTGCAGGGTGTTTATTCCTGATTTGTTCCAATGTCTGGGATCTGGGGCTTCTGAGCTCTGATCCCAGCTATTTATCAGCTCCTCTGTGCATCCATTCATGTTCTCAGACAACAAAACCACAACCTGGTTTGCGAAAAGGGAGCCACATGGCTGAAAAGGGTGGGAGGACAAAAATGGCAGAGCAAGTGGAAAGAGGGAAGTTTTGGAAGAAAAGGGTGAAAAAGCAAGAGCTGGAGGAAAGATGTCAGAAGATGAAAAGCTGATGGAGAGAGAAACAGCTGCAGATAAGCAGCAGCTAAGACTCATATGGAAAAATAAAAAAAAAAAAAANAAAAAAAAAAAAAGAACATAAAACATTTCCAAATGCCACAAAGTCTGTGAGCAAGAAAGGATGAGAGGTTTTACCTGGATTCTTCGCTTCCCTCCTCTGAACAGGACAGAGGAACAGCTAATGAAATGCACAGCAGGGAGCTGGTCAAGGGCAGCACCGTGGGGAACAGCTGGGTCATTCCTGCCCATGCTCCTGGTGCATGAGGGGAAGGCTGGCACTGGGATGGCAGCAGAGAGCCCAGCGAGGTGTCCCTGCTCCCCTCTGCCAGAACCCACCAACACCTTCCTGGGAACACCCAGACAGCCTCTGTGCTGCTGCCTGAAAATGGTGGTGGTGCTCCGACCCCCCATTCCATGTGCTTGGAGTGTGGGGATCCAAGGAAGCCCAGAGAGGCAGAGGTGCCATGAAAAATATAGAGAATAAACCCTTTACTAAACACCTCTAACTGCATACTTAACTCTGCCCAAGCAGAGGATTCACAGACTTGGGATTCCAGCATTCCATACATCATTCAACAGCTACCAGAATCTATGCAAAAGGATATCAGCTTTTTAATGTTCACCCCACAGTACAACATATTGTTTTATACTGGGTATCTAAGTAGAAAGAAAATAATTTTGCAAGCGTTTTCAGTTTGAAAGGCATTTTAATAAAGGTTTGCTGAAAGTTTTCGACAAATTTTCTTTGTGCAAATTTAAAAGAATGCCAGTGCATTGTTCATGTCATAATAATACACTATTATATTGTAGAGGGCAGACAGTATTCTTAAATTAAAATCTCACTTTGCATTGGATTAGATTTGTCAAAAAAAAAAAAACAACAAACTCCATGGGGGAAAACTAAACTTTAAAATACTATGTTTCTTGTCATTTCCAATTAAATGTTTTGAGTATCACAGTGGAGAGGATTCTTCCAACTCAAGTCAGGTGTAAGCATCCTAAGAAAATGTATTAAAGGCAATTGAGTGAGCTAAAATACCATAGTGAGTGATGCCCTTAAGAGTCAGGCATTAGTGCTTTTTTTATCATGGGGGGTTTTACTACAGACTCGTTGGGCATTGACAGAATGAACTGTACCCTTTCTTGGTATTTTCTCTCTGCTTCCATATTTGACTCATGTTCTTTCTTCCTCTTCTCTTCCTCGGCTTTTTGGAGCAACTGTTGGTGGGCAATTTGAGATGTGAGCTGGTCTCTGTATTCTTTGGCCTTCTGTGCTTTTCTGGAAATGCCAATGCATTTAAGCAGTGTGAGTAAAAAGAATAAACTTTATTATTATTATTATTACTATGTAATCTGTTAGCATTCCAGCTTAGACTAAAGAACCATTCAAAGCTCCTTTCAGCAGTTAAGAATAACTGTTAAGAATAACTATTAACCAAATGCTACATGCTAACCTTATGTTCTCCAGAGAATTAACTGCATTCTGTTGTGTCCTATAAAGCAGACTGTAACATTGTGCCTTGAACAGAAAGAGGGAAAGAACAGCTCCCTGAAATCAGTGCCTTCCCTGCTCCTCACAGCCGCGGTGACAGGATGGAGCAGGAGGGTGCTGGGTCTCAGTCTGTCTGTCCCTGGCTCAGTGCTGCTGCTCACACCCATCCTCACCCTCCTCCTGCTGCACTGACATTCCTGGAAGTGGCTGTCGGAAGAAATCAACCTTCCATTCCACCTCAGGACTCAGGTACTGCTTTCACTACCCTCTGGAGAAGCAGAGGAAGCAGGAGTCACACAGACAAATGCCAACAGAGTAGTCAGGACTTGTGCACTAACTCAGGAGCTGAGCCACAAACCCTTCCTGACACTGCTGAGTGCCATCTCTGCTAAGTGGAGCATATCCCAGCTGGAGCCCAGCGTATTCCCTTCACAAGGGTGACATTTCTGCCACAGCCAGGAGATTGTTCCCAATAAAGCCCTCAGAGAACACAACAGATACCGGCTCGGGAAGGAGCTACTTGTATCCCACCGACAAGAGTTGGGAAAGGGCAGGAGTACAAAAGAGGAGTAAGTGAGGTAAGGCCCTTTGCCCAAGGCTTTGCATGACACCCAGAGGAACATTCCAGCTACTGCGTGTAAGGATCTGCTTATCCAGAGGCACTGGGAGGCACGGGGAGCCCCGTGCAGCCGGGTTACGTGCTGCAGCCTGGTGTTTTGGAGGCTGACACAGGTTGTTCAAGGGATGTCTGTGGGTGGAGTTTAGCAATAAGCCCGGACACACTTGTTCTCCTGGGGCAGGAACGAACAAACCTCTCATTAACCCTCCTCCCCAGACTTCTGCCACTCATAACAACAGAGCATGAGGGGATGTGTTAGGAAATATGATTGATATGAGTCACATCATGATACAAAAAGACCAACACAAGCATAGGTACCACTATTTTCTGAGGTCAGAATTAATGACTTAATACCAGCTGCAGTATTACAAGTCTGCTATTGGGCAGTTTGGAACTGATAAGGTATGTGGTGGGAAAGCCTCCCTAAATAGAAGGAAGTCCACCTAGTATTCTAGAGTTATCCACAAACAAAAACAAAACAAAACAAAACAAAACAAAACAAAACAAAACCAAAAACAAACAAAAAAAACAAAACAAAACAAAACAAAACAAAAAACAAAAACAAAAACAAAAACAAAAACAAAAAAAAAAAAAAAAAAAAAAAAACAACAGCTCGCTCACAAGTTTAAGAGATTGACCTGCAAAGAAATGAACTGATGACCTGGAAGAAAAATACCTTATACGTTTTTCCTCTTCTTCACGTTCGAATTCTCTGACTGCTTCAGCCATTGCCTTCTTCTCTTTAGCAATCTCTGTTTTCCTCTCTGCTTTTTCCTTCACTAGAAAACAAAACCAAAAGTCCTTTTAGAAGGTAACAGCTTTGCTTAGCTTGAAGGGACGGTGAGGCTGCATTCAGGCTAAGTAGCCTAAATAGCAAACTTGAATTTTGTTGCTTCTGAAGAGCCACACCAACAACAGCAAGTGTATTCTCAGCTTATTTGTTTCTCATCCACTCAGAACTGGAAAGTTTTCACATTCAGGACCTCATACTAATATAATTAATAACAATGACTGTTTGCCCCATGCAATCCTACTTTACTAGGATTTGCTGTGGTGATGGCAATGGGGAATGAGTGTGCATTTTGGGAACAGGTTCAGAGAGGGTGATGTTGTTGTCCACTCTGTCACACAGTGTGTGCAGGGCCAGGTGCTGTTCCCAGCAGCTGCCTCTGCCCAGAATTTTTGGGCAGTGGGAATGCCCAGTGCATTCCACCACTTACATTTCTCCTCCACCTGGGACTGCCTTGCCTTCACCACATCTCTCAGCTGCTCAAACCGAGCTTCCCTCTCCTGTTTCATTTTCTCAACCCTCTCAGCCCAAGCCTGATCCCTCTCTTCCTTGAAGATCTTCTCATCTTCTCTCTCTTGCTCCTTCTCCCTCCTCAGCTGCTCAGCCAGATGATCCAGGTAAGTAAGTTGCTCCTCCAGCAGTGCTTGCTGCAAACACACAGACATTTGCAGATCTGAGTAAATTAGTTCAAGAAAGCTTTTCAAAGCCTGACGAGAAGTGGTGGTTCACAGCCACTGTGGGATCTGGGAGCCAAGAGCTCCATTTCAAAACTTGCCATGGGAAAGAACTGCTCAGAATCCTCTACCTGGCCAGACACCAGGACAAATACAGAGTGATCCCTTTCCCCACAGCACCTCAGCCGCCTACAACACACCCATTTTACAGATTTTCCACAGATGACCAGGCTACTCCAGTATCACCTGCATTAAATATAATAATAAATCACCTCCTGTAATTCTGCAGCAAGGTCTAACATTGAGTTGATACAACTTTCCTAACCTACATGAGCTCCTAAACACCTCCCTCCTGTATCCTAAATACCCTGAGACTCATTTGAATGCTGAAGTTGGACAATCTACTTGTTATAACTTCAGGAAATGACAGACACATCCATTGAATCATAGCATCTCCAAGAAATAAAACATCAGAGTTTGCATCTATCTATATATAGTTTTTAAATACTTTAAAGTTTTCTAGTATTCATTAATGCAGTAAGTTAAATATTTCCTTTCTTCTGCAGTTACAAATACTTACTACATCAGGTCCATGAAACAAAAAATAATTTTCCAGCCTCTGTTATGTCCATTCAGTGTAAGGATGAAAAGGCTCAATGAAATCAGCATGGAGGGACAAAGTTCCAGGATTTCCTGAGAGCCCCCACTTCATTTATCCAGCCTGGTAGCTCTGCTGATTGCAAGGCTTTAAAGTGCTGTGTTTTTAACAGCTAATGAGCTTCTGCAGAGGTGCAGAGCACTGGCAGGAGGAGAGGCAACAGGCTGCTCAACAAAAGAATCACCTCCTTCAGGGAGAAGGGCTTGTGTCTGTTCTCTCTCACCCTGTGCAGGTCACAGAACTAGTCTAGATGAGATATTGCCCCACAGTTTCACAACAAAACACCTTACTTTTTTTTTTACTATCTCTGCATATTCCCTGTCGGTGTCCTGAAAATCTTTTTCCAAGACTCTCTTCTCTTCAGCAAGTTGCAATTTTTTTTCTGCATCAAGATGCTTCTTCTTGTCCCGCACTGCTTTGAGCAACATCTCCCTGCATTCCTTCTGCTGATGTTGCTTCTTCCTCTCAAGCTCTTCATTTTCTTTCCTAAGCTGTTGCATCTCTTCTTCCTACAAGGATAAAAGTAGCCAGCTTTTAAAATCACTGTAAAATCACTGCTGAGCTTCAGACTAAGTGGTGGCTAGAGTTTGTTTATTGCAACATTGAAGAGCCTTGCTGGCAACACAGAATTAGTTGTTCTAATTAATCCACTAGACCTGCTAAAGCCTGAACATTTTAGTGTATAATTCATTAGAATTCAGGATTTTTATCTGTAATTATCACATGCACTTCAATACAAAAATTGTATTGTGCCTAAACGTTTCAGGCAGATAGAAAGAGCCATCTCTTTAGGGAAATCAGTATCATTGCAGCACGTTTGATCTATATCCAAGTGCTCATAAGCACTGACAAATAACAGGGCCACGTGCTCCTTTCTGTAGATGTTATCTGTCCTGTGCCTCTGTTGGGTGTTCAGAGCACTGCATCTCCACCAGTCATAAGGCTGCACCAAGTCAGTCATTGGATCCTTGGATTCTGATGGGCAGTTACCCAATTTTTCCGTGGATTCAAATCATCCCACCTGACATTGGAAAGAACTTTGTATTCCACTTTATACTGGAAAAATGTACAGTGAAATTGAGCCCTTGAAAAAGAAGCAATGACAAATCAGAAATGCGTATTTGAGATCAAATAGGTATTTGTATATTTAAGATTATTTAGCCCCCAAAAAATTCAAAAGCAGCATCATTAAGCAATTTATAAGCATAATTTCTGGACAGCTTGCAGTTGAATAAGTGTAAAGCACAACTGCACTGAAACATAGCCATAACAGAGTATGTGACCATCATTAGCATTGTATTATCTCAGAAATCATGCTTCAGCTGTCTTGAAGGCACACAGTTCTTTGTTTTTAAATTAAATGTCTCTTTTGTAATGTGAATGAGTCCTTTAAAATGCCTCAGCAGGTGTGTCATAAACAGTGTGTCTAATCTTCCCCATATGGAAGCAGAAGCTGCACTCCCTAAAGAACATCCCTTTTTATACTGGACATAAAGCACCCATGGGTTCTTGCAGTATTTCAGAGCCAAAGCTGACTTTGTATCTGCCTGAAATGTGAAATTCACTTTCAGAAGGTGGTAAAACAGCTTTGAAACTCAATGTATATATAATTTGAGGAATAGAATTAGTAATCCAAAAAGCTTTGAACAGCAAAGGTGGAAAGAAAGGAGAAATAGTTAGCAGTCTGCTGTGCAAGCTGGCACATGTCTTTGGATGAATTCTGACACCAGTGGAGCTGTGTGAGAGCAGCCAAGGATGGAACCCAGGAAAGTTTGTTCACTGGGGTAACACAACGTCTCAAATGTACAAAGTGGCTGCAAACCAGGAACAAAGTGCTATGGCAGAAACTCATCAAACTACAGTCAGGATGGCATGGAGTCAATCACTTTCCAAGGAATCACAATTCTTTAAGGGAAAAATAAGACAAAGGACGAAGGCAGCTAATATAGGTACTGTAGATAAAGCAAAAATTGCTGTCTCTGCTTTGTCATCCATTCTGAGATATTCTGGTGCACACACGTGGTCTACCATGCCACAGGTGTGAGTTTTCCTTCATTAAATATCCTATTTTTATTGCAACAACCAGGAGAAAGCTTTATGAAACCTTTAAGAAACACTTAGCTGTCCATTCATCCAGATGAAACTGCTGGTCATTAGGGGCTGCCAGTCTGCATTGGAAAACTTCTAATGGGGCCATCTGCCACATCTCTCTTCTGCTGAGAACAGATTTCCCATCCCATTTTCCATACAGAAACTCTCCTTCAAAGNNNATCCTCCTTAAAAAAAAACTTTTTTTTTTTTTTTTTTTTTTTTTTTTTTAGATACTCAACCACTTCACCAGAAATGTATCTCCTTGACAGAGCCCTGGGCTGCTGTCTCCAGGGGAAGATGGAGTCTTCTGTTCTAATACTGCTTTTCTGAAAAAGCCAGTTAAGGAGCAGCATTCTTTGCCTGGGAGGCTTGGCAGTGCCTTAGAAGTTGTTACAAGAAAATAATTCTGTTCTACATGTTTTTAAATAATCAAAACATCAGTCTAGCTTCGAATAAGGACTCTGTGGTTTCACAGACAGCATTTTCAGAGCTTTAGATCCATTATTGTCTCATTTTTATAAAATGGGGAAGTATACATGATGCCAGCACCAGCTTCCAGTGTCTAGCAGAGCATCCTGAGTGATCATTCTGCCTCTACATGTAAATAGCTGCAAAATTAAGACTGAGTCTGAGCTAAATAGCCTCCCATAATTCAAAGTCAACACAGAATACTGAACTAGCAAGCTGCACTAAAGCCAGCAAAACTACAGCAAGAGAGATGGAAAAGGATGGTGAAAAAAGAAGGTAGTGGCCAAGCAGTTGGGCCAAGGTAGCCAAATGCCTTCTGTGATGTGGGCTCAACAGCAGCCAGGTCTAACAGGTGAGAGAGCTTAGGTGCTACTTGCTAATTTGTTTAAATATATATATATAAAAAATAAATATTTCAGCTGTAAAACAAGACTCCCCTGCTGTCCTGCAGGAAACTGGAAATCAAAGAAATACAAAGATATTTGGCAATGTTTCTATTTCCTACAATGGCTCTTCTGAGAGTCTGAGTGCCAAAACCCTTTAGAGTGCTGGGTTCCAAAAGATGTATTTCCCTCTGTAAACGGGAATGCCTTTGCCACAGCTCTGGAAAAGAGGCTTAGCTTAACAGCACAGGCTCAGATACTAATGGAATCAGTGAAGATACAAATAAGGTATGGATTAGTCCAAATGTCTAGTAAGCCTCTCATTAGAAGGGCCTTCTGCACAGGCCTGAATGCAGAGCGCTATGGCAATTACCATGCGTTCAGCCTCCTTTATCATCTGCTGCTTCTCCTCCTCCCTGCGAGCGGCGCGCACCGCCACCTGCGCTTCCCGCACATCCACCACCTCCTGGATCCGCGCTGCCAGCTCCCGCGCGGCCAGCTCCGCCTCCTGATCCTTAGCCAGCTGTTCCTTCTCGCAAATCTCCTCCAACTTCTGCTCCTGCATCTTCTCCTCCTTCTTCTGCAACTCCTTCAGAGCCTGCTGGGCCAGCTGGCACTCACCCACTTCCTTCTCACCCCGTGTTTTACAGTGTATGCGATACTCTTCACATTGGTTTCTGGAAGGCAACGTAAAAGAGTTTTGTTGAAAGTCTCAAAACAAGCAGGTCTGGAGGTGAGTGGTGAATGAAGGCTCCCAGCTCATCACTGCTCAAAACACAGCAACCCAGGGCACCGGGTTATACCCCTGGTCTGACACCAACTCCTTCTAGAGCCTAAGGAACAAGAGAGAGCCTGACTTAATGGAGGTTTTGACATTAATGAGCTGCATGATTTGAATTTGTATAAAAAGCCTAAATCAACTTCCTCACAAGGGAAAGAGATGAGGCAGCAGTGATCTCTCCTCTCTGGTGATTACTGACAGCACCCAGGAATGGCTTGAGCTGTGCCAGGGAGGTTTAGGTGGGATATCAGGGAAAGGCTCTTCCCCCAGAGGTGCTGGCACTGCCCAGGCTCCCCAGGGAATGGGCACGGCCCTGAGGCTGCTCCAGGAGAGCTTGGACAGCGCTGCCAGGGATGCACAGGGTGGGGTTGTTGGGGTGCATGTGCAGGGACAGGAGCTGGGCAGGATAATCCCTGTGGATCCCTTCTAACTCAGGGTATTCTTGAGTAAACTGAACACACAATACATCCACTCATTATATACAGCACGTGTACTCTGCATGTAGCTGGAACATGGGGGGTTGTGTGCATATATAACTTTTATTAGCACATAAAACAAGTGTGCTGCACTTACTCAAACATGTAGGTTGCTCTCTATTGAAATGAAGGCTTAGAACAGGTCTGTAAGTCACCTGAAAGTTCATTCATATTCAGAAAATACTGCAACTGTGGAAATGTGGGTTACACGGGTGAGCAGGAACCACTAGAAATTTATTAATTTTTCAAGTGAAGTTCTGTGGGATAATTCAGACAAGTGGCAATAAAAGCCTGGAGAAGTTAGAAAGTCAAACAAGTAACGCAGCTTTCAATTTTCATTTACTCTCTGCAACTGAGTTGCATATAAAGAGGTAGTTTATCTTCAGCTGAAGAACACTGAACTAATTGCAGATTCTGCTTTGACTTTTCCAAACAAAGCACTATTGAGATCAACACATGCCATCAAACATTATTTAATTTGAGCAGCCTGCAAGCATTTTAATACTGTTCTATAAACAGGACATAGATTTTCATGAAGTCAGAATGTGAAACTGGCAGACACCTGAAAGTGTGAAGGATCTATAAACTCTGGGGATGTGTGATAGACACATGTGAGTGCTGGGAAGTGAAGAGGTATCTCACAATTCAATGCTGAATGAAACCATCTTCTACAGATTATTGCAAAGGAATTTTGAGGAATATACAGAAGGTATCATAGAATCATGAACATCTTCATGGCAGCAGTAGTTACCTGCGCAATGTGAAATACTGTGACAATACACAATCTTTAGCTGACTATCCTGTGTAACAAAAGTACTAAATGATCATCAGGCAACTACCTCAATGCTATTACCAATCTCACTATCAGGGTACTTATTTAATTTTCAGAGCAGAGGTCTCACCACACTTTCCCCCTGTTGGCATTCAACAGTTGCTGTCTCACATTTCACCGGGGACAAGGACATCTCTGTGTTCATGCTCTCTGCTGTGGAAACATTTCCATTCTGCTTGGAATTTACTGAACCTGCCCCAGGCTGAACCCCCCGTGCCCTGTGCTGATCCCCCGGGTGGGCAGCAGGGGAGGGGGGATCCTGCCCCTGTGCCCCTGTGCTCAGCTGAGAGCCCACCTGCAGAGCTGCCCCAGCCCTGCTCCAACAGCACCAGGACCTGGAGCTGCTGCAGCCAGGCCAGAGGAGGCCACGGAGATGCTGCCAGGGCTGGAGCCCCTGTGCTCTGGAGCCAGCCTGGGACACCTGGGGCTGTTCCCTGCACAAGAGAAGGCTCCAGGGAGAGCTGCCAGCCCCTGCCAGGGCCTGAAGGGGCTCCAGGAGAGCTGCCCAGGGACTGGGGACAAGGCCTGCAGGGACAGCACCCAGGGAATGGCTTCCCAGTGCCCGAGGGCAGGGCCAGATGGGATCTGGGGCAGGAATTGCTGGCTGGGAGGGTGGGCAGGCCCTGGCACAGGGTGCCCAGAGCAGCTGTGGCTGCCCCTGCATCCCTGGCAGTGCCCAAGGCCAGGCTGGACAGGGCTGGGAGCAGCCTGGGACAGTGGAAGGTGTCCCTGCCCACGATAAAGATGCCTTTGAAGGCCCCTTCCAACCCAAACCATTCCATGATGAGATGCTGTACTTCAGTGGCAGCGCAGGCTGGTTGAAAAGGGATGGCTGTTTTAGCTCTTGGATGAGACAGGAACCTCCTGAGCACTGTTTAACCCAACAATAAAAGCAGAGAGCAGCACAGGGATGTGCATGCCATGAGCCATGGCACATTCCAAGGAGTGCCCCTGCCTCCCAGCAGGTCAACACATGCACTATGTCATTGATGGTTTTCTTACGTTTTACCACTGGAATCTATCTTTCATCCCCTGGGTGGGAGTTAGTGGTGATTAAAGACCACATCACTAATTAGCATTCATGAAGAACATGTTTCTCAATTGTTGTGAGGGAAATGTGGCATTATTAAGATTTGAACCTTACACCATTAGCAATAACTGAATTACCATAACACAATGGGTTCAAAGTTCTCCCAGCACTGAAGGAAGAACTAGCTACTCTTTTCTGTGATTATAAACTAATCTGATATTTATTGAATTCCCAGCAGGGAGCAGAAGTTAATTACATTCACTATTGTTAGAATTTTAATATAAAATAACCCCCCCTGTAATTGCTTGATTTCATCAAAATAATTCCCTCAAAGCAGCTTTTACACCAACCCATAAACATCTGCTCCCCCAGATGGCAGGTTTTCTTCCTCACTTTACTATCCTAAGCTTCTTAACATTAAAACTGTGCCTGGAAGTGGCTACTTCCCAAAGTCAGAACCTCCCGAGTTATTTATTCATTTTAGGGCTGCAGCACGACGTTGCTGGGATAACAACATTCCCCATATGGATGCTTCTGATGTTACCACAAGAAAGAGGATGTGAAATGTGCTTTATGCAAATTTTAAGACGTTGCAGTTTTCTTTAAAGTCAGCAATGACGAACATGCCCTCAGGGTAGCACTGGCTGAGTCTCTTCTCAGACAAGAGGTAGCTCTCCGTGACAAGGAATTCCAGCAGGATTCCCGTGGTCCAAGCCTTGTCCCCTCTGTCACCTTGTGACAAAGGACTCCTTCTGGTTAACATTACTACTGAGGAGCTGTTACACCTCTATCCTCAGGCCATGGCAACCAGCCCACAGGGCTAATAAAAATGCTGCCTTTTAGTGCTCTGGAGTAACTCTGACAGTGTAGGTGCTCCTAGACCTCAAGGTCTGAGAATCCATACCTGCAAAAGAGTGGAGCACCTTGCTTGGGGTTAAAGGAAGTACAAACAACTCTGTATCAGGTTTCAGAAAGGCATTCAAAAGAGTTGTAAATACACAGGCAAGGAGAAACAGAAAATCATGTGCATACCCACCTGCTACTGGATTGACTTGCCTGGTGTGCCCTGGAGTAATGGGCTCCAAAGGAGAGGGTGTGCAGGAAGAGAATATGTTTTGTACCATTGATAAATAATATTAAAAAGTATATATAGCATTTATTTCATGTTTACATCACCCTTTTTTAATTTCTATTTGTGCATGTGTTTTGTAATGTACACAATATAGCAGCACAGTACATCATTATATATTTATATAGTTGATAAACAAACATATTGGGGTGAGTGTTAAAGGTTTTTACAGCTAGGGGGGTGCAGTCAGAGGATTGGAGGTCACTGCCTCAGAGGACAGGCTGTGACACAATTACAGACTCCTGCTCATGGATTTTCACTAAGTGTTGGTCTCCCGAGCAGCAAATCCTGCTCCCAGATCTCTGCCTGCACCAGGATGGTTTAGGAGGAAGAGTAACCTCTAACAGCCAGAGAAAAACAGACCTGGGGCTACTTAAACAAGACAAATACATGCAGATTGAGATAACAGAAGTTATCAATCCAATCAGAATCAATTACCACAGCAGAGACTCCCTTTCTCACTGGAAAAGGACAGAGAACAAAAAACTAAAATACAACTAAGCACATCCATATCACCAAATTTTTGTCAGCTGGTGTTTATCAGTTCTTTTATAGGAACTTTAATTAAAAAGTAGAAAGGGACACAGCTAGAGAAACTAACCATGGAATGTATTGCCATTACATCAGGACAGTCAAAGAGAAGGGCTCTGCCCTGTAGGATGAAGATTAATTTGCAAAGATACCCCAAGATTTCCACTCACAACAGCTGTGAAGAGAGATAGTTTTCTCTGCCCCTAAATCCTCTGAGAACATGCAGCCAGCAGAGTGCCAACAGGAAAGCTTCACTTTTTAACTTCACTTTTTAACGGGATGCTGTGTGGTGTGAATATTGCTTAGATCCCAGAGCAGAGTGGGAAAAGTAAAAGGATAATAATAGGATGAAATAATCCCATGAGATTGAGTGAACCATAGATCAACAGGGCTACACTGGGAAGACAAAGGACCTGAGACATTAAGACAAGCAACTATAGCATGAAAGTTCAAGTATGTGTCACCAGATGATGCAGTTCAGTGGTGTGATTCATTTTGCAATTAAAATGTCTAAAATTAGACATCAAAACAGGAATCTGCATATGTGCTAAATTCCCACTCTGATCAATGAGAACCTAATTAAAGTGAGTAGAGGCTGGGGTGCAGTTCAACTGACAGGGCAGGATGAGCCTGTTTGAGACTGGCTTTAGGTTCCTGTAAGTGTCCTGATTTCAGTGAAGTTTTAAATAGAACAGGAATGCAGATTCCCAATGAATATAAAGATACCAACACTGAGACACCAGACACCTGCCTTGAGGTGTCTGTGTAACTTCTCCTTGGTGTGTAAAACAAGCTGCAATACAAAATAAAAGACACTCTAGCAGCACCCCCTCACTGTTGTAAAAGTGAGTTTCAACCACTTTGTGTGATAGATAGAGAACAAAGCAGAAGCTGCAAAAGGCAAGGGCCACATTTTCAAACCACCATGTGAACTTCGGCAGTGCATGCACTCCTGACACCTCTCTAAGTCAATAAACCCCACATTTAAACAAACATTGACTGTGGAATGAGTTAATCAGAGTTTATGCACAAGTGAGAGTGAATGTTGATTTTTATCCCAAGCCTGTGCACACTGAGAAGCAGGTGTTGTAGATTTCACAGTACTGTGGGAGACTGGGAAAGACACATCAAATTATCACAGTTAAATAACATTATTACTATTTCTTTCATCATCCCTCCCTCGGAAAACCAGATTTCCAAGAATGGGACAAGGCAGATTTCATGCCAAGGCCTGAGTACCTGCAAGTTACTGCTTTCAGTCAGAAAGACTTGGCACAGAACTTCAGGCTGCATTAAAACTTTAGCTGCAGCTGCTGCTCTTGAAAAGCATGCAATAAATAAAAACATTGTCTTTTTGGACAATCTTAACATTTTGGGAATCTTTGACATACTAGCTTAGTAAGCTTGATTTAGGCCAAGTTAACCTTCCATGCACCCTGTTCACTCCAACAGTATAAAGCTGGAACAGAAATTACAAAAAGGATTGCTTGGCAGGTGGAAATGCAGGGATGCTCACGTGGGACAAGAAGGACACACTGTACTTGCAAGAATTAAATACTTTGATTTTTTTCTGTCTTACTGTTTCAATCACTTTAATCTTTCCTTCCTCAGTTTATTATTGCCACCTTCTTTTTAAACTGTCCCGATGTATTCAGTTTGGGCAAATTCTCTTTTACAGGATATTTTTATGGCAATACCTGAACTGTTGGTCTCGTTTTTCAGCCACCACTTGTAGTCTTTCTTGCTCCCTCTTCTCCCTCAGTAATTTTGCTTGTTCCTTCATCTTTACTTCTCTGTTCTGTGCCTCTTCTTCATCAAGAGCCTTCACCTCAGCGAAGTGCTTACTTTCCTCTGCCTCCAGAAAGTCACGAAGCCTGTAATGAAAACATTTGAATAAAGGCTAAATCAATCCTTCTGTTGAAGGACAAAGTTTCAGTTTATTTGTTATTAACACAAAGTGGGTACTGAGCTCCTTTCAACACATATTGCAAATGTCAGAGAAGTGAACATCAAATTTTAACTTGGGGATCATTCATGTTGTGTCCATCAAGGGAATCTTACAGCACGAGTGATTCTGTCCAGGAACAGTTTAAACTCCTGATTTTACAAACCCACTTTCAAAGCTGCTTTATGACTTCAGTTCCCCATTCATCAAATTCTCCTAATTCTCAGACTACATTTGTCACCATCTGATAAGAATTAGATTTTGTACCATTGTTATCTTTCAGCATAGACCCACAGAATACCCTGAGCTGGAAGGGACCCAGAGGATTATCCAGTCCAGCCCCTGTCCCTGCACATTCACCCCAACAATCCCACCCTGTGCATCCCTGGCAGCGCTGTCCAAGCTCTCCTGGAGCTCTGGCAGCCTTGGGGAGCCTGCTCAGTGCCCCACAACTTTCTGAGGGAAGAACCTTTTCCTGACACCCTCCCTTCTCTGTGCATCTATAATTGTATCTCCTCTCAAACGACCTCTTGCTATTTTAGCATCACTCCACAAAACACTTCATCCTGAAATATCTTTGATGAGAAAATTATGCCAAATAGGCAGTTTTTAAACATACCATCATTTACCTCTCTGTTAATCCCAGCAGTGAGAAAGCTGGGGCTAAGGAACCCAGAAACGGCCGATTTCAGCCCAAATGCCACGGTGTCTCAGCGGAAAGGGAGCTGGGGGGGGTCCCTGCAGACAAGCTGAGCACAAGCCAGGGATGCACCCTTGTGGCAAAGAAAGCCACTGGCAGCCCGGGCTGCGGGAGGAGGAGCACTGGAGCAGGTCCGGGAAAGGCATCCTTCCCTCGGCACGGCTGGGACCCCGCCCGAGCGCTGGCTCCGGCTCTGGGCTCACACAGCCTTAGGGGAGGGAGCCCAGAGGAGGGACACCGAGGGACTCTCCCAAAGGGAGAATCTCTCCTGGGAGAGCTGGGACTGTCTAAGCCTGGAGAAGAGAAGGTGCAGAGAGACCTTACCAATGTCCATAAACTCCTGAAGGGAGGAATGCAGAAAAGATAGAAGCCTGCTCCTCAGTAGTGCCCACTGACAGGACACAAATTAAACCATGCAAAATTGCAAATGAACAGAAGAAAACATTTTGTGTTCTTTTTACTGCAAACGTGGTCAGATATTGGACAGGTTGCCCACAGAGGTGATTCCGTCTCCATGTGTGGAGACAAGCAAAACCCAAATGGACACACACACTCCTGGACACCCTGCTCCAGGTGACCCTAGGGTTGGACCAGACCATTTCAGGAGATTCCTTCTAACTCCAGTGGTCCTGTTGAACCCACGTACAATTCCCCTGAAGGCACGTTAGACCAGGACACCAAACTGACAACTTTTACAACTACAAAGTCACTTGACATGAAAGAGCAACTGAGAAATTAAATCACATTATTTTTTCCAAAGATCAGTACAGCCCAATTCTGTTCTTTACATGGCAGCAATGTGCTTCACCTTTAATATTTTTGAAAGACTTACGGAAAATTTTAATTTTTTTCAGCTGAGTGTGCTGCAAAGTGTTATTTGTAGGACCTAAACATCAGCTTGATGAGTTTGCAACAAAAGGCTCGGTGATACTGAACTGAGAGAATTTCTGACACTTTGCTACCCAGAGAAGCTGTGGATGTCCACGGAATGGGTGGCTGGAATTAGAGGATCCCATCCAACCCAAACCACATTGGAATTCTATGATACTGTGCCCCATCTCTGGAAAAGTTCCAGGCCAGGTTGGGCAAGACTTGGAGCAACCTGGTCTGGTGGGAGGCACCAGGCAAGTACTTGGAACGAGATGAGCTTTAAGGTCCCTTCCAACCCAAACCATTCCATCATTTTGTGACTATACCAAGGTGCTCTTCATTCTCCTTACAGATCAGGCAATCAAAGTATATACTGCCACTTCTATCCCTCTCTCTGGCAGACAGGGGGCTCCCAACGCCACCTCGGCTACGCTGGTTTTAGCGCGCTTGAACACACACGGCTGGTGCCCGGCCCTCTGAGCACACACGGAAAACAGCAGGGGCGGCTGCACAGCTGCTTGTTCGCTACCTCTGTCTTCTGGCATCGATCTCCTGCAGGTACTGCTGCAGGGTTGCGCGGACCTTCCTCTCGGCAGCGCGGTGCATCCATTTGTCCTCGCCGCCCTTGTGCCACTCGCAGGCGTCGTGGAAGCGGCGGAACGCCCGCAGGGCACTTTCTTTCTCGCGCTGCTCCTCTTCCCGCAGCCTCTCAGCCAAAATCCTCTCTTCGACAAGGTCTCTCTTGGAGGGCTTGGCTAGCTGCGAGAGAAAGGAGATGGAGAAAGCTTAGGGATCTCATAGCACCTTTCCAGGATGTGAATACAGAGAGGGACACTTTACAGGAACTGTAGCGACAGGACAAGGAGTAAAGTTAAAGAAGAAAAATTTAGGCTACATACAGGAAAATATTCTTCTTTGTGAGGGTGGTGACGCACCAGTACAAGTTTCCCAGAGCAGCTGTGGCTGCTCCATCCCTGGAAGTGGCTGGAAGGGGCTTGGAGCCACCTGGAACAGTGGAAGGTGTCCCTGCCCATGGCAGAGGGTGGGACTGAATGAGCTTTAAGGTCCTTTCCAACCCAAACCATTCATGCGTGAAAATACAAACTACTAGTCTCCGTGTTTTTCAGTTGAATTAATGACTGTGCAAGTACCTAACACGAAATGATGAGCTCACGGGGTAATCACAGAATCACTGAGGCTGGAAAAGAGCTCCAAGATCATCAAGTCCAAGCTGTGCCTGATGCCCACCTTGTCACCCAGCCCACAGCACTCAGTGCCACGTCCAGGCCTTCCCTGGACACCTCCAGGGACATTGATTCTCAACACCTCCCTGGGCAGCCCCTTCCAAGGGCCTGAACACCCTTTCTGTGAAGAAATGCCTCCTAAATTAGCCAAGCCCGGCCTACAGCCGCACCCTACGTAGCATCGGGCTCCTCAGAACCCTCAAACACCGCACCGTACACTCCGGGACCTTCAAACACAGGGCTGGGAGCCCCGGGATCTTCAAACACACCACAGGGCTCCCTGGGATCTTCAAACACACCACAGGGCTCCCCGGGATCCTCACACGGCAGCGGGAACCCCGGGACCTCTCCTGGCTGCTCCCATAGGGTCCCGCCCCAGCCGATCCCGCTCTGGGGCTCCGGCCCCCAAGTCCCCACACATCCCCCGAGCGGAGCAGCCCCGGCGTGGCCCCTCACCAGCGCCAAATCGTGCGGCGCGCAGCCGGTGAACTCCCTGCGTCTCTGGGTGTGAGAGCAGCAGGGGCGCTGGGGACGGCGCTGGGGACGGGGCTGGGGCCGCGCCGCCATGGCG